>JZKD02S1676694.1:0-14681 GCA_000966675.3 Picea glauca | reverse complement strand
CTATTACTCATGGAAGTGACACTTGGTTCATAGATAGTGGTGCTTCCAAGCACATGACATGCTATGAAGACTCCTATCTAACCTTATTCATAAAGATTCACCTCAGAAGGTGAAAACTGAAATAAGGAGAGAGCAAGTCAGGAAAGATCGAACGACCCCTAACATGCATATCCCCACTTGCATCGAGCACTATGCTTGCCTACACACATGTTTTTATGGTTCTGCCGCAGTCAAGGTTAAGAAAAAACATCTATGGAGAAATAGTATTAAAAATATTTCTAATATCCCACACCAAGCAGGTGAGAAAGTGGAGCTTTAAGCAAGTTATCTTTCTAGCTGGCTATTCAGATTGAATAGACAAGGCCGTGGTTGTTAGGGGTCAAGGAGAATGGAATTGGTCTATAAAGCATGGGATTATTTGCTAGAATTAAGAATCACTCACCATTGATCAACTCGCATAGCCAAACTATAGTCAACGTGCTCCAGAGTTGTGGGGTGGAGGAGGAAGGTCGGCGTTCATTAGCATTGCAATCACTCTTGGCCCTATTCATTGCCAAGTATCATAGAATCTCATTTGACTATGGAGCTGTAAAGTTTAATGTCAGAAACTTGGCAGAGAAATTAATATCCTCGGTTAGCATTTAGTTTTGATTTTGAACCAATAGTTGAATTTTGTTTTTGTAATTTTAAAATTGAGAATATAGCTGACATGTCATCTACAACTGCATAATATTTATTAGATTCGATTTTTATTCGATTGGAATATTTAACATTGTGCAGGGCGATGGGAATGTCATGAAGCGATGAACACCAAGCGGTCATGTCTAAGCCATTTGTCAAACCTGCTTGCAACTGCAGCATTGTCAGAACCTACAGGGCAGTAGAGAAGGATGAGGTTCTAGCTTGTCAGAGCCATTTCCAGACAAAGCTTCAGCGTTGTCAAAACCACATTGTCGAACCTCCAAAATAGCTAGTAGGAGTTTTTTTTAATCATTTATTAACTCTGACAATGGAGGAAAAAATGGGATACACCAGGGGATTTAGCCATGTCACATAAAATTGAGCCAATGAAAAATTTGGTTCTTCAAATTTTATAAATAAAAAAATCAATGTATTTTAAAAAATAAATCCAATTAATATAAAATATGTGCAAATCTTAGGAAACAATTGTAAATGTGGGTGAATTAATAATCAATCAACCTAATTTGACTACTGACTAAAAACTATAGTCCATTTTATGATTATCTCAGGTTTCTAGCATCTTCTTATTGGGCATTTTACTCTCGTGACATGAAGTTTTCCTAATTGATGAAATGGTTTTCTTTTTATAGTGACATGGAATATAACATGTACATCCTCCCAATTTATAGCGCAAAAAACACCAAGTTGTTGTGTCTCACTATCATCATTCTACAATGATACCATAGTTTTGTGTCCAGCTTGTACATGTGGTTTCCAGAAGAATATTACCCAACTAAACACTTGTGTTGAGTATGTTCACCATTTTATGCTTTTAAGCAGTGATTGGATGTGAGTGTTGCATGATGAACTTCACTTTTTCAATATCCTTTCGCATACATCACTAGTCATATGAATGTGAATCTCCACTTTATGCATAGGTTGTGTTTCCAAACCTTTGCATCCTACTTCAATGTGGGTTTGTGAAGACATTGATCAATTATTAAACAAACTAACTTATATCTCAACAAGTAGCAGATAACCTTCTAGGGTTTTTCTTGGTGAATAGAAATTGGTATTAACAATTTGTTTTATGTAGTTTCCATGGAGGAGAGACTCACCAGTACTACCGACTTTGATAAACACGCCTACTAAAACTTATCCCCTCAGATACAATGCACCCCTCACATGTTCCCAATCAAAATACATTAGTATGTCAAGTTGAATTACAAGGAGTATTGGCAACTGAAGGTTACAATTACAAATTCAATTATAGAATGAATTACACACAATGGAACATTGTTGTCCAACACCCAAATTTCGATAATGTGACCCAATTTTTTCAGCCTCAATTACAAGTCATTAACACCATATGGGACAATAAGTAAGTATATCATTTGTGCCCAGAGTTCTTGTCCTAGTATGTTGGTTCAATGGTCATAACCTTGAAGTTGCATTTTATTCTATAATTAATTGATGCCCTCGCAACTAACTTTGAGATAACTTGCTCTACAGATGATACTGCAATGCTTTGGGCAGTTAAATACTATAATGTCATGCTCATACAGGTTGGCGAAATGGGAAATGTGTAATCTGAACTATTGTTTTAGAAAGATAAGCAAACATTTACTTTCAAACAAGGGTGGAACTTTTCATGGAGAGTATACTTCAATGGTGATGATCGTGTGTTTCCACCACCAAATGCATATCCATGGTTACCAAGTGGGAGTCCTTCTCCAAGGGTTGGGAAAGTCTTTCTTTTGATTTTTTATCTTGTGGTTTTATCATGTTTGTTAGCCTTCCTGTAGGTGGATGTTGTCAATTGATGATCCATCGTGTCGAAAATAATAGCCCCCCAGTCAAAGCTTACAAGATTTTCTTTCTTTGTTAATATGTTAATAACATAGATGAACTCCCTAGGAAATTTTGAAGTATTTTTTAAGTCCCATTGTTTACACAGTAGTCAGGCTAAGTCCATTCATGGTTGTGAGAGGAGACCAATATCGTAGTTCTAGGAAGTAGAGCAGGGGTTTTTTACAGGATTTTTTCTCCAAAGGTTCATTAACACACACCCCCCCCCTTATATCTTTTAAATATATATTCACAGTTTTAGGATCATAGTTGTTACCCACCCTTAGTAAACAAAACATATCATTAAAAGCAGTTGAAGTGAGGAGGTAAGCTTTCGTACCTAGAAATTGAGCAGGGACCAATCTTGTCTTTGCATCGTAGTGTTTGGTGCACACTGAACCAATTATGGGCAGTTAAAAACTTCGGGGACACACGCCACTTTGACCAACCCAGAATGTGAGGTGAAATTTGATTGGTTATTTCTCTGTCTCGTATCATACTCAACCTAGTTGTATTACAGGGCATGTTTTACCATGGTATTCTCAATGTTGAACATGCATAATTCCTGCATCTTAGGCATGATGATCGGCTTTAGCTATAGTAATAGTGGCTCTAAAATTTTTAGCAATGCAATAGGAATGACCGAGGATCAACAAGGATTTTTCAAGTTCCATAGTTTGAGGATGTCTTAATGTCAAATTTCCTCAAGTTTTATGACAAACTAGTTTGGTCTTTTCAATTTAGAATTAGAGTGCACCACTTGTCATTTCATTGGATTTCCTTTGACATTTGTGACCCTCGAGGTTTTCCACACTAAAATTTGTTGGACTTCAAAAAGGTCCAAACATAACTCCCCAGTGTATTGATAGAATTTGTCATTGAGATCTAGGAGGCTCATTTTACAATTAAGTATGGAGATTGCGAGTAATGATTAAGGGTAGTACCAAAAACCATTTTACAACTAAGTATGGAGATTGTGAGTGATGATTAAGGGTAGTACTAGAAAAAAAAAATTACATTATTTTATCACACATATCATGTTTAACTTTAATGTATTTTTCAAATAAAAAGAACACAAAAAATTGCATTATAAAAATTTAATAAAAAAAATGATCATAACGGTTCATTTGATCACTGGGGTTTCTGGAACCCTCTCGAACTTCTTAAATGCAGATACCAAGACTTGCAAGCTCCTCTCTTAAGCCTAAGACAGATTTGATGTTTTTCCTCATTGGTTGGTTTTTCCCATTACAATTCCTCCTTATTTATGTCCTAATACAGTAGGTGTGGCATAGATTTTAGGTCCTATAATTTTTGTTTCAACAATAGTCAATTTCAAAAACCCATCAACAACCTAGGCATAATGAATGAACATGTAGCCATGTAACTGTTGTGTTAGATATACACACAAAAACTTCTCAGACAATTTCAAACCCACAACCAATATGCTAAACTTAGTCTTCCCAATTAACTGATCATTCAAACTACACCATTATATCTATTCAACATTTTCCAAAATCCATATGTAAATGAAGTGTACTCGATTAAGAACATACACATGGTACAACTTCTATATGGCATCAACACAACATGGATAAAAGACGTTCCCTTGTAGTGCTCTCCTCGGGATTCAGGATATTGTTGGCTTCAGACTCTCATGGCTAATACATAAGCCAACAAGATGATCAACGAGCATGTAGATGAATGGAATAATAAATGACAATTGGATAGTTAATGGTATCATGTCTTCAGTAAACAAAACCAAATGCTTGTGTTCTAGATTTCATATTTTTTATTATTAGTCCATGGAGTTAGTGAGTTGACTTTTTAAAACTCTTGGGCAATTTATAGGTATTTATGGAATGTTTTGTAAAAATAGTTGTTTATTTTATTTTTTAGAAAGTAATAAAATATTTTTAAAATTATTGAGATTAAAATATGTTTTTTATTGGGTAGAATATTTGATTGGATTAAATAGCTCTAGTTAGAAGTAACATTTATTTGAAACATAAATAACAAAAAAAATTGAAAAAAAAAAATACTTGAAATGGCAATATACTCTTTGTTCTAGTTATTTGTACTAAAAATTATTTAAAATTTTGACATTTATACAAAGAGAGGTGTATGTAACTATCTTGAACAACATTGGTCTTTGTATGTGTCTTGGACAACAATGGTATTTACACCAACATAATTGCATTAAAAAGTTTTTAAGATTCTGACCTTTGTATAAAAAGAGAGGGGTACGATATGGATCTCCATAATTTTGTATATATATTTGGATCTCGAAATAACAATGACATACAATATCATTCAATAGCTTACTTTTCCTAGTTTTATCGAATTATTTTTATACATATTTCTAAATTCTTATAAGTCAAATACACATTTATATCATTGACAGAGAATTAGCAATACAAATAAATGTTAGAGTAGTTTATTTTAATTAGGTTCATCCATTAGTGTGTGGATGGCTTGAATGGTTGAACAATTCCAAATCTAAATGCATCCATTAGTGTTGGAGTGGCTTCAAATCTAAATTTAAGTAGGTTCATTTGTTGGTGTGGGGGGGTGACTTGAATGGTTGAACAAACTCCAAAATTAAAACTACTGAAACAATTGAAATTGGTCTTCCGATGAAATTTAAACTAGCAGTGAAGAGAAAGAATAAACATTATTACACTAAATAATTGAAAATTTTGTGTTTTATTTATAAAAAAAAAATAAACATAATCCTAAAGCAAAAACAAGTCTTTGTTTTTTTTTTATTAAACTATACTATGTCAAAATTATGTTATATTACACATTTCATTTATATTAAATTGTAAAATACACTTTTGTTAAAAAAAAAAATAACATTTATTGAAGTAAAAAAATTACCTTTATTTCAAAAGGTCAATAGCATTGAACATTACACTAACGCAACTATTATATATATAAATCCAACACTATACATTATGGAAGGAAGGGAAGTAAAGGAATGTTTTGGGAAATGAGTAAAGGAATATTTTGATTATGATAACTCCTTAAAACGCCAATATAGGGGAAGCGCTTCAAACTGATACAAAACACTAAAATATCTAAAGGGAGTAGAAGAATGCTTGCGATATCATTAATATCACATGATGGTTGAGTAGGACGCGCAATTTTCTTCCTTCATGCAATGGATGGGTTAGCCCTCAATTCTTGCTCAGATTATTGCTCCATTGTATCTTACTCCATGGTTGCTCCCTGCTCATGACCAAATGTTCCAACTGAAACTATTGGAGAAGGATTGTGACACAATTCTACAATCCTAGAAGATTTTTCCAACTTCTAGTGCTTTACTTTCTTCCACAACTCATTCATTACATAATCTTGTTTAGAAAGCTTCTCCCAATTGCTTTCTTCCCCCACCTCCAAAAGCACTATTTTGATTTTGCACCTTTCCAATTGTCCTTTCATCGATATCAATTGTCTTCTTGTAGCCGACAGGTCCATTACACAACTCTTCTCTCGAGACTTCCTCCATGCCTCGATTTTCCCATAGCCTAAGCTACTACCTCTTCACTATCATCGTAGAGTCATTTGCAATGTCTAAGATAATCATGAACTTTGTCAATATGACCATCCATTGGACTTATGAAAGGGAGTCCATGCACAACAGCTCTATATTCTTTTGGGATAAAAACTAGTCATTGAAAGACAGAAAACTAAAAGCACTAGTTCCCAATAGACCTTCTCAAATTTGTGTTGAAAGAAACACATGGAAAAGGAATCGGGGGACAAGGTTCCTTTGAAAGCAAGGGAACAAATGGAACCAAGACTAAACCCATACCTATTCTCCAAAACTAAGAGTGAAACATCGAGAAGCCCATCGATAGAGGGAAAATAAACCCACACGCACCTTGACATCCCATCAAGCCGAGTCTCATAAAGATTATCCCACTTGAAAATGAATTAGCTACATGGAGGATTGGCCCCATAATCCTATATTGGTTCATGCATCTGGAAAACTACCACATCTCTTTCACCTTAAGTGAGTTCATTTGTATGTAGATTGCATAAAACAAACTTAGGGGATATTAGAAAATTCCTCACTCCCTCATTTTCAAAAAAATTCCAAAGGCTAGAGCAATGTTTTTTTTAGCTAAATTTCGCCAATTTTGATAAATTTTTAAAATATATATAGAAATTTAGGCTTAATTTTTTCATATTTTTATTAAGAATAAAAAAATTGTAGCCAAATTTATGATAATAATTATCTACATATTTTTACTTTTCGTCTAGATTAAAACCTTTCATGAATATATAATAGGATTCCTTAACGTTTTCACCAAATCCATGGTCGTGTAATCTTAAATTTTAGGGACTATTCGTTACATCTGACGTTTTGGGTAGCTATTGATACTCTTGGGAATACCATGAACTTATATTTGAAATCATGTATATATTTGTATGAGACAACATCTTTTAATACTTTTTTTGTTCACTTTATTTCAACATGTAGATGGCATAGCATGGTGTATATAGTGTTTTGATAGGAATTTATTTTAGAAAATTGAAGAAGATGTACTATGTATTCTAAAGATATCTTTCATTGTCATTGTTTTTTCGTTGTAAGTTCTCTCTGATTTCTATGAATGGTCGATTTTGTTCTAAATGTTCTAATGTGGATATTATTATTATTATTATTATTCAATGATGCACAACCAACACTCATGTATTGGTGTTGTCGCCTAAGTTTCAAGGTAGCAATAAAATAATAATGGGTTATCACCTAAGATAAATGATAATTTTCTTTATAAATATGTTTTGATTGCCAAATAGTTTGATAATTTATGAATTATGTGATTTAAAAATAAAAATAAAAAATCGAAGTAGGATTGATTTGCCATTACAACAACTTCATGATTGTGTCCTTGTAGAGAATGATAGAAATGTACTTTGATGAGCCATACTAATTTTTTTTTAGAATGAGGGACTAGTGTGCGAAGATGGGGATCTTTGGGAAGACAGTTGAAAAGCATGTGAAAAATGGCGATCATAGAATCTCCAACTATTGACAATTGTTTAATATTATTATCCTTCATAACTCAAACACTTTTCCATAGAGATAATGCCTTAGCTTGATTATTTGTGGTATTGCCAATTCCCCATCTGAAAGAGCACTCATCTTTACCTTTGGGGTCAAATATCACCCCCCTTGTGCCTACTACCCCTTGGAAGAGTGGCATTATTATTTAGAATTCAAAAAACAAATAAAAATATTATATCAAGATTTTTCATGTTGTCATGGTTTTGAATGCATTGGTATGGGCCACTAATAGGGAAGTCATCATCAACATCCATAGCACTAACATGAAAGTCACCATCACCATGGGTATAACAGTCACAAAGAAAATTGCATGTTGTCGATGTGGTGAAAGGTTGGTTTGATGAGGTTAGTTTTTTGTTTAAGTGTGACTTATCAAATCCCGTGATCATAAGATTATGAAAGTGTTAGGTTAATCTTGACTTGGTCATAAAGTAGTTAAGATAACCTTGATACAATCAATGATGGGTTTATCGTTCACGGTTTATGGGCCTATGATTTTGGGTAACCCATGGTATTTGCTCATGATATCTCATATGATGAAGCCTATTTAATGGCTTGGGATACTCCATTGTAAGGTACCCTGTGGTATAAGCCTTAGGAGTTGTCATATTGGCCCATATAGGCCTGGGTGGCTAGTGCAATCCTAGAGTGCATAGTTTAGGCTTGATTTGCTCGAGAGAGAAAAGAAAGACGGAGCTCATTGTTGAACACTCTTGTGAGAGCATGGAGACTCCATAATGTAGTGTAACCATTTAGCTTTTGAATAATACATTAAGCATGCTTTGGAGTGTGGGTTTTTTCTCCTGAAAGGGTTTTCTCAAGGAATCATGTTGTTTAATGGTTTGTTGTTTCTTTCATTTGTTTGCAAATGTTCTATTCTAAGTTTTTGCACATTCTTCTCTCGTGTATTAGTGTACAAATCATATTTCACACATTTGCTTCCTTTCATTTGGTATGAGAGCCTTATCAACTTGGATCCAAGGTGTTAGGGACAAGGTTTTTTTATCTAATCTTGGTTGAGTGGGAACTTGCACATAAGGAAAGCTCGTTGCAATGAAATGGCAAGTACAAGAAGACTTCAAATTGAGAGTGAGATTGAAGCATGTGGCTTTGGCCTAGAACATGCATGGAGAAGCATGGATTTGCAGGTAGATGGATAGCACTTGGATGCCTGGACCTATTGAGTGCTTGATTTAGCTCACTATATTTGGAGCAGAGACTGATGTGGGTAAAGAAGTAGGTAGATGCTTCTTGCATCATTTGTTCTGGCATACATTGGTAAAGTAAGTACTTGGTTGAGAAGTACTTGGTCTATGTAATTGTATTTGGAGCAAGAGGGATGGATACAATGAAACATGTTGATGTTTCATGGCATCACCTGCTCATGCATAAAAGTGTAAGTATTTTTATGGAGTTGAATTTTATCACATATGAAAATGAGCATATGGCTATAAGACCTATTTACGCAGGTGTACCCTTGGCTTGATGGTTCACCGATGTAAAATCTAGATGTAGACTTAAGTGACAGTGGGTATGTTGTATTCTTGTATTCCTTGCTAATAAAATTTGATGGGGGTAGTTGTTTATCGCAAGTCAAATTTAAAGGGAGCAATGTTTAGTTAATATTGACTCGATCACAAAGTAGTTAGGACAACCTTGATACAATCAATGATGGTTTTATTGTTCACGGTTTATTGCCTCATGGTATTGGGTAACCCACGGTATTTCATATGATGAAGCATATTTAATGGCTTGGGATACTCCATTGCAATATGCCTCGTGGTATAGGCCTTAGGAGTTGGCCTATTGACCTATATAGGCCTGGTAGCTAGTGTAATCCTAGAGTGCATAGTATAGGCATGATTTGGTCTAGAGATCCAAGCAAGAAGGAGCTCACTACTGAACACTCTTGTTGAGAGCACAAAGACTATGTAATGTATTGTAACCATTTAGTTGTTGAATAATACCTTAAACGTGCTTTGGAGAGTCAAAGTTTTCTCTTGTAAGGGTTTTCCCTAAGAAATCATGTTGTTTAATGATTTGTTGTTTCTTTTGTTTGTTTGCAAATGTTTTGTTCTAATTCTTCTCTTATAGATTAGTGTAAGAAGTATATTCCATACATATTCTTCCTTTTAGGAAGCTCCACCAACCTAATCAAGTTGGGCATGTAAATGCAACTTTTTCAAAACTAGACAAATCCCTATTCACGTGGAATACTATATTGTTGTGAACAACCCTACATGCCAAATAAGCTAAGAATATCAATTTCCTAAAGCAAGACATATGATGTGAATGGATGGGGTTTACTTTCAAATTCAACAAAGTTCTTCTAGCCTACGTTAACAGATTCCTTAGACTCTTTTCCTTATCCGTTGGGAGGTGTTAAGGTATGAAACAATGAATCCTCACAATTTTGGATATATATTGGTCTCATTAATGGGGTTTAATGAACTTTGACGTATTATGTAAGCAATTTTTTAATTAATTCAAAAGGTTTGAAAGGTAATTGGATTACAAATATTTGTTGGGTATAGCAATTTCTTCGATCTTATGGATTTTTGGGAAACTTTTAGGTGTTTAGATTCTACCTTGTTCTTTCTATAAATGGATTGGTTGTATTTGCATGTGAATGCCCATTTGCGTAGAGGAATTTGTAATGATCCCACCAATTTTTGTTTTACTTGATATGTAATTACGTTGAAGGCATTGTTTTAGGGAGAGGCTCTTTGCCAATTTCGTCGTTTGTCAAGAACCTATGGAAGAAATCCATGTGTCAATATATTTTGAAATCACGTGTCAACGTGTATATGGATTAGAACATTCGACATTGTTGTAGAAGCGCCTAGAACATTCAAGATTGTTATGGAAGTGCTTGGATAACAGTGAAACTCATGGCCCAAGCCTTCTTCACCTACATCTCTGAAGGTAACAACACCCCGCAGTGGAGACCATGGAAGGAGATAGTGGAAAACCTGCAAAACCAGCCTTCTTCACCTACGTCTTTGAAGGCCGAGCTCTGAATGATGGGACTGTCATGTTTTTTTCCCAACAATATGTTGTTTCCAATGTCCAATATGAGTCTTGTGTCTAGAATTTCGCCTCAAACCAAATAGGAGGTATAGTTGGGCCCTAGTTTTTGTCTTTGCTCCATCAAGCCCCTTTCAATTGTACCTAGAACCATTGTAGTCCCATCATTCTAAGACATCCTCGAATTGTATACATCAACCACTTCAATCCCATTCTGCCCTGATTGCTTTCCATCAGAATTAGCAACGTCCACTTCAATCACATTCTACCCTAATTGCTTTCCTTCATAATTCACAACATGGTGACTTCCAAGTTGAAGTTGTTGTTATTGATTAGACTCTTGGTGCAACTCTCTACAATATTGTCTCAACATAATGAGTATAAGATTAATGGACCCTATGCAATATTGTCTCAACAAAATGAGCATAAGATTAGTGCAATATCCATGAGCCTTCACATGAAGTTTAAGAGCAAGTCTAGAACAAAGATCACCCTATGAGAGCCTCTTTTATTTCCCAGCGACATCCTCGAGTATTACATTAGATTATCGGTGGGCACTCCTACACTGGATTTGTGGCTCGTCATGGAAACATGCAATGATCTGGTGTGGGTACCTTGCACCAGGAATTATAAAAGCAATTATAAAGAGAGCAATAGCATCTTAAGGAATCCCTTTTATCGAAAAATGGCATCCTTTGTTGTGCGTGTAAAGTGTTCTGATCGAAAGTGAAAAGACCTATTAGAGAGTGAGTGCATAAACATGTAGAAGTATTAGTGGACTTGTCCAGAGTGTTCAATCTCATATGGCATCGGAAACACAACCAGGCGTCTACTGAGTGAGACCTTTACTTTTCCATCGGAAGATGGAGGGGGACGAAAAATAAATGTCTTCGGAGTAGGATGTTCATTGGTTTCATTCCAGAATTATGCTGGTATTGCAAGATTTAATAGAGGAGCATTGGTTATGCCTTCCCAGCTACGTCGTTATTATGGTGGTAGATTTGTGTATTGTCTGGACTCTCAGAATAGGAGCAACAAGATAGTGCTTGGTGACAAGGTGGTCCCGAAGGATATTCCTTTGATTTACACTCCCTTTTTTATCAACCCCGTAGTACATTCGATTTACTCTAAAAACTATTTTGTTGGTCTCGAAGGGGTGAGTATTATTGGAAAATGATTGACATTGTGCTCCACTTACTCGACATTTGAGAGCAGAGGCAATGGTGGAACCATAATAGATTCGGGTTGTTCTATCAATTCCTTTCCTGAACCAATCTATAAGCAGATTGAAGATGAGTTTGTTTCTAAGATTGGACACGGAAGAGCTTCTGATGTTGAAGTTGATCGTGGCTTTGGATTGTGTTACAATGTCTTTGTTGTGGGAAATATTAGGTTCCCAGAGTTTGCATTCCATTTCAAGGGTGGCTCAGACATGGTATTGTCTAAGGAAAATACTTCCAGTCATTACAGGGATACTTATTGCTTGGCAATGGAGAGTGGTGGCACTTTTGTCCATGGAGTTGTTGTGATCTTAGGAAACTTACAACAGTTAAATTTCTATAGGTTGCATGATACAGAGTATAACCATTTGGGCTACACTCACTAGGCCTGCAAAATATTCGACTAATTCATAGACGGAGCACTCTATCAAAATATAGGGTATGAATTTCTTATGAAAAAAGTTACTAATTCAGTCATGATGTTTAAGGATGAATATGAATATTTTGAGTTTTTTCGACCAACATAGTTTGGATCTAATTATAAAATAATTTCCCAACTTTCAATCATGTGTATAGGGATAGGAATCATGAATAATTTCCTAACTTGCAATCATGTTGTGTATAGGGATAGGAATCATGTTGTGTATAGTGATAGGAATCAAGAAACAGACTGCCTCTTCAAAGCTGGATTGACATTGGACAGAGGTACATGGAAGATATTTGAAAAGGTCTCGGATGTATTTTTAGGACGTCCTTTTAGAATAGTTTCACAACTCTTTGCTCCAAATATGAATAAGCTAAATCTAAAATGTTTTGATGAATAGTTTTTTTCTATATCATTTCTTTTGAACAGACTTTGAAGACTTTGTATGGGCATGTTTAATGCACGGATACTTAGAAAAAATGTTACGATCATGTTATGCTTTTGTATGTGGATATATTTTAATTGCTCCAAATCTGAATAGCTAGATCTAAAATGTTTGGATGAATAGTTTTTTTTTTTTTTTCTTGATATCATTTCTCTTACATTGATTTTGCAGACTTTGTATAGGCATGTATAATGAAAAGATACTCAGACAAAATGTGATGATCATATTATTCTTTTGTATATTGATAGATTTTGATCTCATAAAATTAGTTGTACAAAAGTGTTTGATACAATTAGTTTATTCATGGAGACTGTATTTTTCAGGACAACTACTAGATACTCATTTTTTAATTTGAAAACATAATTGTGTCCTTATGCTCGAAGTAGTTGGGATATAAGCGAGGAGAAGGCCACAAGCCTCTACCATTGTCATCCTGTTTCTCCAAAAATTACTTTTATTTTTATTGAGAAAAACATGCATAATGTGTGTGTGTCTATTTTTATTGAGAAAAGCAAAATAATGTGTGTGTGTGTGTATGTGTGTGTCTATATATGTGTGTGTGTGTGTATGTGTGTGTCTATATATGTGTGTGTGTAATAGTTTATTAACTTGTTTGATATGGAGTTGATTGAGAAGTTGCCAAATGTCTGCAGAAATATACGTTGGAGGTTCGTCTAGTTCCCAGATGAATCTGGGAGGCCCTGCAAAGCGGAGCACTTGGGAAAGTTGATACGTTGGAGGTTCATCCAGTTCCCAGCTGAATTTGGGAGCTCTTGCAACCAACCCAAGTCAATAAATTGGAGGTTCGTCCAATTCCCAGTTGAATCTGGGAGGCCTTGCAAAGCAAAGCACTAGCCCAAGTCGATATGTTGGAGGTTCATCCAGTTCCCAACTAAATCTGGGAGCAACATCATACTTGAAAACCTCTTTAACACCATGTGTTTTAAGGAATGCATATCATAGACTTCGTCTGGAAAAGTTTTAACATCAACCGGATCCCCAAGATCATCCAGAACATCATCGATATATTCGTCTAATAGCACTTTAAGTGTGACAACGCAAGACTTCCAGTGCACTACAAATTTTTGAAGGTGCTTCAGTGTTCCAATGGAATTTGGATCATTAAAAGGTTAGCATCAATATTCAACTCCCTTAACTACATTGGGGCTTGCAATGTTCACATCTTCAATGTGGGTTTGAGCCTTTCTATGTCAACTCTTTGGCATTGTGGTATACGAAAACAATAATGAAGAGCAAGCAATTTTTACAATTTGAAGAAAAAACAAAACAACATTGAAATAACATGACTACCTGAGATTCATGTTGCCAAAGTGTTTCCAATTCTTCCCCTTGTATACATAAAACTCGCAAATTATTTTCTGAAATCCAGTAAGGTAGGGAGGATAACGGACAGGAATACCAACATAGCCATACTATCTGCGGTGACTGCGCAACACTAAATATACTTTCCACACTATGACATTCATCCTTAAGCAGTTGCAATCTACGCATATTAGTTGGTATTTCAAAAGATTGTTCAGAGCCATTTTCTTGAGCCATGCTAATTCCACGCACCTGGATTGTTCACTCGGAGATGTTAGAAACAAGAGTGATAATTTTGCAAGGTGTATTCAAAACATGAGAAACGCAAGTTTGATAACAAAACCCTATTTTGAAAGTCGGTCGAAAGCTTCAAAATATGTACAGAATGTCATTTGAGCGCAAAAGTCGATGCAGAGTTTCTTGCAAGTGGAACCATAATCCATTTAGGTGGCTAATAGCAACGTAATTTACTAATTTTTTGGTCCTTGATTTCATATTTTCTATAGTTTTTTTGTTTTCATGCTCTAATGTTTCCCTTCGATAATTCTTCCATCTATATTTCAGCGCTTTAACGCAATAGGCTTTCATTGATGTAATTTCAACACTTTCAACCATACACACAGCTTCAATTAATGC
>JZKD02S1676691.1:176563-213599 GCA_000966675.3 Picea glauca | reverse complement strand
TTAAAGTTGAAGGCTGTAAATTTGTAACAAGGTTTGTCATTGTGGCTTATTTACGGTGAATAACTTCATTAGTAAATTTTAAATAAAAAACTATTTAAGCACTTTACTGCCAATGCCGTGGTAAATTATGAATAATTTAAGGTTGAAGACTGTAAATTTATAATAAATGTTTGTCGTTGTAGCTTATTTATGGTGAATAACTTTAGTATTCGTTTTTTAAAACTACTTACGCACTCTACTCTCAATGCGTGGCATATAAAGAATTTAAGGTTGAAGGCTATAAATTTGTAATAAGTGTTTGTCATTGTAGCTCAATCATGTTGAATATTTTTATTTGATGTAAATATTAGTGATTGTAGGCTGATATTAGTATTTTTTTGCTTGATCATGGTAAGTTCTAATTTTGCATTTCTGGCTGTACTCTGTATTGTGAATTTATGGTTTAAACAACAATACTTCAAGGGGAGGACTAAAGTGCAGTCTGTGTAGGGATTTAAGGATGAATAACTCTGAGTTTATTCTTCTTTTCTGTAATTTACGTTGTATTGGAGGTTGAGCATGGTTTATTAAAGGTATTTTACTACCATTTTGATTTGAGGCAGAGCTCTGGGAAATCTTCTGTTCTGGAGAGCATTGTTGGAAGGGACTTTTTCCCTCGGGGTTCAGGTAAAACCGATTGCTCTTTTACTGTGTTGTTTAGAATAAAAAAAAATGACACTGTAGATTTGCGGTTTGGGTTAATCTCAGTGCCTGAATTTGGAATGCAGGTATTGTAACAAGGAGACCTCTGGTTCTACAGCTTCAAAGGATTGATGCCAGTCAACAAGAGTATGCAGAGTTTTTACATATCCCTAAGAAGCTTTTTACAGATTATGGTAAGTGGTTACTTTGTGTCCACAGTTTTGTGAGATGTTAAAATGTAACTACGACGTTGGTGCTTTGAAATGGCTTCTTTTAGAAATATTGGATCGTTTGTTGGGGGTGAGAAATATCATTCAAGGGTGAGTTGCTTCTCCCCTTTTTTCAGCGAGATGAACTCTTTACATGATGCAGTTTATCTGAGTTTGTCTTGATAGAGAACTCTGCTGCTCTTTTCTTATCTCACAATCTTAAACATTTCTATTGTATGCACAATTTGTAGCGGTTCATCGTTCCATAGGTTTGCTTTTGAAAATGAATTAACTTCAGAATGTGCATCCTATAAACATGCCCTTAAATATTCCAAAATGCAGGTAATTAGGTAATTAGTGGTAGCATTTTTACCATCTACTCACAAACTTCCGTTGTTAGAAATTCCAACTATATTGTAGTCAAGAAATGATTAATGCACATTCATTTGGCTATAATTTTTCAGAGGATTCTATACATTTACTATCAAAGGTATTGACCAACTACTGCATTTTAACTTTTGTATGTATGCTGCTGGGGTGTGATTGTTTTTTTTTAATGGGAGAGGAGGGTGGAATGCTGTTTATATTTACAGAAGAAAAAAAGTCATGATACAAGTTACAACAGTAATGTACAAGCAGGCTCAAATCTACCTAAAGAATAGTAGGAAGTTGAACACCTTTAGGTCAGATTGAGCCTTAGGTTCACAATCTTGTGCATCTCTACTATTGAGAGTGCTTCTAGCTCTGAACTGTACAACTAATTCATCAGAAAGACGCTCTCTAAACAAAGAGACAGAGAACAAAGAACCTCCAAAGACATCCTCGCATCTAAATCTTCCAAAGAACATTCAATGAAGCAACTTTAAATTCTAATACAATACCAACACCTTTGTAGTGTAGAGGAACTATGTAGTCAACATCAACTAGTAAAGTAGATTTCCAAAAGGAATTATTGGATAGGATATGGTGCCAACTATTTGATACAAGTTCCCAACATTCTTCAGCACACTTATATGCCCAGAAAATGCGGCAAATAGTTTCACTCACTTCGTAGTGAGGGAATGAAGCATATATGAATCTTGTTCAAGACAATCTGTCCTTGGAGGGAAGCCTCTAGTATATCAATAGCCATGCAAATTAGGAGAGTTTGAAGGACCACACTCATCGCAGGCGATTGACTCACTTAACTTCCTCAGCCATGAGTCCCCATATTCGGTTGAGAATCGAGATTTCCTTAAAAGGTATAAGATGAACGAAGATCTGATACAATCTGTGGGGATTATAAACCCGATTGGCTTTCTCAAAATGCCACATCCAATCTTGTCAAATGTGTCTCCGAGTGTAAATATTTAGCTTATATGATACATAGGTGGAATGAGATTTAGGTCTACCCAATGTTGCAAATATTATGTTGATGAATATATTGTCGAGGCTTCAAAAAGAAACTTATCAACAATGTCAGGGAAAATATTGACAAACTTAAAAAATACAAAAATATTCATTTGTTTCAATTTTTTAAACATCAAAAGAAACCCCTTCTTTCTATCCCTTTTATGGGCAAATGTAATAGTGAGTAGCCCCTTTGTTTTCAATTCTCTGCTTTTCCTATTCAAAGTGAGCAAAAAAATAAAAAAAAAAGCCAAAAATGTCTTGATTCAATCGATGTTTTGATTTTCTTCTTGTTACCACAAAAACCAACACCTTTAGCTTAAAGTTCCAAAAATGGATGCTAGCCTTGTGGAACTCAGGAGGTTGACCATTGTCACCTCAACAACTCTCCTCTCATTTTAGACTCCGGGAAGGTTCCTAGCCAAGGGGGGTATCCCTAAGGGTTAACTAGGCTCACTTTGTGTAGTAGCTTACTTTGTGTAGTAGGAGTGGGAGTAAGAGAACTTAGTAACGATGTAGATGAAAATGATGAAACAAGACGTGGGCTTGGGGTGATAAGTGAAAGGGAGACCAATGCCTTATCTACTTGGGATATGGAGTCACTTACGCAATTTCAATATGGGAAAGTCGAGGGTTTATAGATAGCCATGTGATGTGTTCTAAACACCTAGACTTGGTTCAATGATTAGTTTTGGGGATTAGGATTGTTACCCCCCAGGCTAGGGGTAACTAAGGAGATGATGTCTCAAAGTCCCAGGTAGAAGACATGGAGTGCTGAGAACCAGATGACCAGCTGAGCCCACATTGAGCAGATAGAGTCCCTCCTCTCCACCACACATCACCATTCATCATCAGCAGCGTCTGCTGCACCAACATGGCCCAGATAAGACAACGGGTCTTGCTTCATGACGTAACAAGTCCGGTCTCATGGTAAGTATCACTTTAATAATTGAAGCATTTGAACATGTTGCAAAGGGTCCTTTCTTGATTATGGAAACTTTTGCTTGGAAATTATACCTTTTGCCTTATTTCACCTTGGTGGTTGACATGGTTTCTTGGTGAGTGGGTCATCCTCGGGAAAAGGGTTGCTATTGGGGGGTCTCCTTGAAGGGTCATCGTACCTTTCTTGCTCATTTCTTACCACTTTCCACACATCTTTCCTTTCGTTTCCTAATCTTTTGGGTTTTTGGGCTCATTGACCCCAAGAAGGGCTTGTACCTCAATTCATAGGAAGAAGGGGTTGAAGGCCCAGAGGTGTTGTAGTTGGAAAAAGTTAAAAGCCATAAATTGTCATTCTAGATGCTCTCCCTAAGGTCATGAGAGCAATGAAATGATTCTACATAAAAAAATTAAGTGTTGTGCATATGTTGTCATTGATGTCAAAGATGTAATGTACATGGTGCACAGACAGTATGGCGCACAGGCAGTGGAAGTATGTGAAAGGTAAATAGAAATGCAGAGAAAGACTGTAAGACGCAGAGACGACCACAGGAATGTATGAAGTGAAATCAAAGAAAACAGAGTTGAATAACCCTTGCAAGCGTTGATAAACAATGACTCTTGAATCGTGACGAAGCCAGTGCGATGGAGTGGATTGCGACATAATATGTGGAAGTTGTGCAGATGAAAATTTGTAGGGTGCTTTGAGCAAGTGTGACCAATGGCGCAGTGGAGTGCGACAAGATGAAGACTCGTGACTTGAGTCTTGCGCTCCCATTTTATTTGCACATTGAACAATCCAGAATGTAAATTGTTGCGTCAATTTTGAGGAGATGAGTTGGAGCTTATTCGTTGGAAGATTTGGTCCGTTTGATTTAGTCAAAGAATGTCCAGCCGTAATTGAACAAATAAATATTCTTAATTTAGACAGAAGTGTGTCCATAATGTAACTGTCATGCGTCCACATACTTTATTTAGATAGAAGTGTAACGAACATGACTTTGATATGGTCAAGATTTGTCTACAATATAACTGTCATGCGTCCACATACTTTATTTAGACAGAAGTGTACTGACAGGACTTTGATCTGGTCAAGATTTGTCCACAATGTAACTGTCATGCGTCCACATAATTTATTTAGATAGAAGTGTAACTGATAGGACTTTGATCTGGTCAAAATATGTCTACAATGTAACTGATACGCATCCACATACAGGAAGGGGAACTCAGGCAAAAACATTATAAATAAGGATGCGCTCTGTTCGATTGATGCGTGGATGAAGAGAGAAGAAAAAGGACCTGTAATTGTTCAACAAACTGAACTGGAGACGTATCGGATTAATTTTTGAAGAGAAAGGTCTAGTTCTGTAAGAATATTTTTTGAAACTGAAAGACCTAGGCCTAATGCACTATTTCTTAGGTCTTGAGGTTTGGCAGAGCCCAAAGAAGATCTTCCTTAACCAAGGGAAGTATGCAGTTGAAATATTGAAAAGGTTTGATATGTTGGAGTGTAAATCCATGAATACATCCATGGAAACAAAAGTTGAAGCTCCTGGTTGATACTTCGCCATAATTGGTTGATGCTACACTATACAGACAAATCATTGGATCGTTGATGTATCTGACGAACAATAGGCCAGATATATGTTTTGCTGTGAAGACCTTGAGTCAATATCTAGTAGAGCCCAGACGTGTTCACCTTGTTGCTGCAAAACATGTGACGAGATACCTTAAGGGTACGTTGGACTTTGGTCTTTGCTACAATGGAGATCAAGACTTAAGATTGATTGGTTATATCGATTCAGATTGGGCTAGAAGTGTTTTTGACAGAAAGAGCACTTCAGGATCTTGTTTCAGTCTGGGGTCAGCCATGACTTCATGGCAGAGTAGGAAGCAATCTAGTATTGCTCTCAGCACAACAAAAGCGAAATACATTGCTGCATATTCCGCCAGTTGTGAAGCCATATGGCTACGGAAGTTGTTGACATGTCTATTTGATTTGGAGATGGAAGCAATCGTGATTCTATGTGATAATTAGAGCTGCATAAAGATGACAGAGAACCCTGTGTTCCATGACAAGTCGAAGCACATAGAAATCTGGTATCACTACATTCGTGATATGGTGCAGAGGGGAGCCATAAAGCTCTAATATGTTGGCACAAATGAGTAGGTTGCAGATGTGTTGACCAAGCCTCTGTCTCGTGTAAAGTTTGAGCACTTTCGAGACAAGCTTGGTATAGTCCAAAAGGACCTCCCTCGAAAGGGGGAGTGATGCTGATGATACTATGGTATCCTGACCAATAGCGGGTAGCTCAGTTAGGATTTTATATCCTAGGGGACTGATCATCCCTAGACATATCCCGAAGGTCTGGTAAGGACGGTCTGTCAGAGTACCTGTGCATGTATATGCTATCTATGGTCAGTAGTGGTAGCTCCGTTAGGATTTTTATAATTCTAGGGAATCTTATGATTCCTGGGCAGATCTCGAAGGTTCGGTAAGGACGGTCTGTTAGAGTACCACGTGGTAGCTCTGTTAGGATTTTATATCCTAGGGAATCTTATGATTCCTAGGCAACTCCTTAGGGACTGTAAGAGTACCACAAAATGTTGTAACACCTGCCTCATTCTGTTGCCCCATGATGATGATGATGTTGTTGCTCCAACCTTCGTGTTGTGATGATGTTGTTGCTCCAACCTTCATGCTGTGATGATGTTGTAGCTCCAGCCTTTGTGCTGTGATGATGATGCTATTGTTATTGATGTTATTGATGATGATGTATTAGTATTATACTAATCCATGCTGATGTAGATGATGATGATGCTACTACAACTCCATGTTGTGAATGATGATGAGAAAAACCTCCGATGATTTATAGATATGCCAGTCAGTGTTTCAGATGCTGTTGATGTTGTTGCCCTCTCTCTCTCCTGACGATGTTGTAGAATACCCTTCTTGTTAAGGGGGAGTGTTGAAATATTGTAACTGCAAAGAGTATTCTATTTTTTATTGAGTCATTATTGATTAGATCAATCCCCTTTTGTGGATTGATCATGTCGGGCTTTGTAAATGACCAAATCCCCTTTTGTGGATTGGTCAAACCCTAATTATATCATGCAAATTAAGAAGTTGGCCCTAGGCTTAATTAAAGTGGTTTTAACCACTAAGTGAAGAAGTCGGCCATGCCCAGTGAAGAGACACCTCCTTAGCACCTACCAGCTAATATAAATAAGAGAGGCTAGCGCTTCATTCGCTCACTCACTCATTCCACTCAACAAGTGGGCAAGTTTGGAGATAACTGCAGTTGGGAGAAGAAGGAAGAGAGAGGCACATTGCTCAGTGTTGGATATTCTCTAGTGTTTTGGTTTATTGTCTTGGCATTGTATTGGCTATCTATATTAATGAAGTTTTTGTTGGGTTTTCTCCCCCATGAGGGTTTCCCAGGATAAATGCTGTGTGTCTTGTGATTGTGTTTCTCTCAGTGATCCTACCTATGGTATTGTTATCTAGTAAATTGAAAAGAAACTTAATAACTGCTCTAAAATTAACACTTTTGATGGAATGCTTGGTATGATTTTCACATTTGGTGATGTTGTGGGCTTGAAGCCCCACTCTATTGCTTGATTTGGGGATGATGTGGCACTCTTCTAGCTTGATGTCCTAGCCTTTGGAGGCTTTTCCATCGCATGTGCCACCATGGAGAGAGTTTTCATGGGCTAACTTCCAATCATTTTGTCATTTTTTGGTCATTTGTAAGCCTATGTGGGCAAAAAGGAAAGACGTCTTGTCAATTTAGCATTGTAACTTAGGTTTTAGACCTAAAATCATGGATTTAATTGTAAAGTGGACAAACTAGGGCTTGGTTTTCCTCATGTAAATATGAGGCAAGGCACTTGTCACAAATGATGACTCATCACTTGGTTATTTCTCCCTTGGACAAAAATTTCGACCTCTTTGGGCAATTCACTATCTCTTTTCTCTTGTGCAAAATGGATGGAATGCTTATCTATTGGTGGAATAAAGGCTAGCGATTTCTTTTGGATGCTTCTTCTTGGCAAGTCATTGGAATATCTTTGATAAGTAAGGGTTTTGCATGCTATTTCTTGGATTAGGTAAGGAATTTATGCAATTTTGTGTTTTTCTTCTTAATTTCAAGATCATATTATCAAATCCTAGGAAGAGTATAAGCGAATACACCCTCCATCAAGGAAATTTATGTTATTGTCATTGAACGGGCTTAAGGATTGCTACAAGGAGTAAGAGGGTTTACACCCTTGTAGCAAAACCTTGCTAGGGTTTATCTTCTCTAGGGAGTAAGAGGGTTTACACCCCTAGAAGATCATCAAACCCTAGTTGAAATTGGTTGTTGTAACACCCCCTTTCTAAACCTACGATTATGTGTAATTAATCATGTATCATGGTTGCCGCGTAATGGCATAAGAACATTGTAAATGTATTATTGATTGATTTAAAATTCCAACCAACTGACTGTAGGGTGAAGCCTTGAAGTACTGGCCATGATACCACTAGAGGAAAGAGTGAGGGAACATAAAGAGAGGGTCATCATGCTAAGAGGACCCAAGCTTTCTTGTCGAAACACTTAATCTGAAAACAATAAGCTATTTTCTTGATTTCAAGACAAAGTAGTTAATGAGAAGAGGGACGGTAGTTGAACAACCACCTATCCAAATGAATGAGGGCATGGGAGGTCTGGCTAAGACAACAGAAAACCGTCAGCCTAAGGTACCAATTCCTGCAGCCAGATTGATTCCAGGGGTTTCCTTCTGACAAAAGGAAGAAGGACAGGTCGAGAACCTTCCCTATAGATATTTCGTGCAGGAGATGCACGAAGAGGAAAAGGGGGTAGCAGGGATTGAAGGGAAGAGGAGAGAACCAGATCTAGAGGGAGTTCATATCTCGAATGCAGGAGAATGATTGCATAAAAACACAGTAAAGGAAAAAGAGCTTGAGCTCTGAAATTTGGGTGGAGAGTCCAAAAAGCCCGACTTGAGCTGAGAAGGTTGCGAGTTTGATACTGGGAAGGTATCTAACAAACCTCGTTGAGGCCTGAGCTAGGTGGGTGTGGGCAAAGTCTCTACCAAGAGTGGTGTAAAGGAGAGTGTCCTTCACAAATTGTTGAGAACCACAGAGAGAGAGGTTCCCTAGTGGTATCATGGCTTGGCACAAGGGTGGCAAGAGTGCTAAGAGTGAATGCAGCTGAGCCTACGGTTGGGTGGAAATGCGAACACCCACAGTCAATTGGCTGGTTATCAACTATAACAGATAAGTGTTTCTGAATTCTGTGTATTGAATGTAATTTATGACTAAATGTTTGTAATTGTCTCAAGGATGTGCATGCATGATTGACGATTAGATTGGTGGATCTCTTGTATGTTGTGCATTCTAGCAATTGAGGAATCATATGGTTATGGGCATGCTTGTGCATGTGAATGCTTGAGCCTTGTATCGACTCTAGTTAAAGGAATGAAACTGTAACCTTGCTAACCGTGCGCACAATTATATATATATATATATATAGAGGCACTCGAGTGTCACAATGTTTGGATACTTGCGACAAATGGACCTTTTAGGATAAGAGGAAATAAAGACCATCTATATGTCGCAGTGCTTGGATCCATATACCTGTGCGTCGCACTGTTTGGTTTTCCTGTGACAGATGGATTTTTCAGAATGAAATGAATCAGAGGTATCCTGTGCAGACAAAAGGGTGCCTTGGACCTTGGTGAGGATTTCTGAAACTCACAAAGTCTTGAAAAGACTCAGTGAAACCTTGCGAAATTGATTAAGTCCTGGACCGGATTGTCAAGCCTGCGTAAAGGCTCTTGTTTTGCTCGAAAGATCGTGACCATTGATCTGGAAAATCAGTTAAATCTAGGGTGAGACGCAGACTCGATCGTCGATCTAGCGGCGTGGAGAGATCTTGACCCTCCATCGGAGTAGGGTATGATGCCTGTAGAGGGTATACCCCGAATCAACGAGGATCGTTGATCCATCAAAGGATAACTGTGGAAGATGTGAACAGTTAGATTCGTCGTGGTGGATGCGATCGAAGACCAAGGGCATATAAGACCCAATGCCATCACGAACGTTGGATTTGACACGGTGATCCGATCGCAGCCGTAGATCCCAAGGGGAGTGTTATCGGAATTCCCTGGTCGGAGTAACTTTGGATGTCGAAGTGGAGACACCTTGATGGAAGAGTCCGAGGGACAATCTGGGTCGTTTATCAGTGGACAACCTAGGGATGACCTCCACCGTAGATTGTCACGAGTCTCTTTTAAGAAAGACTAATAGGAGTGACGTCAATATGACGTGTCATGCTGACCCAGAACGCCAACGTGTCCAGAGATTGATAGGTGTTAGCCTGTGATTGGCGACAAGTAATTGGTTGGTGGGTCGAGCATGGGCCCCTTAGGTGAATTAGGCCTTATACCTTTGTCTTAACCCTGGCCATCGGATCTAAGGGATTGAAAGATCTTAATTGTTGATCTACTGGGGAATAATTCAGAGTGATCGTGACTGTCAATTGCAGTGGAACAATCGGGGTAATTTGGTCCACCGGGATGAAGATACTTCAAAGGAAAAACTCCGAGGAGCAATCCTGATCGTCCATCAGACCTAGTTGAAAGTAATCTTGATTGTAGATCTCGGCGGTCCTTCGGGACGAGGCCAGGAGGAAGGTGATGTCACGCTGACGTGGATGACATCACCAATCCAATACATAAAGGACAAGTGTTGCAATCTGAACCTTCTGATCAAGAGGGGTGCAGAGAGATCTTGTTCGTCCATCAGAGCTAGCATTTTAGAGTATCGAAAATTATGGGGAGCGAAAGAGCTTCGACGGAGGTACTTCGAAAGGAGATTCAGACTGTTGATCTGACAATTCGGGATCTAATCTTGACTGTCCAATCTCTAGAGCCGGGTAACATCGGAGGCAGTGGATGAAACTATGGTAGTTGTCAAATCCTCTCGTGAGGATTCTCAGTCGTAGATATCGTGTTAAGAGAAGGGGGTTGTAACCCTGTGGTAAACTTAATTAGCGATCCCAAAATCACGAGATTAGCTTAGTTAATATTCTCGTAATCCCCGGGACTGGAGTCTTGAGGTTCATACTGCACGATGAAAGATTCGATATCCGGTGCCCGATGGTGATGTATCTATTGACAGAGGGCCCATGTGTTAGCACAAGGGTGGGCCATGTGTCGCTCGATGGTAATGCCACGTGTCCATACGGGATTTGTTGAAAGGTCGAGTGTGGGCCTAACTGTAGGCAAATACCCTGCGATGGTGCCATGAGATCTCAGCCATTGATCGGAGAAGGAGTAACGATCTTTGTCGTCCATTTGAGCGGGTTTGTCGGAGGAGTTCGAATTAGTGGAATAAATGCGCTGTGCTTCGATGGAGGAACTTCGAAGTAGGATCTGGGTCATCGATTGGTTAGAGGATGCGATGTAACGATAGTCGTCGATTTGTCGTAGGCCCCACCTGGTCAGGTAAGAAAAGGTGAAGAGGGAATGGGCGTTAACCGTCGTGCACGTTAGATGCGTCGAAATGATCGTGGCCCTTGATCGATCAGACCTGGGAGCCATTGGATCTGAAGGTAAGGTTTGTTGGAGAAAGGACATTGGAGTGGTAGAAGTAACCTTTTGTCCTGTCGTTCAGAGGGCAAAGGCCTCGAGTGAATTTGAGTCATCGAATTAGGAGTTCCGAAAGAACGAGGACTCAATGGGTCAGGTGGCAAGTGCCAGGCTAGTAGCCACGTCTGCGTTAGAGGATGATGTGGAGCCACATGGCATTACAAGGAAAGAAGGCTTAAAAATTTAAGAAGCCATAACTTCTGATCCAGAGATCGGTTTTGAGCGTGGTGACAGTTGTTGGAAAGCTCTTGACGAGCAGAAGACGATGGTGTCCTTGAGAGGAGGTTTTGAGACGATTGAGGAAAAGTGAAAATTCAATACCTACCCCATCCCTTAAAAAGGAACTTAGGGGGATTGGTTGTGTTATAGTTGTGATCAAGCAAGAGACTCCATTAACCCAATATATAAGACACTAATTGCATTGGAGATTGAAAATTGTTGCATTGGTAAACATGAAATTTAAGAGATTGAATTGTTCAATGTTGGATTTAAATTCTATGTGCTATTGGCTATCTTACCCTCCAAGGGTGTCTTGATTTGCTAAGTGATTGTGCTGCTGTAACAAACATTAAGCTACAGCCAATAGGGCCGCAGCAAACTCACTCTTTCACACTCTTTTCCAACTTTTTGACCGCTGACAATTACTTGTAAGCTGTGATAATTGTTCTATTGGTAATAAGCTATTGATTGGATGGTTTACTTGCTAATTTCAGTGACTAGAACTTGCTGCTGTAGCAAAAGTTTGCTACAGCCATTGGGCTGTCATAAATACTTGCTGATAACACTCTTTAACAACCATCATTTGTCATCAAAGTCTTATTTTAAACATTGGAACATTATGTACTAGTTGCAAGCTTTATCTTCCAATATCATATACTTGATTTTTATGGTTTAATTTGCAGCTGTTATAACTTCTTCATTGTTGATATATATTTCCTTACTGCTGCAATTTTGGGACAGCAAGGTTTCTTGCTGACTTCTGAGTCCCCACTTGTCTTGAGGCTTATATCATCATATTTGGTCTTGTTTTGGTTTGTCTAACACTGTTTTGCAGGTACACAACCTTGACAACCATTTACCAACTCCAAAGACTCTCTCCTCAAGCCTCATGTTCATCTTAGACCTCGACCTATGGGGGTGTTCTTCTAGCTCCTCACTTCTCCCCTTGCAACCCCCCCTAGGGTCACCCAGGAAGCCTCCCTTGTGTTGGACTTGTCCTTCACTAAAACGAGGGGGATATCTATTGAGGTGTGAGTGATAGGTGTCCCTAGTTGTGTCACACATTTATTGCTTGGGTTGGGCTTTGCCCAAACTACAAATTGTGCAATAACAAGGATTTTACAAGATAAGTGAGGGAGAGGGTCACTTAAAATTCACTACTTAAAGCAAGTGTAAGGTATCCCCTTCCCCTAAGATTGTATACAAACACACCTATTCCTGCGATGTAAAATGTGTAATTTTGTGATCTTTGAAAGGTAGATGAATAGAGAGTGTAAGACATGAGTTAATTATATCACTATGTACTCCCCCAATGTAGCATGGTGCTCCTCTATGGCCTTATTTGTTTTAGACATTCAAAATCCTGCAAAATGTCTAACCTCCAAGTCTATTCCCTAGAACATATATCCACAGATAAAATCACATAAATAACATCACTTACATAGATAAGAGACAAAGTCCTCCAAAACTTGGAGCTAGCTTGCTCACATGTATTTCCATTTCTCACTGATTTTAATCCATGTTGCAAATGGAGAGAGTAAACCCTTATATAGGGTTTAGCTCATCTCCCTCATACAATGAACAATGAATTGTTTCTGTAGATCCATTAGTTCTCCTATGAGTAATAATAAATTAATCATCTCCAACAAACTTCTTACCCAAAATAGATAAGAATTTGTTGAGATCCACAATCTCCTATAGGAACTTACAATAAAATAATCTAGGAAACAAATCTCAATGAAGCTAACATCTAACTAACTCATTGAGAAAGTTTCAATAAAAATAAAATAATTAGTTAGTTACAACTTTCCCAAAATATCCAATGAGTTAACAATCTCCTTCATGTGGTTACTTGACTTCCAACTACCTCCGTGATATCTTTCTTCAAGGTGGATCATGCACAATGAGAATATAATAAGGTATCCATAAGTGAAATGCCTCATGATGACACAAGAAATATTCCTTGCTTTAAGACAACTCCAAAATAAGGATAAATATGCAACTCTATGATGTCACCTCCCTTTAACAATTGGTTCATACAAAAAGGGACCCACGACCCACAACGTTCCATGTGATAATGATGAGCGCCCTTCATATATGCAACGATTTTTAACCAAGGCAACGCCCACATGTATACAGGTTCAAATATTGAATTGGACGCCCACATGTATACAGGTTCAAATATTGAATTGGACGACACCATTGGCTGGACGAATGACAACCCTGGAGATGTATCAACTCCTCTACATATAATTTCAAGTCAATGCCAGGTCCATTTCACGTGATGGATGCATGTATTGACCTCTATGTATAGCATTGAGCCATCGTATAAGACAAGAAAAAGGAGGCGGCTTCTGGTATTCATTTGATCTTTGTTGGAAATGATGTGGAACATTTAAATGTGGCGGCTCAAATGACAACCCTGGAGATGTATCGACTCCTCTACATATAATTTCAAGTCAATGCCAGGTCCATTTCACGCGATGGATGCATGTATTGACCTCTACGTGTAGCATTGAGCCATCGTATAAGACAAGAAAAAGGAGGCGGCTTCTGATATTCATTTGATCTTTGTTGGAAATGATGTGGAACATTTAAATGTGGCGGCTCAACTTGGTTTAATTGCAAGTCTATGTGATGATGGCGATGACTCCCTTTAATTGATTTTCCATACTTTAAAAATTGTCTAATTGCATGGCTCCCTCATGTCATAACAAACCGCAAGCTATCATATGGATGATTGAGATAAGGGGGCAGCCACTTTGCTTTCACATGTGGTGATGTCATGCTATTGAACTAGGTTGAAGAAATGACCCATAACTTCACTATCTTTCTTATAAGTGCGTTCTCCTCGTATAAAATACAATTTATCATGCCATGTCATAATTTAAGGGGGCAGCCCCTTTAAGATGACATCACTTTCCACTTTGATACATTGGTTAGGTTTATAAATTACAATGAAAGGGGTGGCCCCTTTACATTATATGCCTTTTCCTCTTTGCATTTAATTGAATGGTGGGTTAAAGTTGGATTTTATAAAGTGATCTTCAACTTAGGCTTAGTTACGTATGTCTCCATCATGAAAAAGGGGTGGCCCCTCATTCTTAAAGGCTTTACATCATGATCCTCTAGTAGACCTTACCACAATCTGAAGTAAAAGAAGGGCCAAGAAATAAACTTGTCATCATAAGCTAGGATCACATCATGCTGCCTTTTTTTTTCCATAAGTGAGATGCTAGGCCAACTGTGGACAACATCATCTATACCATAGCACCAAAGAGCATCGCACTGTTCAACCAAGACAATAAATGAAACCACCAACTCCTAACCCCAAAGCTCCATCAACCAAGATATACCACCATTAAACCACTATTGTAGCATGATAGCATCTCATGCATCACCACGATGAAGTAAAAGAAGAGTATCCACAATCGTCAAGATGCCCAACTAAGATGCATTTCAATCCCACCATCATTTCTGCAAGCCACCCTAGAAAGTATAATTGTCACTCTTATGTATATGAGGGGCAACATCTCGTTCCTACTTGCGGACATGTACTCTTAGGAGAAGAGTGCATGAGAACCCATAATCTCCTGTTTTGTACCTGTGAGAAAGATCCTCCAAGCAAGAGCGATTTGGATTGATGGTCTATGTCTCATGATTGTGTATTCCAAACCCCTTTCTTGCCTTTTGATATCCATTTTATGCGTTGCAAGTCCCCTTTTCAAGTATCAAGCACTTTATTCTTTCTTTTCTTGCTGGTATTAAGTCCTTTCATTTTGATATGCATTCAGCGCATTAGGACTAGGGGTGTTCGCCTCATAGCGAGGGGGCAGAGCTCAAGTTGGCCTTCGGTTTTTAAAGTTAGCCCTTCATTATCCCACATTTCTTTATTTCTTTTGTAACATTCTTTCTTTATTTTTTTTTATAGTAGCTGCATCAACCTTGACATTCTAGCTCTTCCTCTCATAAGAGGATGAACCATGGGCCTTTTTGGTGTACATGTAACAGCCATACGGAAGCTTATTATACTGCGGAAGGCCCTAGGATGGAACGTGTTAAGTATGGGGGGGGGGAATTATACGTTACCCTTATCAAAGCCTCCCAGTAGTACCCCTGTTCCCCAAGAGTGACAACATGGGACTAGGATACTAAAGATGGACACCAAGGTGAAACAAGGCAAAGAGCATAACTTCTGAGCTTATGATTCATTATCCAACTTCAACCCATGATCCTCACTCACATGCCAAATGCATTAAATATGACACTTTATATGAAACAAGGACTGATGTACCTTATAATGTATTGGACCACCATCTTCCAATGAACCATGCTGATCATGTGTGACGAGCTAGGTTGATGAGGAATGAGGCATTTGGGGGGCTGCCGGCTGTGGAGATTGCTGACCATCATCATCGGGATCATGTCTTCATTGTGGGCCATGAGACATGATCTCCTCTAGTTACCCCTAGGTGAGAGGGGGTAACAGGCTGCAAAGGCACTTTACCCACTCAAGCCAAGTAGCTGTTCAAATCAACATTTGAGCAGCACTTTCCTCCTCTTCAACAGAAATAAGGGATGTTTTCCTCTTAGAAGGGGGGAATTGAAGAGGTATAGTCTAGTGAATATGTATTATATTTTTACTTTTCTATTTTGTACTTTAGTAGACTTAATTCTTTATCCGGTTCTCTTTTGGGTGTCCTGGTCTAAATTGATCAGTTATCCACTTTATTGTATTTTATTGGAGACTTAGGTAGAATTTGTTCTTTATCCTGATCTCTTCTGGGTGACTTAGTCTAAATGGATCAGCTATCCACTTTATTGTATTTAATTCGAGACTTCGTCAACACTGATTACTCTCCCCACAATTCTGTACTCTATATATGGTAATACAAATGAGTGTATTGCATGTGTACAGTTCTGACAATATTCTTCTCATACTCGCATACTTTCTTCCTTATGAATTCTGTGTGGGGATTATCTCCTTGCACTATTGGTATTGTGCTCATATCACAGAATGGTCCCTTGCAGACTAATATCAATCAAGCCTATCTGGTCAAGCCTATCTGGTCAACAGAGCTGCTGGAGCTCCATTCTAGATATCTAGTTTTACATTCCAAAAGGTTGTGATGTTATTCTGAAAATTAAGTCCAGTATGTAGTGATGAGAGTTTCAGCTAATCTGGTTTAGAGTTTAAACATTATGCTTTCTCCAAACTGTACAGAACAGTTTTGAGCTAGTGGTTGTCTAGTTTCATGAGTTTTCCCTGTGCTGTGGAGTTCTGCATCCTTGGAGCCTTGGAGGTGTCACAGGCCAAAACCAATCTGCCAACATGCTTGGAAGAAGAGAGTTATATATTCAATAACTTTGTAAAATGAAGTTTGAAGTGTTGCTGACATTGTGTCATTGAAAATATCTCTGAGGGTGACAGAACACTTTGAGTGGTTGGTCTGTTCAATTTAAGTACCTTCCTTCATTCTTATTTAAATGGCTTTCCTTGAATTTGAGTTTTATTGAACTTGTCAAATAAAGATTGACTCCATATTTATTATCATCTTTAAGTTTCTAATTTACATGTTTGTTCTGTGTGCATGCATATAAATGCCTATGTATTTATTGCCAGAAATCTCGTGTATGCATAGACATTGAAACTGGTTTCTGTTCCTTGTTTTAGATACTCTGTAATGGCTTGCAAATTTGCTAATCCATCCATTGAAAAGACTGAATTTTCTCTTGCATTATTTGTTTATTGTTTGACCCTGACACGTAAAATTCAATTTGGAACTTATCTGAGACATGCAGACGCAGTGCGAAAAGAGATACAGGGGGAGACTGATAGGGTAGCTGGACATACGAAGAAGATTTCCTCTTCACCAATTCATCTTAGCATATATTCTCCACATGGTAGGCATCTCTGGTTCATATTCAAAATTCCACTAAATATCTGGCTTTAATCTTATTACTTTGGTTTACTGAATATGCTTGAAGGTATTTCAAAGTTTATGTCATGTAATCTTTGATACTCATTTTGTTTATATACTGAATATTTATGGACTTTGATTCTGAGCTTGTTATCTGTGACCAGCACTTTCAGTTTCTTTTCTAATTTCTCTGCATCTGTTATTTGTTTTTTTAATCCATTAACCCTACAAAAAGACACTCGTAACACTTATAAGCAAATTGAAGTGGAAGATTTGTTGCAGAATTGCTAGGAATGATGCACAGCAACTAGTTTCTTAGATTAAGATGACTGCCTGTGTTGTTTCTTTCTTTTTTGAACTTCTTCGCACCTTTGTCCAACTTGTCCTTCAGTTTTTTCACTTGTCCTGGGATAAGACCCAGCCTATCAGTTAAGCACACAAAGTTGCGCATTTGATATGAACAATACACACCATACACATTTCTGAGAAAAACAAATGGTTGTCCAGCTTTATTTCTCTCTTTTGAGCTTTTATCAACTGTTCCAACTCATCCTTTGGACTTGTTCTATAGAGTTTTAATATGGTTTTCATAAGAGTGTGCAACCAAAGTTTCTTTGGAGGATAATTTTATTTTGAAAATGCTTCATATATTACATTATAAATCAAGATATATGAAAATTAAATTTGGTACATCGAAAGGCCAGAGATCAGTCAGATAGAAGACTTTTGGCTACATTAGCAAGTGGAGCCTAGCATTTTCACTTTGGCCCCGACTTGACCATCTACATCTTTCCTAAAAGTAGCAATTCTGTCTGAGAGCTGGATAGCCAAATCATATCTAAATACAGGAACTTCTCATCAAAAGTAACCCAACAAGGGTGTTTTGCATATAGAAGAAATTCCTGTCAAGCAAATCATATTCCACACAGTCCTACCAGCTCATCGATTCAATCATTTTTTTCCAAATGCAACACCTTTCCAATGTAGAGCAGCAACAAAGTTCTTAGCAACATTCCATGCTCAAAAGGTTTTGGCAACTTCACAAATCTAGAATATGTTCTTAACTGTTTGAGACTTGCGACAAACTTGACAGCACTTGGTTGTTAGCCAAGTGCAATGCAATTGATCCTTTACCACTAATCTGTTTTGGAAAATGGACCACCTAAGTACTCGAGCATTCGACTCTTCAAAGAAGAATGGGGCTTCTAACTATCGTGGCACCTCTAAAGCCTCCTTGATTCATTATCTTAAACATTCCACCTCCTATTAATACGATTTACCATTGAGCAAGTTGATTGGATTTTGTTGTATGGTTCCTTTGTGCAGTTGTCCATAAATGGCTTCCCATATGACCATCTTCTATCCTTCTAAATGGATCCATGAATATCAAAACTTAGTTTGAATGAACAATCTTTTTGGGATTGTTCGACATATTTCAAAGAAAGTGGGTGGGTCAATTACTTGTAATCTTTGGCAATAATTAAGAGCTTGCCAAGAGATCCACTTTCTTGCATTCTTGTCCATTAAATCACCCCATGTGCTTAATTCTTTCTCTTCCATTTTTTTCTCTGCAAAGGAAGGACTTAACCTAAGCTGATCTTAGTCTGTTGTGAAGGTACAAATAGATCATGTAGATAAATCCCAACCTCATCAATAATCCATATAATTGTTGTAAAGATGTGGCCTAATGGTTAAGAACATGTGTTTCCTCCTAAGAGGTCACAAGTTCAAATCCAGAGGGGGATAGGGTATGTATACCTCTGTAGACTTTACCAGTCAAATCGCTGGGCGGAGGGGGTCCCTTGTCCCACAAACAAGGGGGTCTCATACACCAATTTGGTGTTTGGCTTGGCTATGACCTTAAAAATAGATTATTATTATTACTAACTATCAGGTTTTCTATATCTGCTTAAAGACACATGAATTAGAGATCTTAGAGTATCAACTACATCGATTATATCATAGAGACCATAAAGGCTAGGTTTACAATTTATATGCGAAACATTCTCATGCTTTTCGTGTCCTCTTAAAAACACATGAACTAGAGATCTTAAAGTCCTTGACTACACCAATTATATTATAGAAACCAGAAAGGCTAGGTTTACCCTTTATATGCAAAACATTCTCAATATGGTGCTGAACAAGAATTTGCCAGGGTGCATTATTGATCATGCCTTTAGTGATCCATTTCGAGATTTGAACAATTACTTGTGTTGCATATTAGTTAGGTCAATCTCAATCTCTTCTTGAGGAAAAGTGTAGAGGTCCCGAGAAACCAATGATAGGACCCTTTTCCCATCCCGCTTCCCCTAGATAAGTCATTGAAGATGCATTTCGAGTTGCCTATAGATTGAACTAGAAGGAAAGATATAAGAAGAGTAAACATGACTTGCTACCAAAAGTCTATTTCTGATGGTGATATGACCGACAAGATAAATGTGCTAAGTTTCCCACCATTGAATCTTGTTGTCGATTTGATGCAAAATCTAGTCCCATAGTGCCTTTACATACAAATCAATATCTAATTGGACACCTAAATAATGGATGATATGCCCTAGTCAAAGGAGTTTCCTTTTCGTATCAAACCAAGCAAGAAAGTCTTCCTATGCTATAGTTGCGTTCTCTTTGCTCAATATTGCTCCAACAATTGTACCAAAAAGAGCAAGGCATTGTGTTGTGCCTTCAGTGGATTCACAAGATAATTCTTGAGTGAGTGCAAACACTAAAATAAACATTCAATATTCGTTCTATTAGTAATGTGTTGGAGTAATCTTAAAGATAAAATGGAGTCTTATTGTATTATTGTAATGCAATTGTTAGAAGAGAGAGAAAGAGCATGGACTCTAATTTAAAATATACTATGTTGGAATGGCAATAATGTGGGTATGGGTATTAGGAACAACTTGAAACCTTGTCCAAATTTTTAGGAGTGGCGCATTAAGAACAACAATAAGATATATTGAAAAGTTTAAAAAATGTAAAAAAGGTCCAAAAATAGGGAAAAATAAAAAAATGGAATATTTTAGCAATGATACATACATACTAGGTAAGTTAATTAACCATGATGCTATCCAATCCAAATTCCACATTTCTAGTTTAGACTTTAGTGTATTAGGTTTTACAATGTCTCTTGCTAGGAGGTAAAAACCAAGTTGTGGCAAGATCATTTGGGAAGATCATACATAACAAAGTTTGACCCTTTTTTGCTAATGATTAACGTTAAACACAACTAAGTTTGAGATTAATAAGTCCACCTTAATGTTGAGCAAAATCCAAACATCATTTTTGAGATGTTGCAACACAAAGTTAGTTTGAAAAATGAAACTCGAGTATAGAATATATTCCAAAATGTGAGATAGAAACAAATCATAGAACATTGTTCCAACTTGGTTTTAATTTTGCAAATACACCCAATATCTCAACGATATGATGGAATAGATGTTTAGACACCAAATTGAGAACAAAAAGTGGAATATTTGATGTCTTTGTAGTCTTAGGAACCATTATTGCTATTTTGATAAAAGCATCACGCAATCCACTTGCATTGAAGTTGAATAATTTTTATTAATTAAAAGTGTGCATTGGGGATTTGGTTGTTAATATGGACCTTTGTGGGCCTAGCGTGGTTGATTGGGTGTTGAAACAAATCCTCATGGGGCTATTTCAATGCCCTTTTCATGGCCCATGCATCCTAGGAGAATCTAGGAGCTCTCGGCTTGTTGAGGAGCACCTAGATGCTCCTTGACAAATTGAGAGCTCTTGAAAGTTGGAAACTTGTAGGGAGTGCCCTTGGGAGTTGTGTAGGTTTGGTTCGAGAGCTTGTGGGAAACTCTCAACTCTCTCAAGAATTTTAGAACAATTTGTTCTAGTGCTAAAGCTCTTAGAAATGGAGGAACCTGAGAAACAAGGTTTCCCATATTTGGGGGTGGTTCTGTTTGCAACTATGGAAATCTACCTATATAGAGAGGTTTTTATGCTTTAGATGGGTAATCAAGAATAGTTTTTCTCATTGTCATTTCTATGTATAGTCCTAGACTAGAGCTAGCTATGAGCACTTCTTGTGTTGTGATGTACTTTTTTTCAATATCATTGAATGGCTTCATCATGCCTTTTTACATGATGGATACGATGATGGAATGCATATTCTTTTACAGTACTTTCATTTGAATGTCATGAACATTCCGAGTTTCATTTATTTCCATGTTTATTTTTTATCATGAAATGATTTGAGATTCAATTACTGTCTTAGTTAATGGTTTGAAATGGATTGATGATCATTACATGTTGACTTTTGTACTCGATTCATGACAATCTTTGTGTTAATACGCCCATGCTTCCAAGCACTACTTGAATAGCCAACATTTTTGGGGGCATTCTAGATTTGAATTGTACCTCTTGTCACCTTGTAGCATTATGTTCAAGAATGGTATATGTTGTATGGAAAAAAACATAGGAAATTCACTTTGTAGTACAATCATGGGGATTGGTCGTGCCTTTGTGTGAGATGTGTAGTGCCTAAGGATTACTAGTTCATTAGATCTGCAGCGTTGGGAACACCAGTCACGTGCAAAATGGACTCTTTGAAGCTACATCTTTAGATTCATTACAATATCTATTATAGCACCTATTTCCAAACACATTGCCTTGAGTTTGTGGTAATCCACTTTAGACCATGATATTTCCACAAATTGCATGCCCACTTGTGGGTACCTAAGTCCAAACAACACGTTGACATATGTAATATGAGCTATGAAGATAGTATAGATCTTATTGAGCCCTTGAACTAGGAAGTTTCTATAATATGATTGTAGTATATTGTGTAATAGACAATATGATATATCTGGGTCTGAACTCTTGGAGCATCTGCTTCTTGTTACTTGTGTCTACTCCTCATGATGACACCTAAGAAGGTGTCCAAGAGCACTAAAATATACAAAATATGAGATGGAGAAACTCCATAATCTCTTGAAGAAAATGGGACTCCAGTAAACTCCGAATTTGAAGAGAAAGAACAAGAAGAGGTGGAAGAAATCTATGTTGATACTCCACCTTGAGATCCCAAGTAGATTGAAACTTGTGCTCTAGACAAAAGACTTGATAAGAAGAAAAGCAAGGATGTAGGAAATAAATTGGTCAACTATGCAAGAGGAGATAAGATAAGATAACATAATTTTGTTAATGTCCAACAAGTGACCATAAATAGGTCAAAGGGATTGCTACGTACATCAGAAACAATACATAGTGGGAGTGCGAGTGTAGCTACTAAAGAAAAACATATCTATTCTCTTAGGTCAATGACCTAGAATCTACAACCTATCATCAAAGAAAAAGAAACAAAAGAAGATACAAAGTTGGGAGTCCCAAAAAAGAGAGTATCCCTCTCAGGAACCCTAAAGAAATGTTTGGACTGGAGGTGCTTGGAGTATGTTCTCAAGCCTTGGAGAAGCCATCCCCTGTTGATGAGGTGTTACTAACCTCCAAATTTGTATTGACAGTAGGTGGACTTCTCTTACTATCTGAGGCCGAAGTGAAGAAATCCCCAATGGAGGACTATCCTAATGAATTGGACGATCTAGAAGTATTAGAAGTGTAATGTACCCAATCCCAAACTGGGTAACACTAATGCTAAAATGACTCAATAAATTTTTTTGATACCAATTCTAAATGCGGAAATAATACACAACATGACATTCAAGCTCATTCAACTGTCCATACTAAATAAAAATGTAAATGCAACTACTCTTACTGTGCACAACAATGACTAAATACATACAACATCATTCAACCATAAAATATATATTTGAATGCATCTTTCTGCTCACAACAAGCAACAATGACCAAGATAACTCAGAGTAAAATGCACAACAACTATATCAGCATTTAACATGAATAACACAACAAATAAGAACACTTATCTTAAGAAATATGCAACCCACTACAGAGGGCGGATGTTCCTTCCAATCGTAGACTTGTTGTTCCAGTTCTCAATAGTAAGTTACCCCCGAGCTGGGGCTATGAATCCACAAGAGACAGTGGTGCCTAAGGCTGACTAATGTTCCCCTCTCAACAGTCAATTCTCAAAGCTAATTCCAGTCCACCAACTCACTTTCCCACAACCTGCACAACCCAAGGGATGGAATCCCCCTTCACAACTCACAGTCCCTCGAGCCTTTCCACTCCCCTCTAGGGCTTCCAACACAGGCTGGATAGGAAATCTCTCTGCTAGGACCTCAGGAATTCCACAATTGCAACACGAATTCGCCCAGCAGCAAAACGTGTGTTTCCCTTGACGAATTTCGAACATAATGTTACTCATAGGTCCGTAGTCTCTTTCTCCATGAAATTACGGCTCCAAACAACAGTGTTCCATGAGGACGCGTCCCCCATGTTTCCCACGTCCTCGGGACGTGGGGACTGCTAGGGGGACATTTCCCCACGTCCCCTTTTTGGGGAGACGTGACTCTCCAAGGTGGGGTATGAGTCTCCTCAAAAGGGGGACACCTGGGCGTCCCCCCGAATTTTTTTTCCCTAATAAGGCTTAAAAAACAAAAACTTAAATTTAAAAAAGAAAAAATAAAAAAATAAAAAAACAAATATGTATATTAAAAAGGAATAAAAGTTAAAACACAATTAATTTATTAAATTATAAAATCTAAATAATTAAAACACAATTAATTTATTAAATTATAAAATCTAAATAATTAAAACACAATTAAATTTTAAAAATTGACTCCATGTGGGTGATGGACTCCGTGATGGTCATTTTAAAATTTATTTTCTATGTTCATTGTTATTTTAGTTTTAACTTTTGAGTCTTGACTCTAGATACTGATGACCTTAGACCTTGACTCATCACTCTTTACTATTTAAAATTTTTGAGTTTGAGTAATTCCAGTTTACTATTGCAGACTCTAGTATCTACTATTTAGTATTTTGCTTAGTACTAATTAATTAGATTCTAGAATGATGAATGATGAATGATGAATTTAATTTTTAAATCAATGTATCAATATTTATTATTTTACTATTTTTGTTTCAAGTTTCATTTATGATTCATGAATCAATATATTTCATTATTGAATTTGAATTTTGAATCACATTTAATAGTTTATATCATTTACAAATTTGAATTTTCAATTTACTAATTTAGTATTTCAGTATTTATTGATGAATTTGCATGGGATGAACATTGAATTGTTATTGTTGAGATTTTATCATTATTATTTTATTTTTAAAATTTTATATTTTATATTTTAAAATTTGTTATATTATATATGTGATGTCCCCTGGTCCCCCATTTTCCTAAAATCCCTAAAATTTTGGGGTACTTTTACATGTCCCCCATGTGCGTCTCCTCGTACCCGTGTCCCCCCGTCCCGAAGACTCGCTGGAACATTTCCAAACAACTACCAAACGTGCCCACAACAATTGCCTTCAAGCTTCAACATTCATAACTCCTTTGCTGTCCATAAAAATCCATGTAGAAACAACTCTCCATGCAAAAACACGAATCTGTAATTTTGGTCTGCTACCCATACAAATTTCCCCTTTCTCTTCCCCACGTTGATTGTACTCAACTCCCATGCTTTCAATAACTATAGGATGTGGCTTCTCACACCCACCCTCTTACATGAATTCAATGGTTGGGCTCAAGAACACTCAACAGATAATTGAAGGTTCACGGTAAGAATAATTTAGAAAGAAATGGTTTGGGTTTAATAGACATGGGTAAACTCTCCCCCTTGGAAACTTACCTTTCTTGTGGAAACTAAGTCCCCAAATCTCCTTCTTTTTCCCTCTACAGCTGACGATATATTTTATTCATTATATTAAATTTACATCATTTACATATTATATTACTTGGCCCTCGACCATACATTACATTTACAATATACATCGCTAGTTTGGGGTTTGAAAATGAGGATGTTACATTCCCCTCGTCCTACAAATTGCAATGTCCTCGGTGCACATAACCATACAATTTACACATGGACACTTATAAAAAAATATTACATCAAAATACTTAATAATTCCGCAACTTAATGACTCACACAACAATTCCAACCAACAACTCTCTTTTCCCCTCAACCCACACAATGGTTGGACAAGAAACCTCAAAGTGGTGGCTCCAGGAACTCCAACAGCCAAAATGGAGGCTTCATTCGCTTATGTACAAATGTACATTCATTTTTCTTCAAAATAATAAGGGGTACATACTAATGGCTGTAGTATGCAGCCTCTTCTAGCTTGTAGTCCTTATATTTCTGCTGTAAGCTTTCTTTAACTTGCACATAATGCTGTTCTGTTGTTACAGCTTCTAGAATTCTATTTTTTAAATTTGTTCTGTACATACTAATGGTTGTAGCATGCGTTTTATGCACCCTTCCGCTGAGTGCATCAACCATCTTGTTGTCTTTTCCCTTTATGTGATTTATGTCAAAGTCATATTCACTAAGAAATTCTAGCCATCTAGTTTGCCTAGCGTTTAGTGTTGGTTGTTCAAACAAATATTTTAGACCACTATGGTCTGTCCTTAATTCAAATTTTCTGCCCATGTGGTAATGCCTCCACATTCTTAAGGCATGTACTATGGCTGCCAACTCTAAGTCACGTGTAACATAGTTTATTTCATGCTCTTTCATTTTCTAGACTCATAACAGATTACATGTCCATTTTGTATAAGGACTCCACCGAGCCTTTACTTGCATGCATCTATGCACACAACAAAATCCTCATTTGGATATGCAACTTTCAAAATAGGTGCACTAGTTAGTAAATCTTTTAAGTGATAGAAATTTTCTTTACACATAGCACTCCATTCAAACTTTACTCCTTTCTTTTGTAAAGATGTTATTGGGTGTGCAATCTTGGAGAATCTTGCAATGAATCTCTTGTAATAACTAGCTAGACCCATAAATGATCTAACTTCTGAAATGTTTGTTGGTGCTGGCCAACTTTTGATTGCTTCAATCTTTTCCTTATTCATTGCTATGCTATCTTCTGAAACAATGTGACCCAAATAATGGATTTGCTTTTGATCAAAAGTGCATTTACTCAATTTGGCATACAATTTGGTGCTCTCAATACTTGTAGCACCATCCTCAGATGTTTCCCATGCTCCTCCTCCATCTTGGAATAGATAAGAATATCATCCAAGAATACAATGATAAACTTGTCCAGGAAATATTTGAACACCCCATTCATCAGACACATAAATGTAGTGGGTGCATTTGTCAACCCAAAAGGCACCACTACAAATTCATAGTGTCCATACCTTGTTCGAAAGGTTCTTTTGCTAGAGTCTTCTTCTTTGATTCTCACTTGATGATATTTTGACCTCAAGTCAATCTTGGAAAATATCTTTTCTCCTTTCAGCTGATAAAAAAGATCATCAATCCTTGGCAAGAGATACTTGCTTTTGACTGTAACCTTGTTCTAAAGTCAATACATAACTTCAACGTTCCATCTTTTTTCTCGACAAAACGAATTGGGGCTCCCCAAGGAGAAACACTTGGACGTATGTACCCCTTATTCAACAACTCTTCTAGCTGCATTTGCAATTCTTTTAGCTCCGATGTGCTCATTTTGTAGGGAGTTTTGGATATTGGGGCAGCAACAGGCATTAAATCAATAGAGAAATCTATATCCCTCTTTGGTGGCAAACTTGACAACTCCCCAAATACATATTCGCACTCTTTCAAGATTGGGTTCCTTATCCTTCATTGGCTCTTCTATATGGGCTGCATATATCTGACACCCTTTTCTAAAACTTCTCTTTAGATGCAATATTGAAATCTCTCGGACAAATGTAGGCCTTGGAATACTTTGCACTGTCCTTGAATTCCCTTCCTCATCAAGACATGTGAAAGCCTTGTTATAACAATCTAAGACACACGATGCTTTTCTAGCCAATCCATACTAGTCAAGCAGTCATAAGACCCAAGCGGTATGATGTTCAAATTTGCCTTAGTGTTAATTCCATTCATGTTTATAGGGCATTCTTTAACAAGCTTGTTAATTCTTCTCTTGGTTCCAATAGCTAGCTGAACTAACCAAGACTTTTCATGCTTACATTTCTTCCATTTAAATCTTTCAACTAGATTTGGATCTATATAGCTATGACCAGCTCCATAATCAATCGAAATAGTTATGAGCTGATTATCAATCTTACCTTCCACTTCAATCATGTGGGATTAATAGTCTGCTTGTCTATTGTCGAAGGCTGCATAGATTTTTGGCATGCTTCTGCCCACATCCTCTATTGTCTCCTCTTGCTTGATGCTATTCACAGTCTTCATTTTATTTCCCTGGTGAGGACAATTTTTATACATGTGATCTCCTTCACATGCCCAACACTTTATGGGTTGCTGTCTTGATCTCTTTCCCAATGAATCTGTCATTTTCTGATCGCCTTAAGGTGGATGCCCTTGCTGATATGCTTGAGATCTATTCCTTATGAAAGCTGGCTTGAAATCTTTCTTCCTTTGATCCATCTTTCCTTTCTTCTTATCATCCCAGTCCTTTTGGAAAGTTGGCCTTCCTCTTTTTTGCTCATACAAATACTTAGTTTTCCTTATGGCTTCTTCTAAATTCTTGGGCTCATCAAACCGAATTTTATCCTTGTGAAAGGATGGAAGTCTACTCAAGAACCTCTGAATTTTGACCTCTTCATCTCGGATGAAGCTCACACACCTGAGAAGTTCCAAGATTTTTCTCTCATATTCATCCATGGTTAGGTTCCCAAGTTTGAGTTCAAAGAACTCTTGCATCTTCTTGTCATAATATTGCTTTGACAAGTACTGCTGTTGGAGATATTTCTTGAACTGCTTCCAAGAAATTCTCTTCTCATCAAGGTGCTTAACCTGCTTAGGTCGATCCCACCACATAGATTGCTTTCCTTGAAGATGGTAGGCTGCAATTCGGGCTTCTACATTTGATGAGTAATCATGTGATTCAGATTTATGAGCGAAACGAAATGAAACACAAATCTATAACATTAATACAGATATACAAATAACAATAACAGAGATACAATGGAACTCAACTTCTATTAAATAAGAAATATGCTGAAACTGTAAAATGCATAATGAAAACAATCTTGCTCGAATGGTGGTAGCTAATCTTTGAGAAGAGATGTGGCGGCTACGCGCATTTGTCTGAGCACCTCACAATGAGGCCTCCAAGCCTTTTTAGGATCAAGAAGTAAACAAAAAACCCTAAACATTCAAAAACCTAACCCTAGGAGATGAAGTGTCAAAAGTCATGTGGGCCCCTATGGGGTAAGTTGGTACATCAACTTCTTGGAGTCGTAACTTTTGCATACGATCTCCATTTTAGGGGCACGATAACCCGTTGGAAAGTTCTATTCGAGGACTACACATTATGCTGTCACACTCTGACTTTGTCTATAGTGTGACTGTGGCGGGCCCAAAAAACGTTGTTTAGGGTCTGAAAACGACCCCGAAAGTTTAGGACCCGAAAAGCTAGAAAAAAACTACAAAAATAAAAATTGTAACTGCCAAGATGAAAGATGTATGTGAGCCAGTTGGAAGAGGTGGGTGGCCACATATATCCACTTAGATCAATCCTCCCTCCTTAGGAAGAAATGGTCTCCATTGCGTTGAGTTCCCCCATTAGATGATGAGACTTTTGCTGAATTTGGCCTCGGGTGAGCTACTTGCCTTGGTGTAGGAGCTGCCCTGCTTTGACAACCAGATAAAGTTGAAGCTTATGTTGGCGAGTGCCCTTGACCTGTGTGTCCACGATCTGATCAATTGATGCCTGTTCCATGTAGTTAGGGTTGAGCTCTGTCGGTGTCAACTGTTCTGCTATCTACGAGGTGTCCAATAAGGGTGGAAAGTATGGTCGAATGAGGTCCACATTAAACACTGGGTGCAAGCCAAGGAAGGGGGGAATGTTGAGCTCAAAAGCATTGTCACCCACAACCTTGGTGATGGTGTAAGGTCCATAGCGGAGTGAATGAAGCTTTCGATGGGGTCCTCTAAGGCGTTATTTCTGCAAGTGCAACCAAACTTTATCTCCCACCTGAAACTTGTGTGGCACCCGATGTTGATCATGGCACTGCTTGTACTTGACATTGGACTTCTGCAAAATATCCTGAACCTGTTGGCGGATGTGCTTGATTCCTTCAATGAACCGAGTGGATTTTTCGGCTTCGGTTTGCGCATGGGATGATTCTGCTTGTGTGGACGCAAGGGGTAGTGCAACATCCATGGGACCCAATGGTTGAAATCCCAACCCCACTTGAACGGGGCTGTGGCTGGTTGAGCTATGTATGGCTCTATTGTAACTGTGTTGAACATAGGAAAGACTCTCATTCCATGTGCGCGGATGCTTGGAATTGTACATGTGCAAGATATGCACAATCATCCTGTTGACAACCTCGGTTTGGCCATCCGTTTGGGGGTGGAAGGCCGTGGATTTGGTGAGTTTGGTGTCCAGCCGTGAGTAAAGGCTTGACCAAAATGTGCTGAGGAACCGACTCTCTCGATCGGAGACGATGGTCTATGGTATCCCAAAATGTACCCACACTCGTTCGAAGAAGAACTTGGTAGTGGCCTCTGTTGTGATGCTCTTCTTGCAGGGGACTAGAATCACCATCTTGGAAAATCGATCAACCACCACGAAAACACAGTCATTTCCCTGTTTGGTGGAAGGAAGGCTCGACATGTAGTCCACTGAGATGGATTCCCAGGGTCTGTCAGGAGTAGGCAGAGGGGTGTACATGCCTTGTTTCTTAATGGTCGGTTTGGCAATGGCGCAAGTCGTGCAAGACTTGATATACTTGTTGACATCTTGTTGGAGTTTCGACCAATAGAAATGTTGTTGCAGCACTGCCACTGTCTTTTCTACGCTGAAGTGTCTTGCCACCCGACTGTAGTGAGCTTCCCAATTTAGCTTTGCGCGCTCGCTTGATGGAACGCAGAGATGGCCCAGATGGCACAACAACCTGTCCTACAGATGAAAATCAGTGACAACTGTGTTTGTGCCAAACATCTGGTAGGTAGTGGCGAAATCAGGATCTTACTCGTAGAGTTAGGGCCATCTATAGGTCTCATGTCCGCAGGAGTGTATCACCGTGGTTAGTGCGGCAATTGGAGGTCGGTTGAGGCAGTCAGCGACGCGCTTGGTGCTCCCTGTCTTATACTTGATGTTGAGATGGAACTGCTGCAAGTATGTGGACCACTTCTGATGGAGGTCATTCTGCAATTTGCCTTGTGTCTGCATGAATTGCATAGGCTTATGATCTGTGTGGATGACTGTCTCCTTCTCGAGAATGTAATGCCTCCACTAGCAATAGGCTTGTATGATGGAGTACATTTCTTTGTTGTAAGTGGGGTACTTACGGACTGTATCTGATAGCATCTCACTATGATAGGCCACGAGATGTCAATGCCAAGTGAGAATTGCGCCCATAGCATAGTTTGAAGCATCTGTCTCAATCTCAAAGCACTGTTGCAGGTCAGGTAATGAAATCACTGGGGCTGAGCACAAGCGCTGCTTCAAATTATCGAATGCTTTCTGTTGCGATTGGCCGCACATGAATTTTGGTTTTCCACCGCCCCTGGTCACTTGGCTAAGGGTCCATGCAATGTGGGAGAATCCCAACACGAACCTGCGATAGAAATTGGCAAGGCCTAAGAAGCTCTGAAGCTCATTGAGTGTGGTCGGGGTTGGCCAGTGACGGATGACCTGGATCTTGGCTAGATCATGCTCATCAACAATGTAGCTTAGGCACTAGACCCTGTTCATGCTGAGGGAGAATTTTTCCAAATTTGCATATAGCTTGTGTTGCCGCAGAGTGTGCAGAACCTGCTAAATGTGCTGCAAGTGTTCCGCCCAATTCTTGCTGAAGATGAGGATGTCTCCAAATACACCACCACAAAAGAATTGGTGAAAGATCGCAAGATATCGTCCATCATCCACATGAAAGTGGTTGGGGCATTTGTCAAGCCAAAGGGCATGACCAACCATTCAAAAAGACCTTCTTTGGACTTGAAGGTGGTTTTCCATACATCGGTCTTCTCTATTGGGACCTAGTGGTAGCCAGACTTTAGATCAATCTTATTGAAGTATTTTCCCCCCTTGAGCTGGTCAAGGAGATCGTCAATTCAGGGAATTGGGTATCGATTCCTGATTGTGATCTTATTTAGGGTTCGATAATCAATGCAGAGTCGCCAAGAACCATCCTTCTTCTGCACAAGCACAATTGGGCTTCCACAAGGTGATGAGCTTGGGTAGATGTGCCCCTTTTCGAATAGCTCTTGGATCTGGCGCATGATTTCCTCATTTTGTGACAGAGAGCGGCGATAGATTGGCCCATTGGGTAGCGGTGTGCCAAGGGTCAGATCGATTGAGTGCTTGACCTGACAATGCAGAGATACCCGAGTGGGTGAGGAGATGTTTTTGTATTCTTCCATGACCTTATCCACTTGCTTCTGCTGCGTGGAGATACCTGTCGTGGAGGCCATGGATGTGGCTGCAACCTTCCGCTCACTTTGAGTGCGAATCACAAAGAAGACAAACTTCCTGGTCTGAGAGATGACCTTCCTGCATTGCTTGGCAGGGATCAAGGAAATGGCGGTAGATGGGACTACCTCAAGTATCCTGTAAAATTTCTTGTCCAAATTAATAATAACACTACGAGGCCTAGACTCATATACAACAAGACATTTCCATAAATAAGGTTGGCCCAAAAGAGCATCACAAACTTCAAAGGGGGGCGACATCACACAATACCTCGTCTTTGAAGGGTTTGATGTCGTAGGCTAGGCGACACTGTTGTCCAGGCACTCACCTTTCTCTGGTTCATCAGGTTCGTCGGGCTGGACCTTAGTGGTGGTAGCAATGGTAGCACTGGGTTCTGCATCAATGATCCGTCTCCCTTTTTCTAGTTTTGATTCAGAGTTGGAGCCTACATTTGATTTAGAGGATTTCACCTCGACCATCAATGACTGCTTTGAGCGGTATTCAATGGTGTTATGTCAAGGGCTCTTATGGAACTCGCACCATTTCCCAGTGTCTTTCTTTAACTTCCCATTGTCCTTCTTTGTTTGCGGTTTGGATTGGTTGTCCTGAGGTTGTCCATCCTTGTTCTGCCCTTTGTTCTGCGGGTTGGGGACTCCTTTGCTCCGCTTCTGCTGTGAGGGATTTGCAGACCGAAATTGATGCATCTTCTGTTTAAGCTTTTGCTCGATTTTGACAACATATCGATAGGCTGCGCCCAAGGATGAAATGTCCAGAAACTCCATTCTGTTTGGATGTATCTATGCAGACTGTCGTGGTACTTGAGCACCAGATGTCGCTCTGAGTCTTTGATACCCAGCTTGGTGCGCAAGGTATGGAAGATATCGGTGAACTCTGGCATTGTTTGGTCCCTTTCCTGCCGCAGTGTGGTCCATTTTGTATATAAGTCGTCATAACTTCCAATGGGGTAGTATTGTTCCTTAATAACATCCCTGAAAGAACCTCAAGTGGGTGCAACTACAAATAATGTAGATCCCTCTGTTTCCTTTTGCTCACAGAAAGTCTCCCACCAATCTTTGACATGGGGGATGGTCTTGAGGAGCGCAAATGTAATCTTTTCTTTATCGAAAAAGTTGTGGACAGAAAAATACCCTTCTAGAAAGTTTAACCATTTGTCTACAACATCCGCATCTATTTAACCTTCAAATATAGGAATATCAAAATTGATATGTACCTTGAAGGGGGTGGCACCTCCGCTTGAGGTAGATGCGTTGCTTGTTGGTGGCCATCGAAGGATTTGCGCAAAGTTATCCATCATCTCGTTCCTTTGTCGCGAGAGGGTTTCCTCAAGCAACAGTTTAAAGGGATCTCCTGCCCCATCATCTCTCTTTTCATCCCCCATGGGCGACCGTCGGGTTCGGCGAGGCCGATCTTGCAAAGGCTTAGTTGGTTCGAGTCCCAACTGCTTATACCTTGACCTCGTTGGGGACATGCATAGAGAAACAAATGAAGAGCAGACCGCTCTGATACCATTGATCAAGATTTATGAGCGGAACGAAATGAAACACAGATCTATAACATTAACACAGATATACAAATAACAATAATAGAGATACAGTGGAACTCAACTTCTATTAAATAAGAAATCTGTTGAAACTGTAAAATGCAGAATGAAAACAATCTTGCTTGAATGGTGGTAGCTAATCTCTGAGAAGAGATGTGGCGGCTACGTGCATTCGTCTGAGCACCTTACGATGAGGCCTCTAGGCCTTTTTAGCATCAAGAAGTAAACAAAAAACCCTAGACATCCAAAAACTTAACCCTAGGAGATGAAGCGTCAAAAGTCACGTGGGCCTCGATGGGGTAAGTTGGTACATCAATTTCCCGTGGTCATAACTTTTGCATACGATCTCTGTTTTAGGCGCACAATAGCCCATTGGAAAGGTCTATTCGAGGACTACACATTATGTTGTCACACTTTGACTCTGTTTATAGTGGGACTGTGGTGGGCCCAAAAAATGCTCTTTAGGGCCTCAAAATGGCCCCAGAAGTTTAGGACCCGAAAAGCTAGAAAAAAGCTCCCAAGATAAAAATTGTAACAGCCAAGATGAAAGTTGTATGTGAGCCAGCTGGAAGAGGTGGGTGGCCACCGATATCCACCTGGATCATCATGCAATTGGAAATATTTCCTCATTCCCAACAACCATGCTTCTGCATCTTCTCCTTTCTTGTTCTCTTCATCAAATGATGGTGGCTTGATTTTTCTCAGCTCCCCTTGCAAGCTATTTGACCCATGTCTCCTCCTCTGATGTCTAACAAGAGACACACTTGGGTTGCTTTTCAACCTTGAACATGCATATGCTCTTCTGGTCGAGTGCCCTGAGGATTGGTGATGCTGATGCCTGCTAGTGCTCCTTGTCCGTTTATATCCTCCATGATCATCCCTCCTATCATGAGATATAGATACTTCCACTTGCCTTGCACTAGCTTCTTCCTTTGTGCCCGAGTCTTTGTTGACTTGCTTCTGCAACATATTCAGGCTTTGTAGTATCTCCTCCTGAGCTTTCATGATCTTTTCATTATCGGCTCTACAACTCTGCACTTCTCTTTGCAGGCTTTTCATAGTTACATGCTCTTGCTTGTCTCTTCTCCCATTAGGTTCTATGTCAACATTACCCATCCTGACATGCAGGCCTCTGATTTCTTCTTCATGGATGTAAGACCTTTGAGCATCCTTCATATCTCTAGTTTTAGGAACTAAAGTTTGCTTTCCTGTATCTCTAATTCTGCAAGAATGTGCACACAATAAATGATGTTAGAATTAAGCATATTACAAAATATTTATTAATTAGATTATAGGTTATTCTTCACATCAATTTATGAATAACACAATGCACCGAGTCAAAATATGATTCCTTAAGCACATTCTTCTCCGAAACAACTCTCCAACGACTGCAGTCATATGCCTTGTTCTGAGTTTTGAGCGAAAAGTTACAACATTCACATGCTACAATTTCCACTTTCTTACTACTACAAAATGACTTTATTAATTTCTGAGAAAATTTTAGCGCCCAATTCAAAATTCTGGGTGGATAGATGTCTTCTCCTCAAGACCTTTCCAATGACTATTCGTTTGCTCAAATCTGAGCTCCGAGTTGAAAGTTATGGTCTGGTGGAGTTTAGACCGTTTTTCCCAATTTATCCCTATATGCTACATGTGTCTTCTTCCTTTTCCTGCACATTTTTACATACTCATATTCCAAATTTGGCTCCCTAGTGGTTTTCTATGGTTCATAAGCTTTCCATAGACTGCTCTTGTGCCTCCAATGGACTTTTGAACAAGGCGTTATGCCCCCTAGAAGTAAACTGGTGCCAAAATTTTATCTTAACTGTTTCAGCTGTAACTTTCTCATATGAGCTCCGTTTTGCGCCAGAATAGCTCATTTGATATTTCTCTCTGAGTTTTGATTGCCTAAAAACATAGTTTAGGCCCTCAAAATCGTTGTGCAAGTTAATGACCTTCGAAAATCACAAAATTTCATAGAAATTTGATTGTTTTACTGTTACAATAGCCTTTTAAATCTGAGCTATCGATCTCAAATCGAGTGAAATCCGAGTCGTTGATCCACTAATCCTTTCCAAACCCTGCGGATCAATTTCCATCGTCAATTGGCAACTTAAAACAATCTGGACCGTTGACCTGAGCTCCATCGACGATTGATGTTTTCCTTTGGATGCACAACACTTTTCCAAAACTATCAACCCGACTGTCGGCCATTGACCCTTTCCTTTGGCAACAGATTTGCAATACATCGCTAAACCGACCAACCCAACCATTGTCCGTCGACCGTCAACGATTTTCGTTGGTGGATGAAAGTCCTTACCAATTCAGTCGACCCGATCATCGACCATTCTTGTTGGCATAAGAACACACTTCTCCAATTCGATCGACTCGACCATTTCTTGGTTGAGGTGGAATGACACGTGGGTGCTGACGTGGCATGACAAGTAGACTCTAACATTGCACTATGGCTGACATGAGATGACATGTGGATGCTGATGTAGCATGACATGTCACCCTCTTTTTTTCATTGGCCATGGACAATTTCCCTTGGACAACCCAAATACCTCGTGGAATTGGCCGATCCGATCATCGGTCGTCGACTATCCCTCTTGCTGCACGAACACCTTGCTAAAACGATCGACCCGATTGTTGGTCCTAAGGTTTTCACCTGACTGCTAGAGGGCAGAGCTAGGCCACCTGAGTTGTTGGAAAGATTGGTTTTTATGGATTAAGTTTGTTGGTTTTTATGGCCAGCTAATAGATGGGTTTTCAAGGACAACGATCTAGTTGGATTGTTTAACAATCATCAACTACAATGTTCTCCTTAGCTGGTGGCATGCATTTTGGTAAATAGATAAAGATGTAGAGATAAAAACAGAGGAAATACTAACAAGCATACATTTTGTCACTTGCTGTATGAACTTTGAGACTTAAATTGATATTTCAAATCTAAAAGATGTATCTAAACACAAATCCTCCAAACAGGTTGGATGACAATAAACAATTCACTGAACAATGGTTGAAATTAGGTTGTATTACATTAAATAGTTCATTGAGACAATAGGTGAAAGAAAAGAAAACAATGCTTTGCATACATTACAATTTGCATTCAGATAAGATAAGAAGACAAAAGAGAGTTGAAGAGAAAACACTCTATCACCAGAATTTATATTCACCAGGTGGAAAAGCATAGCAGTTGAATACTTCAAAGCACAACCAAATCCTGATGCTTGATACCCCCCAAAATCTGAACCCTTTTACATTCATAGATTTCTCTATTTATCCTCATCAAGAGAGGGTTCGATCACCTATCTAGGATCTAAGTTCTGAAGTTCATCTTTACATTACAACTAGGTCTCGTAGATACAAATTCACCGTTACATCCTAAATACAACTTGTAAACATTTGTAATGTCCCCACTTTGGGACATCATCACAGTGCAAAGGTTTATGTTGACCAGAGTAGCCAGATGGATGTTACAGCGAGTACAAGGGTTATTGAGAGGCATTGTAGGGTCCAGCTTGCATTGCTCATCATATTTCATCATAATGGGCCATTCCGCACAGGTTGGCTTTGGTTAGGTTGCATTTTGACGATTTCCATGATTTTGACTATTTTGGGCTATAAGTTAATTAAATTTACTAAAGAGGTCATTTTGGGCACATTACTTGGAGGAACCTCTCAATGTAATAGCTCATTGGAATCGGGAGGAGCAACACTACAGGATGGGATAGTGAGAAGTGACTTTCAGTGGCCAGGGAAGCCACAAGGAGAGATAAGGTGTTTTTCAGAGGTAAAAAGGTTAATTAATTAATTAAATATTGATAAAATGAAAGTCACTTTGGAGGGACAAGGTGAGCCAAAAAGTATAAAGGAAAGGCAAGGGCCTCTACTCATTCATTCATGTATGTATGACCATATTTTGATATTTGGCTTCTAGCTAGTGAGCTCAGCATTGGGGGTTTTGAGGG
>JZKD02S1676691.1:159177-169607 GCA_000966675.3 Picea glauca | reverse complement strand
TTTAGACCATTAAGCCTCCTCTCTGGAGCTCTTATTTGGAAAGGGACATTACAAAGTTTGAGGGGTAGATTGGAGTGACGAGGGAAGAGGGTGTGACAAAAGGTTTTGGGAGAGTGGTAAAGGGTTGTGCACAATTCCCATCTTTGTTGGATGAGAAAGAGATGTTTCTAGTGTCGGAGGAGATAATGATAGGATTTCCAAAATTTGGGATAAGAGGTAGGATAATGTAAGAGGGCTTGGCAGAGTTGAGAATGATATGATTTGCATTCTTTATCATACCATTGGTTCATTGGGTTGGATCCAGGTTTCTGGGAGCAAAAATGGGCTCTAGTAGTATGGGGGTAGTGATTAAGTGTTACATCCCAAACAATCTAAGAGAGCATGGCATATTTGGAGGAGGTTGACTCAAGTGATGAGAAATGGGAGACGAAGGGAAGTATCTGGTGGAGATGGGTAGAATATCTATTGACGTTCCCATCATTGAACATGATGGTAGTTCGAGGGGCTTGGGTGGGCATTGCATTGGCTTTGAGTGAAAAGGATAGAAGAGCGTCGTCTGCTAAGGGAATCCGAAGTATTGAGAACTATCATATATATGGAAGTAGGTTCTGATTGGCTAGGACATAGTCGATGATGCTAGCCCCTCCGATGTGAGGGAAACATGTAAAACTGCTGGACTTTGGGAAACAAGGTAGGCCATTAAGGATCAATAGCTTATGAGACTCACTCAAATGTAGGAGGTGCTTACCATAAACTGAAAGTGGGCGCAAGCCATTGTCCGACATCTTTTGGGGGTCTGCTGAGACTGGTTTATCTCGTTTAACCATAAAGCATCCTTAGATCTGTCATGGAGCAATAGCTATTAGTTCTTGGTACGAGCATTGAAGTCCCCTAGAAGGATGACCTCACCCTGAATTAAATATTGGACAATATCAACGTATAAGTCCAGGTAGGGGTCCCCACCAGAATCCTTATGCAGAGCATAATTTGATGAAGGGGGGAAATAGCTGATCACAATGAAGATGTCACAGGGAAGGGGGGATATGCCATGGATTTGGACCCACTTGAAACGAGTCGTCTCATAAGAATTAACCATGGTGACTTTGCCTCCTGTCCGCAAACTAAAAGTGAGTGATAGCTTGGATAGTTTGGTATAGTCTGAATAGGAGTCATGTGGGTCTTGGTCTCACAAAGAATATATGAGGGTTTGAGTGCATCATAACGTGACCCTAGAATGGCCCATATGGCCCCATTACAGTGCCAACACCTAGTCAAAATGCCTGCAACTACACTCATGCCCTGGCGAGGGCGTCATTTGGTAGACCCTAGTTGGGAATACCTTGGGGGAGGAGATTCTTGAATCATTGCTTTAAGATCTTGGTTGATTGGCAATTTCCTTGCTTTTTGAACCTCTTCTACTTGATCTTGGGATTTTTTAAGTTCCACAACTTGGGAGCGTGTAAGGTTTGCATCCAAGAATATTTTATGGGGAAGTGAGAAGAGTCTTCGATTGGCTTTGAGAGCTCTCAGTTTCTCTCCCAAAATTAGGAATCTAAGGAAGAGGGTAGTGGAATCTGAATTGTACAAAGTGCTCTCAGGGCTGAGGTTTGAGAGGATCAAGGTGTCTTGGAGAAAAGAGGTCCCTACTGGCATGGGGTTTGTGGGTGACGAAGGTGAGGGGGGGGGGAGTCCTTAGACCTTCATATTAAGTTCCCGTGCTCGCTTAGATCATTCCTCAATATGCTTAGCTTGTACGACTTCCCATGGTGTAACTTAAACCTCATTCTTTACTTTACTTCTTTCTCTTTATATATGAGACATTTTGGTACTCCTGCTTTGTATTGGCATCATTGTACTTATTACTCCCATTGACCTACTTTGTGGTCACTTGCTAGACAGTAATATAATTATCTTATCTACCTTTGCTCAGGGTGGGGTCTTGTCTCTCCCACGAACCACCTAAACCTAGGAATTAAATTGGGTTTCAGTTTCTTGTTTGAATAATACTTGTTCGGATCTAATTTCCTCCTACTTTTTGAGGTACAAGATTTCAGCATGAAGAGAGTCACTCTAGGGTTGGCGATTTTCTCGAGTTCTGGAGTCATGGACTATCTGTTTGAGGACAAGGTTTTCCAACTCTACCTCTGAAATTCAGTTGGAACTTGGAAATGACATGAACTTTCGTTTGTAGTTTATATTTTGTGATTTCCATTTGTTCCAATCTCTTCACTAATCCTTTTAGCTCGAATTTCGTTTTTGGGTTGTCTAACTTTTGCAATTAAATTAGGTTGTCACTATTTAGGTCTCCCGTTGTTGTCTCTGTTTGTGGAACGCTCTGGACACTCACAATTTGAGAAGTTGTGGGTTTTCTTGTGTGGTCTGGTAGGATTCTAGGGGGCTTGCAGTGATGAAAGGGAGAGGAGGGATATATAGTAGAGGGTTAACTGCTATTGGGGAGGGTAAAGGGTTGAAGGAAGGGGAAGAGGGCGAGGGAGGTGAGGAAGGAATGAAAGGGGGTGAGAGGGAGCCTGCAGTGGGGATGGAAATTGTTGTTTAGTCCATGGCACAAACAACATACTCAACAACTGACTGTATAGTCGACTTGCACAATTTACATGGTCAATCGTTTTGAAGATGCCAAACCCTATGCCCAAGCTCTAAAACCCCATGACTATGCAGATAGGGCCGACCACCAATAACCTGGAGAGACTTCAATGAGATGGTGGCTTGATCCTCTATCCCAGACTATGACTAACACAATCAAATGGAAGCTCGATTAGAGATCGATTAGTGGTCGAATAGGAGAGACATTGACTTGAATAGAAGAGACGACTGCTTAATCGACTCGTTGATAGCCAAATACAGTGCATATCGTGTCAGAGATATGGTGGTAGAGAAGCGGGGGCTCAATTAGAGATGCTGGCTTGGCTGCATGACCAAACTTGGGAATGGCAACTCCATATTTGGGATGGTAGCTCGATCAAAAGGCATCTTGTTAATACCCTACATGGTGGTGTTGGCATGGTTCTAGGTGGCATGACTTTGTTATGGAAATTCGATTAGAAGGATGGAGGCTCGATTATAAAAGAGGATCGATTATAAAAGTGGACAGTGACAGAAGGACAGTGATGGTTTGAAGAGTACAATCAAGTGTGGAGAATGAAGAAGAAGCCAACACAAGCACCACAAATCAGAATTCCTTAAGAGGATACAATGTTCTTCAAGGAAGAGGTTTATGAAATACTTGAAATCAACATTCTAGGAGGATTTAGTGGGAGGTACAACAAGACTTGTTGAGAAAATGTTGTAGGCAAGAAGCAATATGTTGAGAGTAGAGTCAAGGGGACAACCATTTGTTGATGTAGAACAAAGGAGATTGAAAATAGATTAGTTGTTTGATTCCATGATTTGGTTCCTGCCATTACATCATTATCTCCATTTATTGTGATATTTTGCTTGAAGTTCATTGAAAATGTTGCATGTAATGTAAATTTTTTTGTCCCATATGGCCATTCAATTTTGTGGATGGTTTAATAAATGTTATCCAACCGATCCATCCAAACTCCCTACATTTAATGGAATCCCAAATGGGGAAGACCACTTATTCACTGTGGAATCAATCTAGGAAGCCATTGGAGTCAAGAAGTTAGACAGAAAGCAAGTTGAATACAAGAGCTCATCGAGGGACCATGCCTTGAGATAGTATCGATTGGCTAACAAACATCAACTTCAACTTGCTACGTTCAAGTAGTTGAAGACTTGCAAGCAAAAGCCTAGGTAATCAATAGTAAATACGGAAGTATAACTATAGGTCAAGGAGCTAATCTCTCCATTGAACTATCAAGTTTTGGAAAAGCAAAAAATGGATTGTTTCTCTTCGGGATCAACCCAAGTATAAGTGAATCCATAAACATTGAAAGGCTCGAGAGCTACAAAGAAGCTGCTGAAGGGATTAGTGAACTCGATGGAGAAATTGAATGGAGCACCCAAGATTGAGCAAACCAATATTAGGCTGAAAAAATATTTGGAAGAAATGCAAAAGAATCTGAAAGCTTTGGAAAAGAGAAGTCTTCAAAACCAGTGCAAAAGAAGAAAAGAGAACAAATGTTTTGATCCTAGTGGAGAATACGAAGAAGGTAAGGACCATATATCATCAAACAAGTCTTACAAAATAATAAATATAGCAAGTTTAATTATTGTGAACCACATAAAACTTTTAGAGATGGTTGGTTTAGTTGTCTTAATAATCTGTAAATATAGCTACTAGGGTCAATCCAACCATAACCTTTGGTTGCTTTCACTTTTCCAATTTACATTTCCATCTTCAAGATACTATAACTATATCGTTCTTCTCCTCTCCATCAACATAACCTTGGAAAGTCTGCGTCAACACAAGGGCTATTCAAAGATGTGTATGTTATCTTGCATTTGAAGATTTTGTGATTGTAGTCATATGAATTCATGTTTATATCTAGAATCATTCTTTGATCAAAAGATTACATGATTTGTGGGTGCGGATCAGATTTGGTAGAAGGATTGGTCAGAAGTGCAAGAACTGTCTTGAATTTAAAACTTGTGAGTGTGGTATCCTAATTTTTTATAAAATTATATATTTAGATGCAAAAAAGAATAAATTTTAGGAAAATAGTCAGAAAATTTAGAAGACAAACACTTGTTCTAATGGATAACATGAATCTCAAGTCTGATATACTTTCTCAAGTTGCTGGAAGGTATGGTCTGACCAAAGTGTTAAGGCCAAATTTGATTGCACCTATGCGAGCATAAGAATATGCCTACCTTTTCGCCCAGTCAATTAGATCTCTATCAAGGTAATATTTACTGGATCTTCATGGGAAGAGAAAGGAATGTCAATAGAATGGACTTTGATGAATGAATGAGACAGGTAATTCCACCACTTTAATTTGTAAACATCTCGTGGACGGATAGGGGGGAGTTCCTAATGTTCTGAAGAATTAGGCTCATGAATGGAGATTAAACTTCTGTCGGAACTTGTTCCTAAAAGTGTTGATGAAGCTTGTCGTTCTGCTATAGATGTCATGGGAATACTATCTACTGAAGTAGAGACTTCTGTGAAGTCGACTGTATCCAACGAGGGATCCATCTAGCAAATGTCTTTAACTTAGATAAAATAACCAGAATAGCAGGGAACGGCCTATGGTCACAGATGCCAATCCTCGGCTTTAGGGACCTAAAAGTTTGCCTCACATCCCACTGGTTTTAAACTATTTCTCATCATTTACTAGAAATAACATTCATGCAGATAGATAGCCAAATGACAATAAACTCAATAGAACAACACAGAGATATTGCATAAATATTACAGTATGCAAATGTTTCATTAATTGAACAAGCTCTTACAATTTGACAGAAGCAGAAGACTGAAGTCCTTGGCTCTGATACCAACAAGCAGGATTGACCTCCAATCTCCAATCTTCGTTTACAGACAAACTGCTTCAGAACGAACTCTAGAGGCGACTTTTAACAGACAGATTTACAGACTATCTCAACCAGTTACTTTTGATTCCCAAGGTCATCAATTGATGCAAGGGAAGAACATACGTAAACTGGATCAACTTAGCATTGGTAGTTATTTTGGGCTCCATTATTTTACTTTTTAATTCCAAGTAGTTTTCATGGTGCTGGAAAATATTATACTAAAATGTAATATTTTGTTTGCAGAAACATTGTTTGTTAATGGTGTTCCTACACTTGGGATCTAGTGAATTCTCAACAACAATTCAGCATATTGCTTCCCCACAGTTTGATCTTTGTGCACCCAGATAATCTCAAAAGAAACACTACTGTTGTCTATTGCACCAAAAGAAACTTGAAATATTGGTCAACTAAATAAAACTTTAAATATATCACTTTGTATATGTTTGCAGTGATTGGATATTTTGTATGTGTAGGATTGATGCTTCGAAGTTGCTTGCAGAAGGTAATCTACAAAATCAACAAAGTTGAGGCTGCAACCATATACTACTATAATAGTTGCTTAGTATTAATGAAGCCTATTCAGATGTTGAAGATGGCACTCATCGTTGATTGATATAATAGAAATCTGACTATTTGGACTTGCTTTTTTGGGTTTGATCATTATGCCACTAAGAGCAGCTCGAATCTTAGATCTCGTGCTTTCTTAAAAGTTGACCACAATTATTTGGGACGAGTTAAATACCTCCATTGAAGATTCAAAATGTTGATAATTGGACCAAATGTTTTGATTTAAGGGAGATACAAATGTACACAGAAATGACAAGAGTTGCTTGAGACTGATGTAGGGAACTAATAACACACTGTGCCAAGATCACCAATCTAATGTTTGTTGATTTTTCAATAAGCTAGGCTTAAGCATGAAGTTTATTCCATTTTAGCATTTTACTTAAACCATAGACAATTTGTTGTAGCAACCAAGATCACAAGAAGAAACACCATGCACAAGTACACAACAAGTATCCTGGGAAACCCTTCTCAACAAGGGAAGAAAACCCAACGAATCCTTTGCTATATTCTTGAAGAGAAAGACCTTCACCACCAAGAAAACCTAGCACGCAAAAGGGTGCTCACAAACCCTAGAAGACTAGCGCCCAAGAGAGGTGCGCACTTTTCCCAAGTAGATGTAATTGCTGAAATTTCCAAACTCACACAAAAGATATGATTCCTCAATGGGGAATTTACCTTTACTTATATTAGACTTGACCTGTCAATAGAAGTGTCTATTGGCACAACAGGGCCGACCTCTCTATCTCATAATATAATTAATATTAACCAGATTAATTATTTTTTACATTAATTATCAATTACATTAAGGTGGGGCCGACCTGTACCCTTTACATTGCAATTAGGGTTACAGGTAGGTCTGACTCTTGAACAATATAGCAAGGGATCTCATACACCCACTAGTGCTCAACCACTAGGGGCACATCCATAGGGATGTCCATATCTCTGGCTCATTGCATTACACAGAAGAACCACTCTCACTAGTGTTCAGCCACTAGGATCATGTTCACATGTGCTCGTCTACAGGCACGTCCACTCAACAGATCTTCTTTCCCACTGCATTACACAGGAGTTATCTGGAGTTCATCATCAACTCTCTGCTCAGAGGAGGCTAATACATCATCTTCATCTCTGGCCCATGACGATGCACCCAACACTTTGGGATTTCACACGTTCACCTTGTGCTCAACCACATGCACGTCCAACTCTGCAGATCTCCTTTCTCACTGCGTTACACAGGAGAATCATCTGGAGTTCTTCTCAACTCTTTGTAAGGAGGCCATCTCTACGTTCCAACTCTGTCTTAGATAGGAACCACACACCCCTCTCAGGGGTTCTCTCTCAGGTTTGTGTCCTGGAGAATGTCTCACATAGCTGCAATCATTGACACTCCCTCTCAGCTAGGGAGGCATTCTTCATCATGCCAAGTGTCATACAGATGTACTTTGAACTTTGTCTTGGTTGTAGTCGTCAACACTCCCTCTCAACTAGGGAAGTATTCTTCACCAAGCTAATTTGGTGAAGATGTCTGCAATCTGCTCATGTGTAGGAAGGTATTGCATGTGTACTATTTTCTTCTGCATCATATCTCTGATATAATGATATTTCATTTGAACGTGTTTCGATCCATCAAGAAACACTGGGTTCTCAAAGAGCTTTACACACGACTCTTGGTTATCATCATAGGATCCATCTCATGATCAGGTAAATCTGTCAGAAGCTTATGAAGCCGCATTGCTTCGCATACTCAACGATATATACTCTGCTTCTATGGTACTCAAGGCCACGTGGCTTTGTTTCCTGTTGCACCATGGCAAACTTCACGGTAAAAACAACAACCGGATGTGCTCTTCCAGTCCATTGTACTTTTTGTCCATTCTGCATATCCCTGCAAACTCAAGTCTACCCTGGAGACATATCACAGGCCATATCTAACTGTGCCTTGTAGATATCTCAATACATGTTTCACTGCTGTCCAGTGAGTTTGTCTCGGCTGACTCATGGAATGACTAAGTACATTCAGTGCATAGCATGAATCAAGTCTGGTGTTAACCAGATATATCAATGATCCAACCAGCTGTGGATCAATCTCATTTGAATCATCATCATTCATTTTCTTCAAATCCATCACCGTGGATTTGCATTCTGTCATACTAAACTTCTTTAATATTCCCACTGTATATTTTCCTTGACTCAGGAAAATCTCATCGGTCCTCTGTCATACTTCCTTGTCCCAAGAAGTAATGCATCATACTCATATCCTTCATCTCGAAATCAGAAATCAAAGCTTACTTGTATCCAACAACAAGGCTTTCTGAATAAGTTATCAAAATCAGGCTCTCGTCACCAACACTGTAATAATATAGGTTTGGATCAACAATACTCTTGCTGAAACCCAAATTCATCAATAATCCATCCATCTGATATAGTTTCCAACTCATGGATGGTAGTATGGATGGAAGTGTATTGGGCTTACTAGATCAAGTGTCTCATCATAGACAACTCCCTCTGTTTGTGAGAATCCTTTGGCTATAGATCTCACTTTGTATTTCTCGACACTTCCATCCACTGCATGTTTGATCTTATAGATCTACTTGGAAGTTACCACAGACTTCCCTTCTGGTCTTTGAACAATATCTTATACATCATTCTTTTAAGATATATTGGTATTCTTTTGTTATGGCATCTTGCCATCCCTGTTCTCCTGTTGCTTCTCCAAGACAAGGAGGCTCAAAATCAATGAAGTGGCTCATGACTGAAGGATAGCTCGAAAATCTCTTTTTTTTTCTCGGGATGTGCCTTGAGGGGCTTGTATGTTCCTCTGCTTCCTGTAGAGTGAGCCTAGGCATGCCTTTTATGCCTTACTGCAATATCTCCGGACATCAACTGGAGTAATTGGATCAGCTGGAATAATGTTTGTCTCCCTCTGGAATGATGAAGGGGGAGAAGGTATTGTCTCATTGTTAATCTCCATCTGAGATTCTTTGGATCTTTGAAGGGCTATCTCTTCTTCAATGACAACATCTCTGCTTGTCTCAATCTTTCTCTGACCAGGGATGTAGATCTGGAATGTCTTCGAAAATTCATTGTTTATCCCATGAATGTATCCTTTCTCCCTGAAGGGTCTAGCTTGAAATTCTTCTCCTTGGTCACATGAAAATACACTGGGAACCCAAATATCTTGAAGTGTTCAATTTCAGGCTTCACTACGACGAAGGTTTCTTCGGGAGTTATATTTTTCAAAGTCTGGTGAAGACTCTTGTTCTGAACATATACTGTGTCATGCATGCTTCTGCCCATGGAATCATAGAAAGATTTTGTTCATGCATTGTTGCATTGGTTGTCTCAATGATGGTTCTATTCTTCCTCTTTCTCAAATAGTTTTGACTCCCTCTGAAGGATAAGCATCTTCCTTTCTTCTTAACCTGTTTGGAACAAGAAAACAAGAGGAACCAAAACAAGAATATCTCCTAAAGGAGAATAATGAGTATATCTCTAGAATCAAAGCAATTTAAGGATTGTTGTCACAACTACAACACCTACTTGTGATGTAGCAAACTTTAGAAATATAGGTTAGAGGAATGACAATTACAACAATCAAACTTGGAGTCTTCACTTCCAGTGTGTTGTTCCTCTGAATGCACTGAGATCCTTCTGGATCCATGTCTTTAGCAAAAGGTTCCCTCGTCCTGCAATTACCCTCATGACAATGATACAAATAATATATATACAAGTGCATACCTGAGGGTGCTGATATGATTTCTCCAATGGCACATGGCTGATCTCTGTCCTCTGATATCTTCATGAAGGAGGTAGTCACAATGTCACCTTTTTGTATCACCCACAATAAGTCTTCCTTTGAAGTCTTGTCTTCCAGGAACTTGAAGTTGCTTGATCCATCAAGCTTATCTTCCATCATAGTTTTGTTCATCATAATTTTAGATTCTTCACAACCCCGTCAATTGGGCTAGAAAATCTAACGGCTAGGCTAGGCTAGCACTTTTAGGTTTTGTTGGACTTATGACTGCCAACAATAAACCTTTGAAAGATAGCAGAAAACTGGTGAGTTGAAGAGCTCCTTCAATGAGTTGCAAAAACCCTAATACTGAAATTTCTGTAGAAATTAGCAAAACCCTAGAAACCCTAGGGCCAAAATTTCAAAATGCTCGGAATTCAATCTGAAGCTTGCTGGAGGTGCACTGAAGGAGGCCGTACACTCCTATGGTATTTTTAGCCCCAACTTCCAAGTGCCAAGTGCTGAAACCTCTTAGAAAGGTAGGCCGTACGAAATTTCTGGAAACCCTGGGAGGGCCATACAGTTTTGCAGGAGAGAGAAGATGGCTGAAAATTGCTTGTGCAATGGGTTCTTCAAGACCTATGCTCTGAAACCATGTTGATTTTTCAATAAG
>JZKD02S1676691.1:116022-127609 GCA_000966675.3 Picea glauca | reverse complement strand
TTATGATAAGGAAGTTTTTGCTGGGTTTTCTTCCCCTAGAGGGTTTCCCAGGATAAATGCTGTCTCTTGTGAATGTGTATTTCTCAGTGATCTTGTTCTTATTATGCTCTTATCTTATGAAATGCAAAGAACTATAATAATGGCATAAACATTAACAGGACCTTGTAGACAAAGAACAATGGGTTGCTATGGATCTTGGTATTCAACCTATGGGTGATACGACAACATCAGATTGGACAAAGTTGTATAGGAAGGCAAGAGTATGATCCAATTATGCCTTTTAGATGCAATGTTATTGAATGTCTCAGGAGAAGTAACAACCAAGAAGTAACATCATGTTTAGGTCTTTGGTAAACAAACTTTTCTTTTGAAATAAGTTGTATCTCTTGAGGATCAATGACAATGAATCCGTGACAAAGTATTTCAATGCTTTTAACATTGTGGTAAGTCAATTGGTGTTTGTTGGTATTAAATTTTTCAAAGAAAATAATTGCACTAGTCTACTATATTCTTTGCTAGATATATGGGTGTAACAATATTGTTTTTCCTAAGAATGAAAATGACATAAATCCTAATCTTTTTGTAGAGAAGACAATGCTATCACATCAAACATTGGGACATACTGGAGAGAAGGGCCTTCATGATTTGCATAGTAAGGATATGGTTGAAGGTATATTTGATTGTTCTTTACATTTCAATTTTTGTAAACACTATGTATATGGTGAACAAAATCGGTTGATATTCCCATTTGGTGCTACAAGAGCAAAATGGATTGTGGAGCTGATATTCAGTGATATGTTTGGACTTTGCACCTTTCCATCTTTGGGAGTATCTTTGTACTATGTCTCATTTATAGATTTCTTTGGGAAAACATGATTGTATTTCTTGAAAAAGAAATTTGAGCGTTTCGATAAATTCAAAGAGTTTAAGGATTTTGTAGAAAACCAAAAAGAGAAGAAAATAGAAGTGTTGAGGATAGATAGTGGAGAAGAGTTCCATGGGAAAGGTTTTGAGTAGTTATATAAACAATGCAGATTAGCATGGAAATATAAAACTCAATACACACCTCCACCGAATGGAGTTTCAGAAAGGATGAACATGACATTGATGGAGAAGGAAAGAAGTATGCCAAGTGGTGCATGCATAGAAAAAAAATTCTAGGTAGAGGCAATAAGTACTTCGTGTTACCTAGTCAATTACCTATATCAACACTAGTTGATAAGACTCTCCATGAGAGATGAATTTGTAAAAAATCCTCTCTTGAACATCTTAAAGTTTTTGGTTGTGATGCTTATGTGCATGTTCCCAAGGAGAAAAGGATCAATCTTGACAATAAAGAAAAATAAATGTTTCTTTATTGGCTATAAAGATGGAGGAAAAGGATACAAGGTTTCAAAATCTAATGAAAAGGAAGGTTATTTCTAGTCACGATGTGATCTCCAAAGAAGTTAAAAATATTCCCAAACAAAGAGATGAACCATGAGGAGAACCAAAGAAAATACAATTTGAGCTAAAGAATGGAGAGTATGACTCAATAGATGAAAATGAGTTAGATGAATTAGATGAAGAGGAAGACTTGCAAACTTTGATCTTGAGGTGATTTGTTGAAATAAGAAGGTAAATAGAAAGGTATACTCCACTTGATTTTCATTTTTCCTTTGTTTTATCTACTATTGATAATGATCCTAGAATTGGTAGAGGCAATCGATTTTGAAGAAGGTAAACTCTAGAAGAAGGTCATTGTTGAAGAAATGGAGGTCTTGGACAAATATGAGGCATGGGCTTGGTCAAGTTGCTTGGTGGAAAAAAACATGTTGGTAGAAAATGAGTGTTTAGGAAGAAGCTATGCATATTACAGAGTGGAGAAGTACAAGGCTTGCTTGGTAGTGAAAGGATATTCCTAGATGTAGAGAATTGATTTGGGTGAGATTTTCTCCCATCTTGCAAAATTGATTTCCATTATATTTTATTGCTGCATTTGATTTTCAACTAGAACAAAAGGATGTAAAGTCAATGTTCCTACATGAGGACTTGGAAGAACAAGTATACGAGAAACAACTTGAAGGGTTCATAGTGAAGGGTAAGGAGCTGGTTTGCAAGTTCTGTATTTCGCTTAAAACAATCCCTAAGAACGTGGTATCAAAAGTTTGATATTTACATACTCAGATTGAGATTTGTGAGAAGCAACATTGATCATTGTGTGTATTCCAAGAAGGTTTGTGATCAATTTATTTATGTAGTATTTATGTTGATGATATGTTGCTAATAAGAAAGAACAAGGATATCATCAAGGAGGTTAAGTCTCAACTATCCTCTAAGTTTGACATGAAGGATCTTGGTGTTGCCAAATTTATTTTGGGCATGGAGATTAAAAGAGATAATGTTGATATGAAACTTTGTTTGAGCAAAAGGAATTATGTTGAGACAATTTCACAAATGTTTAATATGTAAGACAATAAATCACTCAAGGTTCATATTCTTGAAGGTGCGAATTTATCTTTATAATAGTGTGCCAAGGCACAAGAAGAGGTAGATGCCATGTCTCACGTTCCCTATGCTAGCGTTGTTGGTAGTTTGATGAATGTTATGGTTTGCATTAGGGCAAAATCATGAATGTGGGTAATACTTTTGTGAGAATCGTGTCGCTAAAATTACAAATGACAATTTTTCAGTCGAATTGTTTAGCTTTTTCGATTGAACTGTTAACTATTTCGAACGAAAAATCTTTTAGACAAAATATTTCTTCGATCGAAAGTTAAATCTAATAGGGCCATCAAAATTTGTGCCACTAGATATGTGTGTCAGATTATTTTTTCCGACAATCATGTTTTCAACCAAAAGATTTTTTTGGTCGAAATGTTCTTTCGACCAAAAGTTGTTTATATATATATAGGCCACATTTCTCTTTCAACAATTTCTTTCTCCTGTCATTTTCCTTTCCCTTGTCATTTTTCTTTCCTTCCCGCCATAAAGAACCCGCCATAAAGAACCCGCCATACATTCCGTTGATAAAATTGCTTTGGGAGCGACACTACTGGATAGCATACAACACAGAAGCGGCGAGCGACACTAGGATACTACACTGCGCCCGTGCCTATTTCAGGTAAGTTATGTACAAAACCCTGCAAATTATTTTCTGCTTGTATCTCTGATGATTTCCTTTATTGGTTAGATTACCGTAAAATTGATGCAAATCAGTCATTCCAAGCATAAACATAATCTGTATTGCGAGTATAAGAATCCTAATATCGATAGGCTCATATTAGTGCCCTTGTAGTGTAAATAAATAGTGCCACTCAAGATGTAAAAAATTAACCCAAATACTGCCAGAATTTATATGTGCAAGAGTTAATGGTCTATTTAGGGGGTTTGGATGCTAATTGAAATGATTTAGGAAAGTTCTCAAATAGTGCCATGTGGAGATGCCCATTTAGGATGTCTACAAGTCACTATTGTTGAATACCTTAGACCATAAATTTGTCCACAACACGTTGAAATTCTAGAATTACCACAAAAAATAGGACACTAGGAAATGAACAAGTAAACACAACCATTTACCAATAAAATGGTGCCAGAGTGTTGTCGTATTAATGTTCACAAACCAGATTTAAATGAAGTTCAAGGTACTATTGTTACAAAGGCATAAATCAACTAGATTCCACAAAAAACAAATATCAATTATGTCTGAACAATAGATAGTAGATACCGTGAACACATGAATTTAACCATGATAATCTCGGTTCTAATGACAATTGTTTAAGTAACACAATACTTTAACAAGACCTCACACTAATCCTTCAATCGTGATTGTTTGTTTAGTCTAATTGATCTTTTGTTTTGGTCATCAACATATACACGTGTTTGAAATTAACTGAGGTTTACTTTTGTTTCGATGACTTTCTAGATGAGATTGAGGGATTTATTTGTCTAATTGGTTGATTTTAAAGCTGCTTTTGGAAGATAAATATTGTTATTTAAGCATTTTAATGACAAACAAAGTACTTGTCTTCATCTAGTTATTTTCCTTTGGTTGTAGACATCATATATGATGTTTCCCAAGTGAGAGACAAATTTAGGACGAAGAAAACCATTATATATGCTTTCACATATGATTGGAATATTTTAGAATCCAAGAAGGCATAATATTTCTTAGATTAAAGGAAGTGAGATGGTCTTTGGGTTTCTAGGTTTCCATATATAGGTTATCTGTAGATGTCAATAAACATTCACGTATAACCCACCCATAATGCTTAATGTCAATAAAACTTCCCTCCAACTTAAAAAGGAAAAATAATCCTAATTATCATATAAGTCAAGTGGATGTAGTGTGCTCATAACTCATTGCAGATATAAGGGGGTTCAAGTCAGAATTTAAGAGTTTGGAATTGTGAGTAGTGTCTTCTCAAACTAGAAATAAAGAAATATGTAATGTTCTTTTAATAATGGTTGATTCTGCCATTAATGTAGTTTTAAGAAGAGGATGTTATGTCAAATAAGACACCTGGATCCACCTCCCTTTCACTATAATAGTGGGAAAAATTGCAAGAACTATGATGTCCCTTATAGGTTTCCATAAATTAGCGGAAGATAACAACGATATATAACCATGAAAGTGTTTCTTCAATGTGAACTTATTTATACCATCAAGATAAAGAAGGAATTATTATATGCACTATGAAGTTAACTTGCTTGTATGTGAGTTGGACATAGTGCTGTCATAAGTGTCAACCATAAGTTTGGAACATAAAATTGGTGTCTGAAGTGTCTTTTAAGAGCCAAGAAAACTCAAATCATGTCTATCCATAAATCTATAATGCATGCAACAATTAAATGACATCTCACCCATTTATCATTAAAGTAAAAGTAACTTGGCCTGCAAATGTTTAGGAAATTGAAAACTCAAATCATGTCTATCCATAAATCTATAATGCATGCAACAATTAAATGACATCTCACCCATTTATCATTAAAGTAAAAGTAACTTGGCCTGCAAATGTTTAGGAAATTGATGAACAGTAAGAAAAATTGGAAGTGTTGAACTAAATGTAAAAATGTGTGAAGCAACAATGAAGTGTGAAAGGGTATTTACCCATGAAATGTGTCCATTGAATTATTTCAATCCTTACCAAAACTTCCATCCTTGAAAGGTCACTTAATGAGTTAGATCATTTAATTGAAATGAATATCTTGGCGTGTGAAGGAGCTATTGCATAAACGTATCCAAAAGCTACCCAAATGTGAAGATTGCATAGGTTGGTGACATATGTTTTGGTCTTAGAGTATCTTTCCTAGCTTGATCAACTAGGTGTTATTTTTCCCTCCATTTACCCCAAAACTGGAAAATTACTTGTAATACAAGTTCGATATGTTTGATGGAAGAGGGGTTGGATCCTTATACTCACCCAATTTTTTTTTTCAAGGCCACTCTATGATCTTGATAAACATAGGTGGTGTTAACCAACTATACTAAATTACCAATTTTTGTTCCCTGATCATGTCCCCCTTTGGTTCTTATGACCACTGCACTAACTTCTTAGCCCTTGAGGTTATATAAGTTGACCCTCACATAAAAAATTCAATGTCAATTTCTTGACCTTTATAATCATTGTGCTAAAATTTTTCTTTGAAGTGCACAAATGTAAGGAACATGAATTATTTATATAGATATGGCCCAATCCAACAACCTAACAAAATTTTAGAGGAATATACTATAGAGTTGATCTAGAAGAGGTTACAAATCCTCATCATGAATAAACCACCTAATATCCTCCTTGCGAGGAACCTCAAATTTCTCGCACTAATTTATTAACAGTTTCATCTCCCTAGAGCCCGAAGTTGGTTGGGTATATCAATCACACAAAATATATTGTCTTAATCGACAATAGAAACATCCATAACTTTATATTTCATTATTGAGTCACAAAAGAAACCTCTTGTTATGTCCATGTAGTGCACAATTTTAAAACCAATTATAGCCAATGGTGGTATGATGAAATGCGATGGTAAGTGTGATAATATAAAACTTAAAATGGGGGAGTATTTGTTCAAATTAAACATTTTTCCCATTGAAATGGACAATGCCATGTAGTTCTTAGAATAGAATGGTTGTGAACATTGGTTCTAGTAACCATGGATTTCAATGAGTTATACATGACCATTAATAAGGAGGCTTGTAAACACAATTTAAAATATCTCTAGTCTGAATCGTAGGAAATTATCATCTTTCATCTTATGGAAAAGATATTGAATAAATACCACTTAGGAATTATTACCTAATTCAATACCATCCAAATTATGGACAACTCCCCAAAATAAATTCACCTTGATTTGAAATTGATTTTGACTAAAAAAATAGGTATTTGAAACATTGAATTTATTACCTGCTTCACGTGGTAGGTATGATAATTATATAACATTAATTCCAAGTCGAAATTTTTTCTTATTGTGTCTTTGTCAATACTTGTTTTGACAAAAGAAAGTAACTGAAAAGATAATTTAGGAAATCTTTTAGGAGAACATATTCTTAGAATTTAACAATAATCATTTTCCTAAACTCCCCACTAGAATTGGTTTGTTCATAATGTACTTTAATGCTTGGTGGCTAATGTAGAAATTGAACTTATTTGCTTATAGATAGTGCCTAAACTTTTTAAAATTATAGATCATATCTAAATATTCTCTTTCTATGGAATTTTAATTCTTCTCACTCATGGATAGTTTTCTAATGGCATAGTGGATGTGATAGTCCATTCCTTTTTCTCCTGTTCGTGAGAGAATGACCTTAATGGTTGTTCCTGATGCATTCAGAAGTACATAAATGTTTTGTTCCAATTGGGGAATCATAAATCAGTTCCTTAATGATTTTAACCCTGAGTTCTTCAAATGCCCACTGGTACTAGTGTCCATTGCAAGGTTGTCTCCTTTCTTATCAATATATTCATCATGTTGGCTATTTATACCCTTTTACAAATGTTCTATAACGATGTGTGTGGCCCAAGAGAGACTCAAGCTTGGAATGGTTTTTGGGTGGTTCTAAGTATTTGATAATTTTTATTTTATTTGGGCCCACCATTATACCTTTGAATCTACGAGTTGAAGTGTCTTCCCAAAATGTTGCAATAATTGGATTTTTCCTAGATTTGAGAAAACTCCTCTATCTCTAAATTTGTTCAACATTATCCTCAAGTTTTTTGCATTGGTATTTAGGAAGCCAAATACCAATGATAACATATCCACATATCCATTATTTTTTTTAAATTAATCTCCAAAGTGTATTGGATTGGAATTTAGAAAGATCTAAGAGTTTTATTGTCTGGCATGGGATGAAATGACATATTTTTTAATAGAATTACTAAACATAAGAGCATTTAATGAGCACATGAGAGATATTTTCATCATCTTCCTTGCAAGTAATGCATATACTAGGCCCTTATTTTTCTCATTTCTATAGGTTATTTCAAGTTAGCACTTTGTTCTTTAATGCTAACCACACAACTCTTTTTGTTTTCTTGGGAGCCTTGACCTTACATAGCTTTTTCCACCGCCGATATCTTATTAGTATTCGAGGAATTTTTTTCTTGATCACCTTATTTGGCTTAATACTAGCCTAGTTTTTGATTTCTTGACCATACAACTATGTCTTGTTTGTAATCAATTCTAGCATGTCTTCTTTGTGGTTTCTTTATATAGGAATTCCAAATGATTTCTTCTCCCCCCCCTCTCCTACTAGGCCTAAAGATGTCAGACAATTAACTTAGGTTGATGGACAGTTGGTTTGGATTGTTGGTTGTCATTGCTGTCAACCCTTTGAGAGTGATGATTGTTGGTTGTCATTGATTTCAACCCTTGGAGAGTGATATTGTAGATTGATATCAACCCTTGGAAGAAGTCCGATAGTTAATTCCGGTAGCACAAAGGCATGGGTAAGGGACCTGAGTCTTTTTGAGGTATAAGGGCATGAAGATTAATGAATTTACAGGTAATACTATTCTAGATGGATAGTACATGTCATGCCATTTTTGGTGATATGTGGAATGCCACATATCTCCTCACAGTTAGAGAGTTATGACTATGTGAAGTTGGAGAACCCTCATGAGTTATCTAGAAGATCCTAGAAGGTCAAAGAAGTCAAATTATTCTAGAAGCTCCTAGAAGAAGTTGACTAGTCAAAGTGGTTAGTCATGGGTTAAGTGGTTGCAATAAGAAAACAATTAAAAATAAATTAGTTGCAATTAGAATTATATAGTTCACTATTTGTGGGCAAAGTGGTTAAGTGGATACTTCTAGAGGAAGCTACTTAGAGAGTATAAATAAGAGATCAAGGGTCTCCCATTAGTATCCATTGAGCATATTGAATATCTACAAGTGACCGAGGTAACCAAAGGAGATATAAGGCAAATTTCAGAGGGAAGGTGAAGTAAATAAGGCCGAAATTCAAGGGAGCATAAAGTCTTTTGATGATGCTTTTTAAGGTATGTTATTTACAGGTCATCTCACCATTTTTGCAATAATGTTTTTTATACAATGATTCAGATAGAAAAAATTGGAGGTTGTTGAGACAACATATCCAAGTAATTGTGATAAAAATTTCCGCTTGTGGGTCATCGTATTTTGGGAGTTACACTTAGTGGAAAATAGGGTTTGTGGTTAGTCCTTAAACTAGTCTAAAACAGGTGTTTCAGGTAAAAACGCCATAACTTCTTCATAACAGATCCAAATTTAGTAAGACAAAATGTATTGGTTAGAGTACAGTCTATAGTATGTTTTGTACCATTTTCATATCTATACAACAAATATTCCATGCGGGGAATTCTCTACAAGTTCGATCTCTAGAATACGCCAAAATTCAGCAAGGTATTCCATTTTTGCTATAACTACTTTTTTGGGAGGTTCCAAGTAGTGAAACCTAGAGAAATTGCAGATAAGACATTGAAAAATATTGTGTACCATTTTCATACCTTTATTCATTACAGGTACATAGTTATGATTGTTTCAAGTTAGGGTTGTTGACTAATCCAAAATTAGTCACGTGAGACTAAAGTAAAGTTTGATGAAAATGCTAGTCTCTTGTTGTTAAAGTTAAGGAAGGTTTGCATGTATGTGATCATATACACCAGGTTTGTTACAAAGTTACAAATCAGATTTGGATGATGAAATTGATGAGGGATTTTGGTTGAGGTATGTTACATATAGAGGTTGTATAACAGTGAGGTTGTGGCACATGGTTTGATGTATTGGTTTATGGTATTGGTTTTATTGATAGAGTGATGAATTGTTAGATAAATTTTGATAGTTATATTGGTGTATGTCTTTGGTATATGGTTGAGGTACATGTTGGGTACATGGTTGAGACAAATAGTTGATGAGTTGGCACATACACGAGGTGTATAGTTGATGATGTTGGCACATCTTGATGAGTCATAGTTTATGTGTATTTGATGCATGATTGGTACATACTTCGTACATGGTTGGAGGCACCTGTTAGTAGTATTGTTGACACATTGTTTATAGATGATGTAGCATACTTGTCTTGGTATATTATTAGAAGCACATATTGATCTTGGTGATGATTATGAGTTATTGTGATTGGTTGATGCACATGTTGATGATATTGTGCATATGGTTGAGAGTTGTCTTGGTGATTGATTGTGGTGAGTAGATCTGATTTGGTTGATAATATTGATGAGATAGGTTGTTGCGATAGGTTATTTGGATAGGTTGTTGTGACATGTTATTTGTACAGGTTTGGTGCATTGTTGATGCACTTGTTGATGGTACAAGTTGAGGTATAGGTTGATGCATGGTTGGTGCATGGTTCAGGTTATTGGTACAAGTTGTTTGGTGCAGGTTGATTGGTACAGGTTGACAGTGATAGGTTGACAGTTGCAGTGGTTGATTCAATGACATTGACATATTGTCTACATTTGACATTTATATTTCAGGATGTTTGGATGGGGCAAGGATAGGTGGTTGTACTCGGAGAACATAGGGGGTTGTAGTCTCCTTCCGGTTGTAGCAAGAGAATTGGGGAGTTGGAGCTTCCCTCAGGTTGTAGCCTTAGAAACTAGGGGGTTGAAGCCTCTTTCCAGCTGTAGCTGGAGAATTGGAAGTTGGTTCTTCCTTGAATGTAATTCTTGACATATAAGAAAAACATTCCATGGTTTTCTCCTGCATTGGGATTCCACATAAATATTGGTGTACTATGCATTGCGTGGAAGTGTTTGTTATTGTTTATTATGCACTGATGAATGCCAATTCATATGATACAATAATATATTAATGATGGACAAATGAACATGTTTGAATAAGTAAAAGAATATACATTGTGGTTTAAAGAATTAATAATTGGTATAATTGCTCATTACTGATTCACCCCCCCTCTTAGTAATCCAACAATTGGTATAAGAGAATGTTCCTTCAGGAAACAATTTAACCACTGTAAGGAGATCATGGATTATTCTGAGAATGGAGCATCGATGCTTAATGGTTAGAATGGTTTAAAATATGAGATATGGAGTGGAAGGACGAAAGTATTTTTGGAGGCACATGGATATGATATTTGGAAATCAGTTGCTACAAGATATGATAGTTCAAAAAGGGAAAAGACTGCAACGAAGAAGGAATTGAAGAAGAATACAAAAATAGCAATGGATTTCATCTGGGAAGGATTACCCAATCCAGTAAGAGAAAATGTTGGTAAATGTTCATCATCCAAAGAACTTTGGGATAAGTTACATAATATCTATTCTTCACCCATCACATATTCATAAAATTCCAAAGAAGATGTATGTACCAAAAAAAAAGAAAGATGCTCATCATGTCAGAAAGATTCAGAAGAGGAAGAGTATGAAGAAGCAGAAGTTGATTATAGAGAACAATTGATCAGTGTAGTTGCATATTTAAATAAACAAAGAGAAGAAAACAAGTCACTCAAGAAAGAATTGATGAAACAAAATGAAAGTGTTCAAGGTTCTGAAGAAGCTCAGTAGGTCATCAAGAATTTAAGAGCTCAACTAGAAGAGGCTAGAAGACTTGAAGAAACTCTAGAATATCAAAAGCAATGTTTAGAAGCCAACATAACAACACAAAAATAAGAAATAGAAAAGAGAGAAAAAATATCGACAGATCATCTCAAGGAAAGAACCGATGACTTAAATCAACTTGAGGAAGAATTTGGTCAAGAAGAGAGAAGACTCAAGAAGAAATAATTACATTGAATATACAACTTGAAGAAGCAAAGAGAACAAAAGAGGTCATGAAGTCTCAGATAATGAAGAAATAAGAAGAGGTTGAGAAGCTTGAAGTAGAAGTTTTCACACTAAGAGTCAAAGTCGTCAAGATCAACAAGAATGTTGAAGTGACAAAAACATTTACATCAACAATAGAGAATGAAGAGAAGCACTCTAGGTTGCTAGAAAAGAAAATGAAAAAAAGAGAAAGAGTTATGGAGAAGTATTCAAAGGAAGGAATCACGGTCAACCAGAATCTAAGAAAACTAATAAAGATACATCTTCAAGAAGACCATCCATGTTCAAGCCACAAAGAAGCTTAAATCATGATCATGATCAGTCAAGGAAGAAATTCAGAA
>JZKD02S1676691.1:62920-77421 GCA_000966675.3 Picea glauca | reverse complement strand
CCTTTCCTTGACATGTCTTGCCTTTCCTTGACATGCCATCAGTTGTTCTTGACTCATGCACTCCTTATTCAAAGCTACTTCTCTCACTTCCATTACTGAAAGCACCAACTACTCAAATGAGTTTTCTACTCCCACTACAAAAGAACACTATGCACAGGCACTACAACATGAACACTTATACAAGAAGTGAATTATAGTCTTGATCCTTTTGGTAGAAATCCATCCTAATAAGGTCCTTGCAATTAAGCCTAACTAGGGTCATTAATAATTTTGACTTCTAATATGTCAGCAGATTCCTTAGGCAACAAGGAGGGGGAAAAAGTTCAACAACAACTCATTGATATAGAAATGGAACCAGTGGAGATGAACCAAGTCAGTATGGAACTAGAGCTGTATTGAACCAAACACTTTATTTTGCTATGTCTTATGTTTTTCAATTTGCTTATTATTAGATGATTATGTACAAGTATATCCATATAGGAGAAGCTAGGAGCATCTTTTTCTATCTGAATATGTTGTCATAGAATTTCAAGTACAAATTTTGAACTTGTTTAAAGCGAACTTGAAGAATATGTATTCGGTATGTAATCACATGCTGAAAAGTGTGGCTGCAACATTTTTGATAATATAAATATAACCGTTTCTGTTGAAATAATAATAATAATAATAATTTTGACTTCTAAAGTCCACGTAAGATATTTAGAATTATTTTAGGTTCATTAATCAAATAATAACAAGATCCTATGTCAATCCTAAGATTAGTGAGTCATATATCCCCTTTATTTAGATAGGATAGAAAATAGTAAAATATTGTGTAGAGTGGGCACTACATTTAAAAACATGCACCAATCTCTATGGGATTTCAATAATTGCATTGATGATGGGAAAATTGGCAAGGCAATCCACAAATCAGTGAATATAAAACACATAAATAGGGAAGTGGATATCCCAAAACTCACATTTTCATATATCAAGGGGGGGCACAAAGCATTACCAAAATCCCGAGAAGGAGAAACATCAAGGTAACCTCCACTCCCACAAACAAAAAGGAGAAACATGGTAGACTCAGTAAATGACTCATTAGATCATAGGAAACAAAAATGTATCTATGAAATCCCATGCTCCTGTTGCAAAGTCTATATAGGTGAAACAAGGTGGTATATACAAGTGTGCCTAAAAGAACATGTAACAAACATATCCAGAGATCGAGCATCTAGATCAACTCTTGCAGAACACTCTCACAACATTGTTAATCACATATGTATGGAAAATACAAAACTATCATTGACTCATGTACTGTTATAGAATTAATTTGAATTCAATCAGCTGTGATGGTTATCTCAAGAAGTATAAATTCTCATAGCTAGGTTGCTTTATTGCTTTCTCAACATTTTTCACTGGTCATTTAAAACTGAAATTTAATGTTCAAAACCACTTCTTGAAGAAGCAAATTGAATATTGTAGAATAATGTGTGGGAACATCATGGTGCAACTTCACACCAAAAATGATGCAATGCTTGCACCGAAATCTTTGTTCCTAATTTTTATGGGAAGAAATGGCTTCTTCGACTATTTGAAATCAAATTTCAACTCCTCTCCAAACATAACACTCAACATGTATTGAAAGGCCATTGCAAGAAATTATTTACCAAGATAAATGAAACCACAATATATTTTATTATTGATAGGATTTCATGTCATATATACCTATGATTCATTCATGGGTTCATTATTTTATATATTTATTGTACAAATATTTTACAGTTTGGGAGCACTTTTTTCCCAATAATTCGAAGTCTATCTCTGGCATGCCTAAAGTATGGGAAAAAATACTACCATCCCTAAGAAAAATACAAACATAGTAAGAAAGTACCAACATGAGACGAATACATGTTAGAATAATCGAGATAGTCCTTGATGTTCATGATATTTGAATCCATGTTAGGAAGCTCACGGTTTTGAGTTTGTAAACATATAATCTGAAAAAAATCAAGCAACTTATCCAATTTTTAAAAACATGATTTTGGAAGAAACAATTATAGAATGGAGAGGAGGTTACAGAGAACGGATGTATATGGATGAGATAGCCTAATTTTAATGTAGCATGTAGTTTTTTAATAAGGAAACATGATTTTATTCTTCGGGTTCAGAGTTTTACCTCATTATTGGTATTTCAATTTAAAACTTAGGCTAAGTGGATTATAAAATTTTCTATTCTCATGCTTAATAGGAGTAATAGTTTCATATATTAGATTAAAAGTTAGTCTACTTGACTAGTTTTAGTGGTTGAGTTCTCTGAATTTCATGTAAAAAGGTTTCAGGTTGATTTCTCACTTTACTTGTCTTTATTATGTGTCTCATATTAGGCATGCACAACAACCACAGGGCTGATGTGCATGCCAAATTGACATGCAAAACAACCCTATGGCTACTGTGCACATGAGGTTATAACCTACTAATTCCACATTCCTCTTTAGCAATTACAATTTTAGCTACATATTGTGTATGTTTTTCATCTATCCTCAACTCCCATGATGCCATACTATACCCCTTACTCTGATTTTATTTTCCTTCCCATTAGGAACCCAGGCAAGACAAAATATCTCTACCTTGCATTCTCTAGTTTTCTAAGTTAGTAGAACTACGCCTGCACACAACCTTCAGGATTCACATAAAAGGAATTCTAAGTGAAATGTTAGGGGAGGATTCAATAGGAGTGATCCTACAAATACCTCTAGGATATACAACAACCCTAAGGTGGTTGCGGTCTACCAACAACCCAATTGGATAGTTTATTTTGATAAACTACAAGGATATGATGATAGGATAGCTCTTGAATTTGAATATAATTTTCAAAATATCAAAGGTGAAGAATACATCATAGCAGTGAGAGGATTGGTAATGTAGGTGAATGAATCCATCATAAGAAAATTTTAAGGACTTCCCATGTGTTTACCTTAGGATACATATGAAAGGAAGCTTGCAATCGATGCTAATAAACTGTTTTTCCTAAGTTATGTAGAACCTAAGTGAAACAAGAATGGGGTAAAAAGAGATACTTTTCCAAACCCATGGGATCAAGTATCCTACAACCTACTAAAGTATATCACTTATGAGGGAATTTTGAGTATGCTATATGCATACCATTTCAGGTTCTTGCATTAGCTCAAGAATTTGTTTCACCATAGACTTGACAAAAAATTGAGAATTACTTATTTCCTACTATAGTATTTAAGAGAAATGAGTTCAAAGGTTAAGAAAGGGAAAGAGGAGGCCTTGGCCCACAATGGCCTCATAAAATTTCTAGTATGTGATGTTATGGAAAGATAAGTTGTTAGAGTACCTTGGGAATAATTTGTGACCATGGATAGATAGAAATTTCAGGCATCCCAACAATCTATCTAGGAACCCAGTCAAGAAAAAGACACGAGGAAGAAGAAATTTGGGAAGGTATAGGTCTCAAAAAGAAAAAAAATACCCAAAAAAGATCAAGGTGGAATATTTAGACAAATAAATAGCTTCCACCTTAAATAAAGTTGACTCCCTATGCCGGATTTGCATTGTGCCTCACTGAGCTAAACCCAAGTTTCGAAGATCCTCTAACAAACACTTTTCTAGGTGACAAAATCACAGGAGAGGGGTCCCCCTAGCTGGAATTTGGTGCCAAGAGTCCAACAGAACTAGCGTTTCGTCGATCTGAGACACGGTTTGGGTGCTATGGTTATTTGCAACTCACCTCCTAAATCCATTCAGGGACATAATGACAATTTAGTCCAGGGGCACAAAATCACAACCATGCAACGTAACTAAGTTTCGTAAGCTCTGGAAGGTATGTATGACCAAATCCCACACGAACAATGTGCCCACAATCGCCCGACAAAAGGGATTTGAAATTCGACCCTCTATGTCAGATTTACATTATGCCTCACTGAGCTAAACCCTAGTTCCGAAGATCCTCTAACAAACTCTTTTCTGGGCGAAAACATCACAGGAGAGGGGTCCCTCTAGCTAGAATCCGGTGCCAGGATTCTGAAAGAACTGGCGTTTCATCGATTCAAGGCATGGTTTGGGTGCTATGGCGAGTTACAACTTGCCTCCTAAAGCCATTTAGGGACACAATGATAATTTGGTCCGGGGGCACAAAATCACAATTAGGCGATGTAATTGAGTTCCGTAATCTCCAGAAGGTGTATATGACCAATACCCACATGAATATGGTGCTAAAAATTTCCCAACACAGGGGCTTTGAAAGTTGACCTCCTATGTCAGATTTGCATTATGCCTCATTGAGTTAAAACCTAGTTCCAAAGATCCTCTAACAAACACTTTTCTGGGCAACCAAATCATAGGAGAGGGGTCCCCCTAGTTGGAATCCGGTTCTAGGAGTCCAACAAAACTAGTGTTTTGTCGATCCGATGCATGGTTTGGGTGCTATGGAGATTTGCAACTCGACTCCTAAATCCATTCAATGACACAATGAAAATTTTGTTTGGGGGCATAAAATCACAACCAAGTGATGTAATTGAGTTCCGTAAGCTTCGGAAGGTGTGTATGACTAATGACCACGATGCTCACAATCGCCCGACATAGGGGCTTTGAAAGTTGACCCCCTGTGTCAGATTTGCATTGTGGCTCACTGAGCTAAACCCTAGTTCCAAAGATCCTCTAACAAAAATGTTTCTGGGCGATGAAATCACAGGAGAGGGGTCCCTCTAGCTGGAATCCGGTTCCAGGAGTCCAACAAAATTGGCGTTTCATCGATCTGAGGCATTGTTTAGGTGCTATGGTGAGTTGCAACTTGCCTCCTGAAGCCATTCAGGGACACAATGACAATTTGGTTCGGGGGCACAAAATCACAACCAGGCGACGTAACTGATTTCTATAAGCTTCGAAAGGTGTGTATGACCAAGGCCCACACGACCACGGTGCCCAAAATCGCCCAACATAGGGGCTTTGAAAGTTGACCTCTTATGAGAGATTTTCATTGTGCCTCACTAAGCTAAACCCTAGTTACGAATATTCTATAACAAACACTTTTTTCGGTGACGAAATCACATGAGAGGGGTCCCCCTAGCTGGAATCCGGTGCCAGGAGTCCAACAAAATTGGCGTTTCATCGATCCGAGGCACGTTTTGGGCGCTATGGCGAGTTGCAACTTGCCTATTGAAGCCATTAAGAGACACAATGACAATTTGGTCCGGGGGCACAAAATCACAACCAAGCAACGTAACTTAGTTTTGTAAGCTCTAGAAGGTGTGTATGACCAATGCCTAAATGACCACGGTGCCCACAATCACCCGACACATGGGATTTCAAAGTTGACCCCCCATTCTAGATTTTCATTGTGCCTCATTGAGATAAACCCTAGTTTCAAATATCCTCTAACAAGAAATTTTGTGAGCGAAGAAATCATAGGAGAGGGGTCCCCCTAGCTAGAATTCGGTTCCAGAAGGCCAACAAAACTGACATTTTGTCGATCCGATGCACGTTTTGGGTGCTATGGTGAGTTGCAACTCGCCTCCTAAAGCCATTCAATGACACAATGACAATTTGGACCGGGGGCACAAAATCAAAACCGAGCGATGTACTTGAGTTCCATAAGCTCTTAAAGGTGTGTATGAACAACTCCCACATGACCATGGTGCCCATAATCACCCAACACAAGGGCTCTGAAAGTTGACCCCCTGTGCCAAATTTGTATTATGCCTCACTGAGCTAAACCCTATTTCCATAGATCCTCTAACATACACTTTTCTGGGCAACGAAATCACAGGAGAGGGGTCCCCCTAGTTGGAATCTGGTGTGAGGAGTCTAACATAACTAGCGTTTCGTTGATCCGAGGCACAATTTGGGTGCTATGGCGAGTTCCAACTCACCTCCTGAATCCATTCAGGGACATAATGACAATTTGGTCCGAGGGCACAAAATCACAACCAGGCGACGTAACTAATTTCTGTAAGCTCCCGAAGGTGTGTATGAACAATGCCCACATGAACACGGTGCCCAAAATGGCCTGACACTGGGGATTTGAAAGTTGAACCCTCGTGCTGGATTTGCATTGTGCCTCACTGAGCTAAACCCTAGTTCCGAAGATCCTTTAACAAACACTTTTCTGGGCAACCAAATCACAGGAGAGGGGTCCCCCTAGCTAGAATCCGGTGCCAGGAGTCCAACAGATCTGTCATTTCATCGATTCAAGGCATGATTTGGGTGCTATGGCAAGTTGCAACTCACCTCTTGAAGCCATTCAGGTGCATAATGACAAATTGGTTCGGGGGCACAAAATCACAACCATGCGACGTAACTGAGTTCTGTAAGATTTAGAAGGTGTGTATGACCAACTCCCACATGATCACGGTGCCCACAATCGCCCGACATAGGGGATTTGAAAGTTGACCCCCTGTGTTGGATTTGCATTGTGCCTCACTGAGCTAAACCCTAGTTTCATATATCCTTTAAAAAGCACTTTTCTGGGCGACAAAATCATAGGAGAGGGGTCCCCCTAGCTGGAATACGATGCCAKGAGTCTAACATAACTGGCRTTTCATCGATCCAAGGCACGRTTTAGGTTCTATGGCRAGTTGCAACTYGCTTACTGAAGCCAATCAGGGACACAATGACAATTTGGYTCGRGRACACAAAATCACAACCAGGYGATATAAGCTCCATAAGGTGTGTATGACCAATGAACACATGATCACGGTGCCCACAATCACCTGACATAGGGGATTTGAAATTTGACCCCTTGTGTTGGATTTTCATTGTGCCTCACTCAGCTAAACATTAGTTCCGAAGATCCTCTAACAAACACTTTTCTGGGCGACAAAATCATAGGAGAGGGGTCCCCCTAGCTAGAATCCGATGCTAGGAGTCCAAAACAAATGGCGTTTCATCGATCCGAGGCATGGTTTGGGTGCTATGGCGAGTTGCAACTCATCTCCTGAAGCCATTTAGGGACATAATGACAATTTGGTCCGGGGGCACAAAATCAAAATCGAGCGACATAACTGAGTTCCATAAGATCCGGAAGGTGTGTATGACCAATTCCCACATGACCACGGTGCCCAAAATCACCTGACACATGGGTTTTGAAAGTTGACCACTTGTGCCAGATTTGCATTGTGCCTCACTGAGCTAAGCCCTAGTTCTAGAGATCCTTTAAATTTTTTTTTTGGGCGATGAAATCACAAGAGAGGGGTCCCCCTAGATGGAATATAGTGTCGGGAATCCAACATAACTAGCATTTAGTCGATCTAAGGCACAATTTGATTTCTATGGCGAGTTGCAACTAGCCTCCTAAATCCATTCAGGGAAACAATGACAATTTGGTCTGGGGGCACAAAATCACAACCGAGCGACATAACTGAGTTCTTTAAGCTCCAGAAGGTGTGTATGACCAACAAACATAGGACCACAGTGCCCACAATATCCCCACACATGGGATTTGAAAGTTTACCCTCTGTGCCATATTTTCATTGTGCCTCACTAAGCTAAACCCTAGTTCTGAAGATCCTCTAACAAGCGCTTTTATAGGCGAGGGAATCACAAGAGAGGGGTCCCCCTAGCTAAAATCCGGTTCCAGGAGTCCAAAAAAATTGGTGTTTCGTTGATTTGGGTGTTATGGTGAGTTTCAACACACCTCCTGAAGCCATTCAGTGACACAATGACAATTTGTTCCGAGGGAACAAAATCACAATCGAACGATGTAACTGAGTTTCATAAGCTCCCGAATGTGTGTATGACCAACGCCCAAATGACCACGGTGCCTAAAATTGCCTGACACAGGGGCTTTGAAAGTTGACCCACTGTGCCAGATTTGCATTGTGCCTCACTAAGCTAAACCCTAGTTCCAAACATCCTTTAAAAAACACTTTTCTGGGTGACAGAATCATAGGAGAGGGGTCCCCCTAGCTGGAATCTGGTGCCAAGAGTCCAAAATAACTGAAATTTTGTCGATCTGAGGCATGTATTGGGTGCTATGGTGAGTTGCAACTCGCCTCCTGAAGCTATTCAAGGATACAATGACAATTTGATCTGGGGGCACAAAATCACAATCAGGCAACGTAACTGAGTTCTGTAAGCTCTGGAAGGTGTGTATGACCAACGCCCACATGAACACAGTGCCCACAATAACCTGACACATGGGATTTGAAAGTTGACCCCCTGTGTAAGATTTGCATTACGCCTCACTCAACTAAACCTTAGTTCCAGAGATCCTCTAACAAACACTTTTTTGGGTGATAGAATCAGAGGAGAGGGGTCCCCCTAGCTGGAATCTGATGCGAGGAGTCCAAGAAAACAGACATTTCATCGATCCGAGGCAAGTTTTTGGTGCTTTGACAAGTTGCAACTTGCCTTCTGAAGCCATTCAGGGACACAATGAAAATTTGGTCCGTGGGCACACAATCAGAACTGGGTGACATAATTGAGTTTTGTAAGCTTCGAAAGGTGTGTATGACCAACGCCCACATGACCACGGTGCCCAAAATTTCCCAACACATGGAATTTAAAAGTTTACCACCTGTGTCGGATTTGCATTGTTCCTCACTGAGCTAAAACCTAGTTTTGAAGATCCTATAACAAACACTTTTTTGGGTGATGAAATCAAATGAGAGGTGTCCCCTAGCTAGAATCCGGTGCTAGGAGTCCAACATAACTAGCGTTTCATCAATCCGAGGCACGGTTTGGTTGTTATGGCGAGTTTCAACTAGCCTCCTAAAGCCATTCAAGGACACAATGACAATTTGGTCCGGGGGCACAAAATCAAAACATGGAGATGTAACTAAGTTCCGTAAGCTCCGGAAGGTGTGTATGACTAACGCCCACACGACCATAGTTCCCAAAATCACCCGACACATGGGCTTTGAAAGTTTCCCCCATGTGACGGATTTTCATTGTGCCTCACTGAGCTAAACCCTAGTTCTGAATATTCTCTAACAAACACTTTTCTAGGCGATGAAATCATAGGAGAGGAGTCCCCCTAGTTGGAATCCAGTGCCAAGAGTCCAACATAACTGGAATTTCATATATCTGAGGCATGGTGTAATTCGAAACATGCCTCTTTTTAGATGAGGAGAAGGGGGTTAAAATTATGATGAGGTACATGGTAATGATGAGGATGAATATGATTTTTCTAAGACATGATAAATCTAAACCTAACAACAGGTCTTTCCCATGATCCAAACCATGGTTTTCAAGGCCACCAAAGATATGGGAAAATATGAACAAGGCCCATCTGAGCTACCAATTATTGATAAAAGACCTAAAGGCCTATGGATGATATCCACTCCAAAATACACCATTTGCTTAAAATGGAGAGCTACATTCTATATTTACCCCACCAACAAATAAGAAGGATGAATGCGAGAATATGATAGGGGATTTGAGTTAGAGGACTCTATTCCTTGTTATTATCAAGCCATTCCAATCCCATTAGGATCAATATGCTCATGAAGGGAAACAAGGATGAATACAAACGTTTATTTTATTTGACCATGCCATTCTTCTAAGACTCTATAAGAGAAAGAGAGAAAAGGGGCCAATTTTTTTTGTATAGTTGCACTGGATCCTTCTGACTCAAGCTACACATAAATAAACAACTCAACACAAGAAATTCAAATTGACATATTAACATAACAATATCCAACTAAGTTATTGAAATTCAACTAATGATACCTTATTCTCCATCCAGATAACAAAATTAGACCACTTTTTTTCCTGTATCATCTCGAATTCATATTGTGATGGATAATGGCCACATTGTTGCTCCTGTCAAAACATGGTAGATGGACTAGTTAAAGTAATTAATATGCAATCATTCACTTTTTTGTACAATTTCAAAAATAAATATCATTTTAGATATTCCCATGACTTACAAACTTGCATATTGAGGATTCTAATCCTGTTTGGAAACTATGATGTATGGCATGGAATTTGGCAAGCCTGGCCTTCGAGGCCTTGTCTTGAAACATACACTAATCCAATTTATGTTATGCATCAGTAAAATATAAAAATCGTTTAATGAATTTGAAATAATCTAGTGTCAAAAATTCAAATCCCTGTATGCTCTCATCACCAGACTTCCTCCGTGCATCCGCTCTATCATATGCTTTCATGAAATATTTCCATACTTTCACACTTACATCAATTGGCCTTCTTTTGTTCCTTAGCTCAGGAGGAATTCCTTTTATCTTTTTCGTTTGGTTGCAACAAAATCTCTTGCAATTTTGAGTAATTTGTTTTTTTATCTACTTTACTAACCAACCTGTCCCAAATTCAGTATCCATGTCATTGATGATTGCTTTTTTAAGGTGCAAGGGTATCTTCGAGAATGGAAGATGTAGATGATATTTGAAGAATTGAAGACATGCTTCCTTCAACCTATGCATGAACAATTTCCCAACATCTATCATTCTGATATTCTTGGAAACAACATCATATTCTACCTTGGTTTCGTATGTACCAATGCAAGATGCATACCATGTACTCGTGGTGGAAGAAATTTGTGACCTAGGAGTGGCTGGTACATTGGACGTCTCTGCTCCCTATTCCACATTCTTAGAGGTTATTGAGATTTAATTTCTCCTTGATCTTTTGCATGATCCATGAATTGATGGGGAATCAATCGATTCCCTTTGAGAGGGCTGGTTTGGTTGGACTGTTTCAGTGCCTTTAGTAGGTTGTTCTTCCACATATTTGGAAATCATGGAGAAGTCCATACTTTCTAGTTTCTTCATTGCTTCTACCCCCAATATAGAAGCCATTGCCTCTTTCATTTTCTCCGGGTCATGTCCCTATATGTACAATAAATTTCTTATTTTAAATTTAAAAATAAAAAACAATAAACCCTATATGTACAAAGGAAATTTCTTCTTTTATGATTTTGAAATAAAAAACTAAAAAATAAAATTCAAAAAAGAAATGGAAACATGAAAAAATCTATAAATTGAGTATGAAATATCTCATTATGGAAAGAATCATATCCCTTTGTTCGTTTCCCTATGCTTCGTAACATTTTTTGATGTTCTAGGGAGAATTGTTTTCCTCCAGATTGTGGAAAATCCCTCTCTTTGATTTGAATGCGTTGAAACAACCGGTGGGATTATAGATCGCTCAATTGGTTACGGGTCAACAAGATCAAGTGGATATAGATCATTTGTGGGTGGTTCTTTCTTACTGTTCCTTACTATTCATCATCTGTGGGTAGATATAGATCAACAATGGGATTTCTTACTTTTCCTTTGTGTCGATCAACTGCCTCTATCTATGTGGGTGAGGATCTTCCCACACTTGCCCCTGCCTTCTTACTATTCCTTTGCGTTGATCAACTGCCTATGTCTATGTGGGTGAGGATATTCTCACGCTTTCCCCTACCTTCTTACTATTCCTTTGCATCGATCAACCGCCTCTGTCTCTGCGGGTGAGGATATTCTTAGGCTTGCCCTTGCCTTTTCTCTGGGTGGTTCTTTTGGGTATGATATTTTTTTTACAATGCATTGGGACATGATATTACCTACACATTGGTGTACATGCTTGCTTTTGGGTGTGCGCGGGATATAAAATCGTGAATAGAGATTCGAGAATTCACAAACCCTTTCTTTCGGGTGCACGTGGGATCTAAAATCATGAATGGACTATCATGAATGCACACCAACTTTCTTTTGGTTGCGCACAAGCTCTATTGCATGAATGCTTATTTATTTTATTTTATTTTGTGTTATCCAAATCTGAATGACGAATTTTGTATATGCATGGGCTCTATTATTTTCATTTTCCTTTACTATTCGACTCTAAATTTGGCGCTATTAGCGCTGGATTTAGCACCCCAATTTGATTGCATTTTTTCCACTGGATGATGCTAAATCTGGCGCTAATGGCACCCAATTTAGATTTGAATAGTAAAGGAAAATGAAAATTAATAATAGAGGTGACTCTTTGTAAACCATATAATCAATTAGGGTTTTGTGTGATGGTAATGTGGTTGTATTGTTTAGTAGTGTCTCAACCCATTTTTTTTTTCAACTTCAACAAGTGTGTGCCAAGAATTCCCTTTCTCCTTTGTTTGTATTGTTGATGAAAATGCTCATCAAGTATTCTTTGGTTGGAAAGGGAGGACATGATAAGAGTCTTCATCAAATAACAAGGGCCTGTGTCATCAATGGTTTTCTCATAGCAACAATTGAAATTCAAAACAAAGATATATATGTGGAAACAAGGTTGTGGGCCAACATAAAGACTTATAGTAATGAATCTTGGTGGTAGTCAATGTCATTTATCCTTTTTATTCATGCTTTCTAGAAAAGTATCAAAAGTTTGTATTCTATCCTAATGCCAATTAATGTGGTTGCATTGTACCCATATGAATCCTCAAATCATGCACTTTAGTATGGGTAGATATACTAGATATGGGTAGAAACCCTATGCAATCATTGAATTTCCTTTTAATTTAATTCCTCTCAAGATTTGGTTATGAGGTAAGAGGGTGTAGTTTTCCATATATATAATTTTCAATAACTATCATCCAAGATCTAAAAATGCATCATTATTGTGCCCATGTATGCCTATTAGAATATTTGAACTTGACACATGAAAATTAGAGACCAAGATACTGGTATCCTTGGATGTTGTCCCATTCCATATGTAAAAGTCTATATAAACCTTTGGAAAAATGTGAAAGGAAAGGGTTATGAAAATATTTAAGCTACACAAAAGCATGGCTCAGAGGAGGGGAGCTTGATGCTCAACAATCCATGCTCCGTGAACCACATAAGGACTAAGCCATCAAATCTTGAAATAAATTAATAGCGCCATAATAGCTAGAGGAACTCTATAGTCAAGGATAAAACTTTACTTTGCCTAACACATAATTAAGTTAGTTGATAATTAGGCCCAATAGGTAATGATAGAGAATGATAATATTGTTGGCATTTAAGTCACCTCCAAAAGCATAAAAACTGCCATCACTAAGTTCAAGTTCAAGTTCAAGTTGGTTATTCACCTCTAATAAATTCAAAAAATAAAGTGAAATAATTTGATAAATGCATTAAGACACAAGTGTATTTAAATCCATGGCCCTTTTTTAAAAATATATTTTGTTTTAAGTTTGGAAATAATTTTCTCCTTTATTGAATAAAAAGGTGTTGGAAACCCAAATCACAAGAAGAGTGGACCCCTTATCAATGCATATTCTGTGACCTTCAACCCAAAACTAGAATCTTAAATGACTTATAAAAGTAAAGGCCTCTATTTATTTGTGTAATGTTAGCTACAACATAGTTTCTTAACTGCTTTCCAAAACACTCACTTGTTTTCATGAACTAGTTCCGCTCTAAGAATTAAATAGTTTTTGTGATGCATGGAAGGAAGGTTCTAAATAACATTAGAGATAAGGAAGGTTACAAATAGTATTAGAGATAAGTATTGAACCCAATATTATGTGTTTTCATGGATTCTTTCAATGGTTGCATCTTATTCCTGCAATCTTCATTGAGATGTCCACCTTTACGATAAAAGGAACAATACCTAAGTGGATTTTTCTTATTTAACTTGGTTCCTCATTGTAGTTTAATGAATTGTTGAGACTACTGATGGTATGTAGAGAAATATTTATTGCAATATTGATGGCAACATGATTGTGAGTAGGATGTGATGAATAGATTTAGATTAGTGTATTTGTAATTCAAGGTGCAAGCATATATTTATTATTGCCATAAATTATTTGTTGCGCACCTATAAAAGATAGATTAAGGAAAGTATTTAGGTTTAAGTATGATCTCGTTGATTATATTCCATGATATATTGCTTATGATCTTGACGGCCAATGCCATGTTAAGATGTAAAACATGGTGAGTACATATTGAAATTCCAAACTTAGCTCAAGAAGTTGGTTACACAGAGAGATTGCCATGGTGAGATTGCTTTATTGAGATTTATGAGAAGAGCCATCAAGGAAATTTCTTCAGTCAAGGAAATGGCATGCCAAGGCAAGGAAAGGCATGCCAAGGCAAGGAAAGGCATGTCAAGGTAAGGCATGGCATGGAAAGGCAAGGCAAGGCAAGGCACGACATGTCATGTCAAGGCAAGGCAAGACATGTCAAGGCAAGGCATGGATTATCAAGGAAAGACATGACAAGGGTAGGCATGGCATGTCAAGGTAAGGAAAGAATCAATTTGATGGAAAAGTTGAAAATATTATAATATCAAAACAAGATAATATCAACAACATTCTCTTAGTGCATAGATGTTATGTGACTAATGTCGTTGTTGTGTATTACAGGATCCAGAGGAGGCCATGGATAGAGGACGTGGACGACGTAGCCCTACTAAATCAACAAGAGGAAAGTGGGTGGCCATAGAATCAAATACAAAATCTGAAGATACAATAAAGGTAAAAAGACAAATAAACCTCAACCAAAGGAGTATGGTATTTATGAATTCACAAATGCTACAACATAGAAGAGATAAAGTTATATAAACTATGTTATATCAATAGGTCAAATATA
>JZKD02S1676691.1:7468-29538 GCA_000966675.3 Picea glauca | reverse complement strand
GATGTTCTAAGACCTGCGTCTCTCCGTCTTCCAGCGCCCAGGAGCGAAGGTTGCAATCCTCCCCCTCTGCGATCACTCACTCTGCGTAAAAATTGCCAGAGTCCCCGTCGCGTCTTCCCCCTTCAATCGCTTCTGCCATACGCCTTATCCTCTCGCGAGGTTGCGTGTGGCACGATTACCCTCGCGCTGGTTAGTCATGATGGCTCTACAGATAGGCAGTTCACCTCCCCATCCCTCATCAAGCCATCAACCTACCAGCCTGCAAGGCATTTATTTCAGGGCTAGCGAGCCGCTTTTGGTTCTCTGGGCCAGTGGAGTCCAAATACAGTATTTAAATCTTGGTGGAAGTTAACGCCCCTTTTTTCAAGGTGCCCTCCACCACCATCGTGGTGTCTTTTCCGCACATCCCCTCTCAGCAGTTCTGCAATAAATTCAAACTATCATTTACATTCATTGACCTCTTCCTGCAGGTCCATTTACAGCACATATTCATACTTATGAGTTTTGCCATAGTCCTTGGCCAGTTCAGTTATATTTACAATCTGGGGGAAACAGGGTGTTACACTTGTTCTTCCAAATTTGGGAAAATGTGTAAGTGTCAAAGGCTATAGCCTTTGATATTTCTTCTATGAGCCCGATTGTTGGGTGTCGACTTGTGCTCTCCCTCCTAATTTTTTGTAAAGTTAAAATGCTTTACCATTGGCACTCTCCTTGTGATTTCTTATCTAAAATCTTGATATTTCTTCAAAAATGATATAATTTTTGGCCCAGCGCACACCTTGCATGGGTCTTCCTCCTAAGCTTTAACTCAGAATAAGTTCACCTGTGCACACTCTTTGCACTATCTACACAACTTGAACTTGTAAGGGTCCTTGGCCTCTGTGTACCTTGCAGAGCCTCTGTGCACACTTGCACTGTCTCCCATAGTCTGATACTTGGACTTCTCTCAACCTTATGCACTCTTTGCACAAACTATGTTCCTCCTTAACTTCTTGAACTTGAAACAAGTTCCCCTTTGTGCACTCCTTGCACTCGACTGAGACTTCAGATGGCTTCAGACTTAGAATATTTTTCGGTAATCTTCCTGCCCACTCATTGTGCTTTCTCAATGCACTCCTTGCAGAGCTCCTCTCCCTCAGAGTGTTCAGTAACTTTGGGTTTCCTCCATTTCCCCCAATACTTCAGAATGTGTTGGTTTTGTTCCCTCCTTGCACCTCTTCGAAGCGTTCCTTGTTGAGCTTGCAAAGCCTTCAGTAACTATGTGGGTATCTTCTCCTTGACACCCTTCTCCCTGAACTTGAAACAGAGTTCCTCTTGTGCACACTTTCACTCGCTCAATGCCCTCATGGAAGAGCTCTATAGAGTTTTCAACAACTCTGGTTGTGCTTTCTCCTGCACAGACTTCCTCCTCCCCTCCAAGGTGTTCAATAACCTTGAGGCTCCACTCTGAGTATGTGAATTAGCTTGGCATTCCCTCCTAGAACATTCTCCTCTTAACTCAAATCAGAGTCCAGATACGCACTCCTTGTGTTGGCTCACGGAGTTCTTAGCACTCTGCCATGCACTCCTTGCATTTATCCTAAAGAATCCAGAAATAATCCAACAAACTCACAAATAGAGAATTTTATCTTTATCCCTGCAGATGAAATATAACACATACATCCATAACATATATTCATAACACACAGATAACCTTCATAAACATTCACTACACAGGAATTGATAAACAGTGAAATATGTTCCTTTGTATTAATACTAGAATCTTAATTACAATGTGTGAGCTCGGACTGCAATTGAGTCTCAGATATCTCTCCTCTCGGCTTACAATGTTCTACAATAAACTTTCAACAACTCTTAGCATCTTCTTCTGGGAATACGTTACAATGTGTTGGAGGAAGGTCGAAGCGGAAAAGCAAGGCGTTTTTGGGAAATAAAGCATGTACGAGGAAAGCAACAGCTGGAAGGAAGAATAGCACACGCGCATGCATGGAAGACCTAACGATGGTAGGGTTAGGGTTTTGGTAATGTATTGTAAATGGCTTAAGAGACAAAAATGTATAAATAGATATACTTAGGTATCATAATGGGTTTGGAGAGATACTTAGGTATCGCTCAGGTTTTTGTTCATCAGAGAGACTAGTCGTTATTATAGCGAGAAGTATTGTAGCGAGCTAGTATGGAATGTTTTGTCGTATGAACTATTTTGTGATCTAGAGGGAGCAAAGGAGGGTAGATATTGAGGGTTATATCACAAGATAATGAGCCTGGTGCGATCTAGTCCGCCTCATATAGATCTTACCCAATGGTGATGGATTGTAAAGTGCGCAGCGCTGTAGATGCGGAAATACTATAATAAAAGATATGAGATCCAAATCCTTATGGACGTGGCCCAAGAGGGGGTGAACCATGGTAGTATCTATGTTATGTGACAAATGCATGCACATATTTATTGTTTGCAGTAGTTATTGTTATGCTTAATGAATGAGTTGCTATATTTCTTGATTATTCGTGAATGACATTATATTGTGGTTACAAGGTATAATAGTGGTTCAGTATATAGTTCGCATATCTCCCACTCAATCCTAGGTTGTAAACACGTGAGTCTTACAGCAACCCATTAAAGCTATCTTGGGTGAAATAGCGCAGGGTACTATGTGCATTGTGTTGCCTTCTGGTTCACCAGGATATTCGATAGTTTAAGAGGCTTTGTTAGAAACCCGAATAGATATGAACCCTAGGTCAATACAAACTCAGACAGAATAGAATAGTAAACCAATAAATGGTTATGTTACCGTTGGTAGGAGCAAGAGAGGATTGAGTATATGAGATAAGTTGAAGATCTGTCGGAGGCAGATCAAGAAAATATTAGGGCAGAAATAAATGAGCTACTAAAAGGGAATGTTGAGACTGTGGAATCCCACAAAAGTAGAGATCAAAATATGGCTAAAGACAAAAGAGTTGGAGTTTTCACACAAAGATAACAGAAACCCTAGAGTAACACCCCGCAAATATCTTAAAAAATATGTGTTTATTGATTTACATGAAGTCTTTTTCTATGATTTTCCACATCTATTGTAGGAGTGGATACTAAGGTTGAACGATAACCACGCAATGAATCGGATTTGACAGCTCGAGTGGACCCCAGTACAGATTGAGAAGTTATAGAAGGTGAACAAAAAATTCACCTGTGCAATAGATTTTTGGCTTGACAGTATTGTGGAAGGTTTTATAACAGAGTTTGCAGTAGACACAGCAAAGTCATACAGCATAGTGGAGAAAGAGTTTCTATGTGGACCTCAAGGAAGGTACATTTGATCACTGTATACTTCTATTAAAATACTGCTATATAATAAAGGGGTAATGAAAATGGAGTCAAAAAACTAAAATTCCATGTGTGCATGGGGGAAGGGGGGAAGCACTGACAGAAAGAGGAGAAATGGAAGGAGGAAAGGATAAGGGAAAGAAGGAGGAACCCTTGGACCTGATTATGATGGATGACGACTAGATCAAGTGGATCATGGTGACAGCTAGAAAGACGTGTAGCAGAGTACCCTACCAATACAAGGTGAATACCAAAAAGAGAGTCATAGACGTGAGGGAAGGCTTGGCAAGTGATGAGGAAGAGGTAGAGGATCTTTGGGCTATGGAGCATATTGAGGAAATCCTGCGTGCAACATATGAGAGGAAGATGAGAGGTCCAAGAACGGGAAGAGAAGGCAAAAATCCTATCCATATTAATGTCAGTGTGGAACCCATAAACCCATGTGTGACTAATACACCAAAGAGAACACCACCATTTAGATAACCAAAGTTCAGAAGCAGTCAGACTGCAAGAGGTATATCTACACAAGGAAAAACAACTTGAGGGGGAAGTTCAGGCAGCACTGGTCAGGTATCTACACCGCATGGAGGTAGTAGTTCAGTGTTCAGAATGGCAAGACATGATCCCACCATCAGGTTACCAAAATTCAAAGAAGAAGCATCGGAGGACCTGAAAAAACATTTGTTCATCTGTGAGAAGATTTGGGAAGCAAAACAGATCACAGACGAAGACACTAAATTGGCATAGCTAGTGATTACACTAAGGGATCACACATTGGATTGGTTTATGAGTTAGCTACAAACAATCTAGCAGGGACAACCAGAACAATTGTAGACATTAAGAAGTTACTTATAAATGAGTTCCAGAAGCCGATTTCAAAAGATTAGTACATGAATGAGATGATCAAAATTAGATAGAAACCAGGAGAATATGTATGGGAGATTGACCAGAGATTCAAGCGACTGAAGGGAAAGTTAAAATATCTCATGACCGATATGTAGCATAGGCACCTATTTGTCAACTCACTTCTCCCACACTTAAAGTACCCATTATGACAATAGAAGTTTCAAACACAGGCAGAGGCTCTGCAAGCAACCCTACAACTGGAGGAAAACCAGTGCCAGTAGACGGACCCAGCTATTGAGGAACTAAAGGATAATTTGAAGAACTTAACGTTCCAGCTAAACCAGAATAAGAATAAGGACAAACGGGAAGTTGTTTGGTGTACCACATCAAGGATGGAAGGACACCACCAGAACGAATGTCCAACATTCTCATAGTATATGGAAGAAGGAATGCCAAATCCGTTACCAACAGGAGGATTATGGTGCGAAATATGCAAGAAATTGGGTCACGATCCACATCACTGCACGATGATGCAGAAATACCAGACAGTCCCAAAGAGTTCATATTGCAACTTTTGCAAGTCAGTGGGCCATGACAACAAATATTGTAGAACTATGGAGTTGATGCGAGAAAGGACCTCATATGCATATAGAGTGCAGGAAAAAATGATGACTGGGCAAGCCGCACCATAGTTTAATCAAGTTCCATCCCCATACAACTTTGTACAACAGCAATATAATATTGCGCAGCAACCATATAATAACGTGCAACTGTAGTAAAACACAACACAGCCTCAGTACAATACTACATAGTATAATCAGGCACCTCAGTATAACGTGTCAAGAGGATATTGAGCAAGATACAGAGGTGGAGGACGAGCCAGAGGAGTTTTTGGATGAGTTCGAGGACTAGTCGTATGTCACAATTGTCAACAACCAAGACATTATACAAGAAAATGTCCTCTTCCACCAGCAACTTGTATGTATTGTCGTGTATCGGACCATGATACAGAGGAATTTTTGACACTATTAGTAAATATCCAGGAAAAGAGGAACTGGAACAACCATAATGTTTAGTGGATCTCAGCCGAAGCAAGGGATGAAGGATGGAACATCAACATAGTAACCCGTGGAGGAGATAAACAGGGAACGACGCAATCTGACAAGAGCCATCACAAAATCAGTGGGTGAATAAGAACACTGAACCAAGGACACAGTTCGACACGTAGAAGGAGAAGGAGGTATTTAAGCAAGCAAGACAATAATTTCATAAAGAAGACATGGCGTCAACTTCAACTGTGCAACAAAATAAGGAAGCACCAAAGTACGAGATGCCTCCATTATTGGATCCTACCAACGAAATGCAACCCATGGGACAAGTAAGTACAATCAAAGGATTTTTTCAATCGTTTGTAAAAGTATTAAATGATCCAACATCTGTGAAGATATTGCAAAACATATTAGAAAAATGCAGCGTAGAGATGGAAGGCAAACTAGAACAAAAGACATTCAATCACCTACATACCAGGAGAAGAACAAGTAGGGAGTTCAGACTGAATGCAAACATTGGAGACTTCAATATGGGAGATATCATACTGGATCTAGGATCTGAAGTTAATGTATTACCAAAGAAGACATGGCAATGCATAGGAGAGCCCACACTAGGATACTCACATGTCCAATTGAAACTAGCAAACCAACACAAAGTTCTACTAATTGGGAGACTAAAAGGAGTGACAGTAGACCTAGATGGAGTGCGCACTAATGTAGATTTTGAAGTCATTGAAATAGTGGACAGCACAACACCTTACCCAGTGTTTCTTAGTCCAGATTGGGCGTTTGACAACTAGGCCATAATCAACTTGAAGACTAGGAAAATGACATTTGAGTCAGGAGAATACAGGGTCATCGCGCCATTAGACCCATCCGAAGGGGAGAGGTTTGTAGAACCTACTTGCCTAGACTTAGAGGAAATCAACCATTTGTATAGAACAACTACATGTGATGAGGATTACATAAACCCAACTGCAGACGAAATACTCAGTTGGCGGAGCATTACTTCATGTGTGATCAGAAACCGGTTTAGAGAACTGGAAACAAAGGTTACACGAAGTGTCCACGAGAATATGTTCACGAATAGACCGCGCAGTAAGATGGGTCGGTACAGAGATAAGGGAACCACCCAGTTTCCACAGAGTAAATGATTTGGAAACATTATTTTCACAGTACGAAGATGAAGTCTTAGATAATCATAGATTGTTAGCACTTGATATAGCACTCAAGGCCACACCTGCAAGATGGCGGGGCGCACACAAAGAGACAATCACAGATTGGTACCAATGTAAGTTGTTATTGTGCATAAGGTTTGGCACAGAACAGAAAAACAACAAGTAGAAAAAGTATGATGGACAAGGGGCACCAACAGAACACTTGGAGGAGTGCATAACGTTGTGGAAATTGGCACACCCAGAGGAGTGGCCTCATAATTTCATACACACCCTAGAGGTCATACCAGTGAACTGGTATACAAACTAGGAACTGTGCAAGGGAACTGTGATCTGGATGACATTGCAACATAATTTTACAGTCACTTTCTCATTCGAGCATGAGAACCCCAACATAGATGCCTCTCTTAAACAAATAAGAGGAGTGATATTCATCAAATAACCAGAAGTAGAACTTATCACAGAATAACAACGACGGAACAAATAGACAATTAAGGAATTGTTCTCATGTTACCATGTGCACGAGGAAGCACCGAATGAAGATGATCCACGCAATATTCAGATTGAAGAAGCAAAAGGAGAAAGATAAGTGGAAGGTCTTCCCATAGAATAAGAATGTATTTCTGCACCGATAAAAATAAAGAAAGTCAACATTGGAATAGTGGAGCATCCCAAAATGGCCAACACTGGAGATTACTAGGATGAGAAAACAGTGGAAAGTATAATAGAGTTATTGTGCGAGTATAGCGACTTATTTCCTACCATATTTATAGAGATGAAGGGCATAGCAGGAGAGCTAGGAGAAATGAAGCTACCACTCAAACCTAAAGCGAGATCGATCAGAAGCGACCATATAGACTGAACCCAATATATAAGAAGAAAGTCAAAGCCGAGAACGACAGGATGCTTGAATCCAGAATCATAGAACCAGTCAAAGAATCAGAATAGATAAGCCCAATGGTAGTTCAGGACAATAAACAAGGAGGGATCAGGATATGCATCGACTTGAGGAAGTTGACAATGCATTCCTACATGACCTATTCCCTACACCATTTGCGGATGAAGTGTTAGAGAACATAGGAGGACATGAAACTTACTCATTCACTGATGGATTCTCATGCTACCACCAGATCAAGATAGCACAGGAAGACAGATACAAGACCATGTTCACGATAGAATGGGGGTCCTACCAGTACACATTCATGGTGTTTGGACTGAAGAATGCACCTGGAATATTTTCTAGAGTATTCATCACCGCGTTTAAGGAATTCATCCACCAGTTTATCAAGGTATACTTGGACGATTGGACAGTCTATATTTTGTTGAAATACCATGTAGAAGTATTACAGTTGATGTTAGAAATATGTAGGAAGTGTCAGATATCAATGAACATAAAGAAATGCATATTCAGAACACCATTTGGGATACTATTGGGCCACATAGTATGAAAACAAGGTCTACTAGTAGATCCTGCAAAGATTGAAGTAATTGTTAACTTACCACCACCAAAAAGAGTCTGTCGGCTAAGAGAGACGTTAGGATACACAAGATACTACAGGAAATTTATCAAAGGGTATGCACAGATTATTGCACCAATGGAAAATTTGTTAAGAAAGGATACAAAGTTTCAGTGGAATGACGAGTGTCAACACGGTTTGGATACCCTGAAGGAAAATATGGTCACCATTCCTATATTAGTATTTCCAGACTGGGAGAAGACATTCCATGTGTATGTAGATGCATCATCCATAGAACTTGGAGCTATCTTGGTGCAGCCAGGAGTGGGAGACTTGGATCACCCGATAGCATTTTTTAGTAGGAAACTATCGGAATCGAAGCAGAACTACAACACTACAGAGAGGGAAGGCCTAGCTATGGTCTACGCACTGCAAAAATTTAGACATTACTTATTGGGAAAACACTTTAAGATGTTCACAGATCACTCAGCCCTGAAATACCTAGTCAACAAGTGAGTGTTGGGGGGAAGAATCTATCGATGGTTACTATTGTTTCAGGAATTTGACTTTGAAGTAATCATCAAGCCAATAAAAATGAATGCAGGACCTGACCACCTGTCAAGGGTCACGAATAGGGAAGAACCTACTAATTTAGAAAACAACTTTCTGGATGCGCATCAATTTTCAGTCCATATCGCTGACGATTACTTTGCAGATATTATTCAGTACTTGAGCACAGGTATTGTACCGCAAGAATATAACATCGCGCAGAAGAAAAACTTGGTAATCTACGTTGTCGACTATCAATTGATTGTAGGACACTTGTACAAAATGGGCGCAGATAGAATCTTGCGAAGGTACTTGTTAGAGCACAAAATACCAAGAGTATTAGCAGAATCCCACGAGAGAATAGTAGGAGGGCATTATGAAGGAAAAGCTATCGTGCAGAAGGTATTGCGTACAGGACTATGGTGGTCGGCGATTCACCGAAACTCGAAAGAATATTGTCAGAGATGTGATGTCTGTCAAAGGGTCGATAAGCCCAATAGAAGGGATGAGATGTCATTACGACCACAAGTAACATTACAGGCATTCGATAAGTGGGAAATAGACTTTGTGGGACAAATCAACCCACCAACAAAAATAATAGGAGTAAGGTACATTACCACCGCGATGGAGTGCCTAACAAGATGGGCAGAAGCTGCACTAGTGAAGTATTGTAGCGCAGAAACAACAACATACTTCTTATTCGAGCAAGTGATCACTAGATTTTAATGCCCAAGAGTTTTGATGAGTGACCAAGGCATGCACTTCATCAAAAACACTATCAGTGCTATGACAGAATAATTTGAAGTCCATCATCAAAAGATCACACCATATCACCCACAGGAAAATGGCACAGTGGAAGCATTTAAATAAATATTGGAGAATGTGCTGACAAAGATCTGTAATGTCAATAGGGACAACTGGGACCTCAAAGTACCAGCAGTATTATGGGCCTACAAGACTACGTGCAAAAATTTGACAGGGAGCACACCATTTAAACTGGTCTATGGCCAAGAAACAGTAGTGTCATTAGAACTTCTATTACCAAGTTTGCGCGTAGCAGAAATCACACATATGACAAAACAAGGTGCAATATAAGAGTGAATAAATAAATTAATGACCATGGAGGAAGATCAGATCCTAGAAGGATTCCACCAACAAGTTCAGAAAGAAAGGGACAAATCTTGGCATGACAGACACATAAAGAAGAAAACTTTCAAGGAAGGAGACCTAGTATTGATATCTGACAGCAAATCGATTCAGCACCCAGGAAAGCTCAGAATGCACTGACTAGGACCGTACGAAGTAAAATCTATCACAAATGGAGGAGATGTACAGTTGAGAGATTTATCAGGAGAAGAACTCAGAGGAATTATCAATGGGAGTCGATTGAAGTTGTACAAGGACAGTCGTCCACCCACCGTGCAGTAAAAAAAAAGAATAGGATATTAAATGATACCAACAGAGGAGTAGTGCGCAGAACGAAGAAAGGGAATTCATACTTAGGAAAAAAAACTTGGTGACAATAAGCACAATAGCCATGTGAAAATGGAAACAAGTGGGAAACGGAAAGATGGAAAAAGTAGTATGACATGACGACATTAAGCGGAATTAAAGGATGAAAAGGAATGATGGGACACCACATTAATCACACCAACTGGAGACAGCAAGGCAGATTAATGGAAAGTACTAAATAACTAGAGGTGCATTGAACCCACAATTAAGGAATTGTCCTCGACAAGCTTCATGGGATACCCATACAACACACAGACGCAGGAACAAAGAGTCCATTTGTGAAAAGAGAACAGACAGATAGCGATACAGGCTAAGGAGCACATAGCGTAGTTCACAGAGGTCACAGAGACCATTCAAACTTAGAAAATCTTTGACATTCACCACCATGGCACCACCAAAGAAATAAGAAGCAAGCCAGAGTGCCAAACCAACCAGAGTTAAAACTAGGTCACGGGTATAGTTGGAAGAAAGTGAACAACAACCACCGGAGATCGTCAATGTTGACAAAATCCCATCTCTAGACACAACACTAGTGAAACCCACACATATAGTGGAAGAAACCCAACAGTCAACACCAGAGGGAATGAATATAGATATACCAGTAGAGGTATAGGAGAAACATAACCAGGACGTAGAAACCATGAATGAGGTGCAACCAGAGAACATCGAAGTAGCTTCGAAAGTCAATGGAATGACGATGAATCATGAAGCAGCAATCGAGCCAGATAAGTCGCAAACCACCGTGTCAGATCACCCACTAGAAGGAATAGTAGAGTAGGTCATAGGTTGGCCAGAAGGGTATTCCAAAAGAAAAAATAGAAGTCGTTGGAAATTCGAGCTAGCCATCACCGAAGAAAGACAAGCAGCAAGTATCTAGGTCACCTTGCAAGCACCCTGTCGCAGAAATCATTTTACCACGGATACGAGATGGGGTATGAGTAGAATCAAGCTTGCTAGGGCAGATTGACAAGCTAAAATACTCATACCATGATGTAGCAGACGAAGACAAGTTTCTATAATTTGTAAAGAGAGTATACTTGGAGACTGTGGGCATAAATCCGGTTGGGGAACCGATGGATCATCCACTCTGATGGGAAACAGGATTGGAGAAAATAGGGATTTTAGGTATGTTAAACCTACCACATTTTGGCAGAGGTCAGTACGCATTTTCATGCGTCAAACAGTTGTTAGCAGTCACACATGGCGAGGACATATGGTTGGACAAGCTCGTCTCAATAGATGTAGAGATTATTGTGAACATAACAAGGTTGCCATCCTGGGGCATGGATTTCGCGCAGTTTCTTGATGATAAAGCCAGGGAGAAAGCACTAGCAGAATAGATGAAGAAGAAATACATTACCGACAGAGGGACATGAGGGATCATTATCAAGAGGATCAATGATGTCACAACACAAATATGCGTAAAAATATTAGCATGTAAGCTGCTAAGAAAATGCCGCAGGGAGGAATTTTTGGTTGGGGTTGTCATAGTTGCAGCTCCACGCGCCGAGGGCACCACAGTGAGTTGGGCACCCTATCTCTTAAACTTGTTCCTGGCTAACTGCAAGGATGCGCAGGATCTCAGAACAGAGTTTCACTATTCATGGTTAATCATGTTAATAGCCTTTATGGGCTAGAGAGAACCAAGGTATGTAAATTTTTTTAACCGACCCAAATCGAACCAAGGAGTGAGATATATATTGTTGAAAACCGTGTCATATGCTAGGCACAAGAGGATGAACAGGTCCATATTTGAAGGATACCTACGCAACTTGTAGGAGGCCATCAACAGCATGTGGAGAATAACATTGGAGGTTGTCGCGCAGTTTCAGGACAACACCAACTTCAAGGCCACACAACATGCGATGTGGATATAGGCGTGCAAGGACCCTGATAAGAAATGTATATAAATGCACTACTATATCAAAGAGGGAAACATTCACATGGTGATCAAAGATTGGGAAGATGAATGGAATATGCCAGTCCTCACCCAAGACTTTCTGGAAAAGATAGCAGAAGAGGAGGTTGGACAGAAAGAAACACAGCATCGGGAAGTCCAAGTGCCCAAGAAATGAAGGACGGGCCAAACAAAAACAACACAGAAAAACAAAGGGGCAGCGAAGACAGGGACCCGGAAGGGGAAGAAGGAGAATACGTAGCCATCCAAAGAACAGCAGAAACAGGTTGAGGCAGCACAAGAGACCGCACCAAATCCCAACTCACAGGAACCAGAGGGGAATAAGGGACCATCCCCGCAAATAGGAGGCATGCGCAAGAAAATGAAGGCACAAAGAACACTTCTAGAGTATACGATCACGGACGACGATGGGGAAACGATAGCCCAAATGGTCCAGGATTGTCTAGCTAAGGATTTTGACAATGTTGTGCACCACATGGACAAGATTCAAGAGGATCTAGCAGACATGTGGCAGTTCCTCAATAAAATTGGGGAAGTACATATTGCAAGTAGCAACAGGGGAACAGATCCATCAGCACCACAGATAGAGGAAAGATTGGAAGAAGGAGAGAAAGATCCAGTCCATACAATACTACAGTCGAACGCAACATTCCACATAACACCCAGCATGTTGTGCATGGACAAGATCTTGGGGCAGACACCCCTAAAATACTTAGCTCAAATCAAACTAGTGTTGACATGGATGCCATCCAGGGCACTACACAAGTTGCAGGTTAGTGTAAACCACGAGGTACAGTCTCGCGTATGCAAAGACTTAGTCGAATTGCAGTATGCAACAGAGAAGTGGGATGCACTGGAAATAGTCTATGAGCAGGCTAAGTTTGAGATCCAAGAGGAAAAGGAGCATAGGAAAGGATTGAGGCAGAAAGTGGCAGGAACTTACAAGAAGATTCCAAAGCCCGCGCAGGGGGACGAAATCACAGCAACAGAACAGATTGATCAGATTGTGCAGGAAATTGATCAATACCAGAAGGAGAATGAGAATCTCTAAGAACAACCCACACCCACTACTCCACCAATAGTGAAGGAGAAAAGGAATCGGGAAGCAATAATGTAGCTGTAGGAGATAGAACAACAGGTTACCATAGCATCCGACTTGTTTGATAAAGCAACACAACTTTAGACAAATTTAGAGGAGGATCAACAAGTCCAAAGGTGGGACAAGGAAGAAGAAAGGATCAACGCAGCGATCCAAGACCTCAAGCAAAGGCAGAAGACAATGGCTATCACAGAGTGCGTCAAAGGGGTGTAGGACATGAAGAAATTGCAGGTAGAACTCACCACTGCACAAACATAGAAACAAGAGCAACGGGCTCAAATGGAACCGCTGCAAGAGCGGGTAGCAAAAGTCTTGGCACAGGCAGAGGAATCCAAGACACATATAGAACAGACTCGGGCAGAATGTGCAGAATTGGTCAGTGACGAAGTTGCAGTCTGGATAGTGGACACACTCAAGGAGAAGACTGCGCAGGCATAGACACAGGCAACAAAGCTCAAGGAAAAGTTCCAGGTGATCACCAAGGAGATCTAGGAAGCACACAAAGTTTAGGTGGCTCAGGATGATCCACATGTCAATGTTGGGGGCCTGTTAGAGGCAGGTCGAAGAAAACAATCAAGGCGTTTTGGGGAAATAAAGCATGCACGAGGAAAGCGACAGCTAGAAGGAAGAACATCACGTGTGCATGCATGGAAGACCTAACGACGGTAGGGTTAGGGTTTTGGTAATGTATTGTAAATGGATGAAGAGATAGAAATGTATAAATATAGATACTTAGGTATCATAAGGGATTCGGAGAGATACTTAGGTATCGCTCGGGTTTTTGTTCATCAGAGAGACTAGTCGTTATTATAGCAAGAAGTATTATAGCAAGATAATATGGAATGTTTTGTTGTATGACCTATTTTTGTAATTTGTTAAGATAGAGGGAGTGAAGGAGGGTATATCTTGAGGGTTGGATCACAGGTTGAGGATCCTGGTGCGATCTAGTCTACCTCATATAGATATTACCCAACGGTGAGGGATTGAAAAGCGTGTGGCGTTGTAGATGTGGAAATACTATAATAAAAGAGCTGAGAGCCAAATATTTGTGGATGTATCCCAAGAGGGGGTGAACCATGGTAATATCTGTGTTATGTGACAAATGCATGCATATCTTTATTTTCTGCAGTAGTTATTGTTATGCTTAATGAATGAGTTTCTATATTTCATGCTTATTCGTGAATGACATTATATTGTGGATACAAGGTATAAAAGTGGTTCAATATACATTTCTCATATCTCCCACTCAATCCTAGGATATAAACACATGAATCTTACAGCCACCCATTAAATCTATCTCAGGTGAGACGGCGCAGGGTACTCTGTGTGTTGCGTTGCCTTGTGGTTCACCAGGAGGGTCGATAGTTTTAGAAGATTTGTTGGAAACCCAAATAGACATGAACCATGGGTCAATACAAACTCATACATAATATAATAGTAAACCAACACAATTCTTTATACAAGAGGGGCTCGACGAGATTTCCCTCCAACTACTCTAGTGGTGTCTAATCATCGTTTACAGTGCCTAACTATTGAGGTAGATTACATTGAATAAAAATTTACTTTCTCAGATCTGAGGTGACACTTGAGATCTATACAACTCAGGCCTAATAAAGGTGACTTCATTTATTGCCTGTACAAAGGATTCAACTCATCTCTTCCAGCCTTACAACATTTAATTTGATTTTAATCACATTTAAATTTTGAAATTGAGGGGAAAATGAGAGGGGTGCCTCTCCCCTCCTTAAATGCACGTTGATGTGCTAAATAGATGGTGCTTCTCTAAGGTGGAGCGATTCTCCTGCATCATATTGGCTTGGAGGGAGCCAAATGACATTCAGTTTTTGGGAGTCACAAAGAAGCCTTGTCTATATTTTTGGTATCAGAACCTATGGTATACTATGCACAAGGCATGACATATGGACAACAATGTCGCATTTTACATTTACAAGAAACTATTAGGAACAACATGGAGAGGACACCACGCATACCACCATAGGTGGTCAAGGCATATAAGGAAGTGGCACACTTTATGGCAAGGCACCACCATATGTATGTACAAGTAAAGAAGGACCTGGATCACCAATGACTTCCAACCCAGTATCGGCTGACAAAAGAAGAGATGGGCCACATTATGGTCTACTAGGACGATGAGTGGAAGATTCCACCAATAGATGCAAGTCCATCCAAGGATAAAAAGTAGAAATTACATGAGATCGATGAGGATGAAGAAAGATTCAAACAACAAAAATGTATGGCACAAAAGAAACCACACAGCATACAACACTGTGAATGGATAGGAAGCGAAAATAACCAAAGATAGGAATAGTTGTGCCACAATGGACAAAGCACAAAGTTGTCAAATATGTGGCTATCCAATATTTTACATAGGAATATTTGGAGAATATATGTGATCAAGTGAAACAAGTAACATATGACATGTTTCAGCACATAGCACAATAGTAGGAAGATATGAACAGAAGCATGTCAGAGAAGATAGTTGAGTTGTGCCAACTAATAGAAGAAGCAAACCTCATGTTAGGGCAACATACAAAGGAGGAACCAACAAAAGTTACTACAAATACTAAGGAGGCGGGGCCAGTGATCTCTCGGTCATTGGCAGTTGTAGATGAATGAAGATTGATCAAATTAGTGACAGGGGTGGTAGAGTTCCCCACAACAAAAATGTAGGAACAAGCAAAGGAACTATGTCACATTGACTTAGATCTATCACAACTACCAATAGAAGTATTTCATGAATTACAAATGAGTTCAACGCAAGAGAGGAACTCATGAGCAGAGAATACATCCAGCGAGTTGGTGAAGGATAAGATAGAAAATGTCGCATTGGAGATGGAGTACAACAAAGTTAAACAGAAAAGCGATGAGGTAGCGTAGAAGGTTGAAAGAAGGCAACATGCATTTGAGAAGGTATACCAAGAACTCCCAGAGGCTCAGACAGAGAAGGAAACTCTAGTTGAGTACCAAGTAACAAAGATAAGAGAATCGATTTAGGGATTCCATGAAAAATAGTTGATTTAGAAGTGCACGTGACACCAAGCACTTTGCCTGAAGAAAGGGAGAAAAGGGAGTAAATAATGACAACAGTGGTGCAGAGCTTAAAGAATCTAGAAGTAGAGTGTGCTCAGTTGTATACAAATACCATGGGTGTTTGGACACAACTCAGTGAAGATCGAAAGAAACAATAAATCAGCCAGAAGATCCGAGCTATGCAGAAAAAGGCATAGAAGTTCAAAGTAGTGATGGGAACATTACCGCCACCAGAGGTGGTAACTGCAATGAATGAGAACAGAAATTTGTATTCATAAATGAATCAGCTAAAGGTGGAGTAGTAGGATTGTGCACAATATATAGAAGTACTATAGGATAAAGCATATAGAGTGACAGTTACGAAGCATACGAAGTGACAGTTTCCTTAGCAGCAACTCAAGGTATAATCAAATAGGAAGTTGAGGAAAGGGAGGAGAATATGCAAGCTCAGATCACAATCAAAATGGTTGACCAAATTTTGAAGAAGGAAATAGAGGTAAAGGATAAGGTCACAACAGTGAAGGAGACCTTTGAAAAATGCATGGCGCACTAGAAGAAGGCATGAGTGGCTCGGGAGGAGCCACAGGTTAGTGTTGGGAGCTTGTTGGATAGGCATTTTGGTCAAGTTTTGGGATCTGCACCAGAATAATTCAAATAAGAAAAGGCAATTAGAAGATGGAATAGATCATGTGACAGGAGATGAATTTAAGGAGTCAAAGCGTGCGATGGAGGGGATCACAAAAGGCGGAAAGTAGTTATGATTTCGAGACATTTTTTCCACTTTGTAATGGGATTATCCATATCTTAATGTATGAATATGTAATGGGTTTTTGGGTAGAGGGGTTCCAAATGCTTGACATGTGAGAAGTGTTTAGTCTTTTTGGGGGGGTAAGTTGAGTCAAGTTTTGGAGAATGTATGAGGTATGACTGAGGAGTGAAGCTCGCACTTCAGCAGAATGGCTAAGAAGGTTTTGTTAATGTTATTGTTGCATATATTATAGCACAGTGCACAGTTGTAAGAAGATTCTCAATGACTAATATAAGAATCCAATTGTTGTGGACATAGCCCAAGTGGGGTGAACCACGTTAAACCTATGTGTCATGATGTGTTGTGTTTGCATGTTATGATGTTTACTGTTATGGTGCAATGATGATAAAGTTTAATTATGTTGAATATGTTATTTTTATATGATATTATAAATCGTGCACTGAAGTAACTGGTAATTAAGGTAATGTTAAGTGGGAGAATGGAGTACATAGAATATATTGATTTTTAATTAATTGTTAACTAATGGAAACTTTGCACAAGAGTATATGTTTAGTAAGAACATGTTGAATTCCTCGCTTCCCCTCATCACTGCAGAACCTTGGTTCATGCATCCCCTCTAGATGCCTCAGGTGAGACTTCACTTGCTTGCAGGTGATGGAAAAAGGGCTGGTGTCTAAGGGATTTGTTGGTATATCGATTATTAACCCTATGCTTTCCCACTGCACACCAACATATTGTATCTAAAACCCTAATATACTAACTCATATTAGACTACAACCCTAATCCCTTAACTGGGATTAGATTACAATGAGTCAGAAAAACACAAAAAAGAAAAATAGCATATCCAAAAAAAAATCGAGATGATGGTGCATGACTGCATAGCCCACATGCTATGGTAAATACCTTTTGCATGAATTCATAGTATACATGTAAATAATATGACACATATCCAACATTCTCCCACTTTTTTTCTTTGCAAAACAATAGGGCCCAAGATTTATTAAGTCGTATATTTAGGGTAGCAATGCCCATTAATTCTATACACCAAGATAATTTCTCAATACTAACAAATTTTTCAATGAGTCTGTAACATTCTTCTAGGTGTCAACATTCTCTAACAACACCTTGTTTTCAACCATGTCTCTCACAAAGCAGTATTTCACATCAATATGCTTCATCTTAGCGTGATAAGCAATGTTCTTTGCCATAAATATTGCACTTCAACTATCAAAATATAATATTATGGCTTGATACTTGAACACAATATCCACAACCATACAACTTCCTTGCATGGGTGGTTGCCATGTATTTAACTTCTATAGTTGAAAGTGAAACTACAACATCTCTCTTGCTCATCCAATTGATTTCTCTTCCAAACTGGTTAAACACAACCACTTGTATATCTTTAGCGATTAAGATCTCCATCCCAATTTGCATCAATAAATCCTTATACATCTATCACTATGTCTGGTCCAAGTCTTCCTTAATAGCAAATTGTGTAATATATAGCGCCACACAAATACTTAAGGACCCTTTTACAACTGTCCAATGCTCCTTCCCTAGTTTTCACAGATATCTACTCAAAAACCGAATTGCATGGGCTACAACATCTAGTCTAACATGTAAAATCTATTTTCCTTGTTTTTTGAGAGAATAAAATATATTTTCAGAAGTTTTTCAACTTCCAGTAAACAAAAGTAGTTTTTTTATTTAGAATTTCATTTTATGGTAAAAAAAACAAATTGTCATCAATTTTGTTAAATTTCTATTGATTATTTTTTGGAATTTTTTTATTGACATTTGATATGTCAATTTAGCAATTGTTTGACAGTATGTTCCTTTAAATTGAAGGCAATCATATGAGTTATGTTTATCGACGTCAATTTACTAATTATTAAAAAAAATTATGAAAAACAAAATATGTTGCAACAATCCAAACAAACTCTATTAAAGTATGACTATAGTTTTGAAGACAATAGATAAATATTATAATTACCACAATTCTTTGAATTCAACCAATATGAAAACGTTGCATATTTTATACACATTTAATTTGACACCATGTATCGACCTTAATTTTTATTTAAAAGAAAAATCTAAAAATACCCTTTTGAAGAGGACAATGAAAGGTTCCTTAATATAATTTTTTCATAATTTTCCACTGTGTATTATTGCAGATATTGAGTTTTCATTTTACTTAATCATTATGTCATCTTTTTTTTTTCTTTTTTTCTTTTTTTTTCAGAAAAAATTCCTCAAATTATGTTAATAATATAATTTTGTTCTCTGGTCTAGATGTTACAGATATTCAAGCTAGATATAGCCCTGTAATATGTTGAGGATTATAGTCCATATTTTAAGTGTAGCAGTAGATTGACTGGCTACCAAAATGGGTCAAAGACCGATGTGCTGAGTGCATATACTATTCTGGATTGTACTTGGGTTGTGCTCTTTAGATAATAGGATCTGGAAGGATAATGTAGATCTCTAAGAAGGAGCTGGAGGAGGATAACTTAAAAGATACTTAGGACATGAGTAGGGCCCTCCTGGCCATCAACCCATAGGTTATAAGATATGATTCCATCTTTCTTGTTGAGCACAGTCTTGGAGAGAAAGTCTGCATCTTTGTTGTAGTCTCAGATTGCATGTTTGTAGTTGATCTTGGTAAATGAGGGAAGGAGATGTTTGATTCTTTCCTTCCAACCGAGAAGATCAGCTACCTGGAGAGTGCTCTTATTATTAAGCTAGCCGATGATGATTCGAGAGTCCCAAATCAGCAAAAGAGTGTCGATATGTAGTCTGGAAGCCAAATAAAGGGTGGCCCAGGCACCCAATCATTTTTCCTGGGTGTCGGTGCCATGACCTCAGTTGAAGGTCCATTTGCAAATGGTGTTGTGTGAGATGTGAATCAATCCGCCAGCACCACTCTGTGAGCTATTCTGTTGTGATTCTTCGTCAAACCAACCCATCGAATTTGTGTCCATAATGTGGGGTATATGTGCGGTTTCATCCTTCATTTTTCCAAAATGGATCGATGTCCAGGAGTAATGAAGGCCCAATGTTTTGTATGCAACAGAGTGGGTAGATGGAAGCTTATTCTGAAATATATAACAATTTTTTTCGATCCAGAGATTCCAGCAGATCATAGGGGGGAAAGTTATATAATGTGGAGCATCTTTTATCAAATTCTCCAAACATATGGCTAAAGAAGATCCGACCCAGGAGAAGTTTGTTTTGAGTGCTCACGAGATGTAATTCCAAACTGCTATGTTAAAATCGTATTGGATAAATAAGTGTTGGATAGTTTCTTCTTCTTGTAAGAAGAGATGGAAGACATTCGGTCTGATTCTACCTTTTTTCTTGAGAACATCCCATGTATTGATTTTATTTTCAAGGGAGAGCCAGAAAAAAAGGTTTGAGCTTGAGGGGTAAGGACCAGGTCCGGAGCTTATATTTCCAACCACCTATGTTACTTGGCCAATGATGATTAGCGATTTCAGTGTAGACATTGCGAGAAGATAGAAAACCTGAGGGATCCCCTCTCATCCAAGTCGGTTGGTATTCTGAGTCGTGGAGTTGGATACCTATGTTAGCAAAGTGGTGGAAATAACTGCTCCATTCCGGCGCAAGTGTGGCAGGTGGATCTAGTTCTAAACTAGAGAACCAATTGTTTGATGGGAAGCCTTCTCAGAAAATCTCTGACACATGGAAGAGATAGAATAGATTTTTTGAATTTAAAAATTGAATAAGCTGTGGAGAGATCAAGGAATGGTGTTCCATACCTACTATTTGATCTATTCTGAGGATAATGGAGTGCCCATAGCCTGGGTGTCGGCTAAGGAAAGTGTGAATCCAGCGCGCAGATTTGTTGAGGTTCTTCCAGAGGTTTGATGCCGATTTGGGAGGATGTAAAGCTGATTTGAGACAGGAGACTATGGTGGTGTGTGATAAATATTTTTCTTTTAAGATAATGTGAAAGATCCCTTTTTGAGTTATGGCGCGCCAGAGTGTATTGGTCGCCAGTGCTTGTGCAGAATGGGAGAGGCTCCTGATCCCCCAAAATTCTTTACCTTTGGGCTTAGAGAGGGTTTCCCAGTTGCATAGATGTTGTCGATGGTGGTCTGATCACTCGGACCATAGAAAATTGAATGAGATATTTCTTATCTTATTGAGGACAGAGGTAGGAATGGCATCTATCATCATCCAAAAAATTGGATGGCCTTCTAATACCCCTTTAAGAAGGATGTAACATCCTTCTAATGTGAGCCAACGATTACACCAGTGACTAATTCTTTTTTCTACTTTGGTGAGGAGCTAATTGCAATCTGAGGGCTTGAGAGTTTCTTCTTTTAAAAAATGCCCTAGATAATGGAGGCCTTCCAAGAGGTGTAGGAAGATATGTGGGAGAAGAGCTTTAAGAAGAGTGAGAGTTTGATATTGGATATTAGCATAATTAAATGAACATTTTTTCCATTTAATCTGAAGTCCCGAAGTGTTGCAGAAAGTCTTTAGCAGATTGTTGATCTCTATCCATTCCTTAGTGGAGCCAGTTGTCATAATTAGATCGTCTGCAAAAAAAAGATGAAGGATCTTAACAACTCTGGATACATTTATACCCGTGATCTTCCCTTCAATGTGTTTCTATTTGAGGATAAGTGAAAGGAATTCCATAGATAGAATGAAGAGGAGAGGAGAGAGGGGGCAGCCATGCCTCAAACCTCTGCCACTATGGAAAAAAAGGGAGGGCTCTCCATTAAATTAGACCGATAAATTTGCATATCTCCACTCATGATCCAGTTGATGAAGGGAGGAATGAAGCCAAATTGGGTGAGGATGAGTCTGAGGTAGTCTCAATCAATACAATTGAAGGCTTTTCTCAGGTCTAGTTTTAAAATGAGAGCCTTGGTTATTTTTTCCTTGATGTTGTGGAGGCACTCATGAGTGGTACCAATGGCATCAAGGATCTGTCTCCCTTTTAAGAAGCCAAGTTTTTTTCCTGAGAGAGATCTCAAGAGGATGGGCTTGATCTGGTTTGCAATGATTTTAGTGATAAGCCTGTAACAAAGGTTACAAAGGGAAATCGGCTTGTAGTCCCCAAAGGTTGTTGGATTGTTTTCTTTGGGTATGAGCATTAGGAAGGTTCAATTGAAAGCACCGGATATTTTTTCCCTGAGCCTAGAGTCCTCGACTAGTTCTAGCAGGTTAGACCATACCAATTTGAAGAAATGTAGATAAAATTCGATAGTCCAACCGTCGAGGCCTGGGATTATGTCTTTATTGAAGGATTTTAAGGCCCCAAGAACCTCCTGGAGAGTGCAAGGGC
>JZKD02S1676690.1:105656-117269 GCA_000966675.3 Picea glauca | reverse complement strand
AATTACAGTTTGAAATTGAGAAGGAAAAATATTTTAATGGGTTAACACAGAAAGATAATCGTTACTTCAAAGAGCGTATTCGAGAACTCATTGCACAAAATGAAGAACTAAAGACTGAAAGACAAAAAATGGACCAAGACTTACTAGAACGAGATGAAGAAATATTACGATTGAAAAATCATTGTGAAAAACTTCTTACCCAAATTAAGAAGTCAAGGGATACAAAACAACGTGTCCAGGAGTTGGAGCAAGAAAATTAAGATCTCGGGAAGAAATTATCAGGAAATGATGAAGAAGCTTCTCGTTTGAAGAACCTTAATAAAAAATTGCTTGAACAAATTAAAAGGATGAAAGATGAAAAGGCTGAGAATCAAAATATTATAAATAAAGTCGGCAAATTAGAAGATGAAGAAGAAATTTCACGCCTAAGGGTTCATAATCAAAATTTACTAACACAAATTAAAAAGTTGAAGCATGATAAGAAGACTTTACAAGAAAATCTAGATCACAAAACATCATTAGTTGATAAGGAAATGATGACAGACCCAGTCAACCTTACAACTCAAAAGGAGACAAATCCAGCTGATGTAAAGAAGTTTTCAAATGTCGAGGTACAAACAAGCCAGAGATATCAAGAAGACTCAACTCCAAAAGTTAATCAAGAAAACTATGCAAGTATAAGAAATAAAGATCAAGTTGCAAGGATGCCTTATCGACATCCTAATTACAAAAGTCGATACTTCAGCCAATCAATGTATCAACAGAAACAAATAACCGTTATGTCAAAGAATATTACGTCCACTACAAGTGAGAGTCAAAACAGAAGCAATCATGGGAGTAGAAATGTATCAAGTTCCTTCCAAGAACCCTATAAAAACCCAAATCCGCAGAAGATAGAATTAGGATGGGCAGACTCTTTTACAATTCGACAGTTCTGCTCAACGCTTAGAATATCCTATCGTTTGAAGTCTTAAAAAATTACTAACTCAGGAATGACGAATCATAAGACAATAAATACAAGTTAAGAGCAAGAGATAAGTCTTCCATAAAGTATGCTTTGAGTACAAAGCATTTTTAAGGGGAAGACAATGTTATGAACATAAATATACATATACTATAGATATTCATAACATAATAATTAATAAATAATAATTATTAATAATGAAAAGTCATGTCTCAAAGGACATGACTATTGGTAAAGGGAACCCCTGCGTGGGTATATAAACGAGCCCTCATTCTCAATTGTAATCATCTTATATATCATCTTATATCTTATATCTTATCTATTCATATATTATTTACAGTCCTACATGGATTACTTTGTTATATTCCAAGTATTTTGGATTATTCTTGTGTGAGCGAACTTTGTTCGTCTCAGTATTATTGCTCAACTCCATTCTATTCAAGCCGTTGAGACACCCTCTGTGCATCCTGACCTCCAAACTATCATTTCCACACATCAAGTTGTTTCTTCCACCCCTCGGGGACTTCCTCCTTCTCGTGGTGTTCATGATCATTCCATTCCCCTTGTTCTTGGCATTCTTCCTCCCAATGTTCACCCTTATCGTCATACCTTTGCCCAAAATAATGAAATTGAGAAAATAGTTCAGGAATTGCTCCAAGCGGGTGTTATTCGCCCCAGTACCAACCCTTATTCTTCCCCTGTGGTCTTGGTACTTAAGAAAGAAGGTACTTGGTGCATTTGTTTTGAATTTCGTGCCCTCAATAAACTCACCATCAAGGATAGGTTTCCCATTCCTGCCATTGATGATCTCTTGAATGAGCTGAGTGGTGCTCAATACTTCACTAAACTTGATCTGCATTCTGGCTACCACCAGATACATATGCAAGAAGCTGACATACCAAAGACTGCCTTTCACACTCATGAGGCTCATTATGAGTTTTTGGTCATGCCCTTTGGCCTATGTAATGCCCCCTCCACCTTCCAAAGCCTCATGAATCATGTCTTCCATTCTTTTCTCGACATTTTGTCTTAGTTTTCTTTTATGATATTCTCATCTATAGAAAAAATTGGCAATCCCATCTTGCCCATGTGGATCAAATTCTCCATCTACTCTCTCAGCACCAACTTTTCCTCAAACGATCTAAATGTGCCTTTGGCGCCTCATAAGTAGAGTACTTGGGTCATATTGTTGGCAAGGCTAGTGTCCGGGTGTATCCTAAGAAGATTGAATCAATGCAGGATTGGCCTCGCCCCAAGACTATCAAAATCTTGCATGGTTTTTTGGGTTTAACAGGCTATTATCGCAAGTTTGTTCATATTTATGGGAAGATTGTGGCCCCTCTCACTGCTCTCCTTAAAAATAATTATTTCACTTGGACTCTCACAGCGGATCTGGCTTTTCAAGTTTTGAAGGCGACTATGTGTACTACTCTGGTCTTGGCCCTTCCTAATTTCACAAAGAACTTTGTCTTGGAATGTGATGCCTCAGGCAGAGGAATTGGAGCAGTCCTTATGGAAGAAGGTAGACCTTTGGATTTTACCAGTAAACAATTGTCAGAATGCCATTTGAGCCAATCAATCTATGAAAAGGAAATGTTGGCTATTCTGCATGCAATAGATCTCTGATGCCCTTATCTCCTGGGGAAACACTTCCAAATTAAGACAGATCATCAAAGCCTCAAGTATTCTCTAGAGCAATGACCTTCCTCCCAGAGCAACAAAAATGGGTAACTAAGCTCTTTGGTTATGATTATGAGATCATTTACAAGAAAGGCAAAGAAAATGTGGTTATTGACGCTCTTTCTTGGAAATATGAAAATGAAGGGTCCCTTTTCTCCCTCTCCTTCATTGTACCGAATTGGCTCCAAGCTGTGTGCCAAGGATGGCTACATGATCCTAAAATCTCGCATTTGATCCAACAATTGCAAACCAACTCTCCAGTTTCCCCAAGGTACTATTGGCACAATGATGAGCTTCGCTACAAAGTTCGTTTTTATTTAAGTAAACAATCACAACTTAAATCCACGATGCTTTTTGAGCTTCATGCTACTCCCACAGCTGGGCATTCAGGGTTTACCAAAACCTATGACCGGGTCAAACATTCTTTTTTTTTGGGGTATGAAAAAGGACGTTCACACTTTTATAGCAGAATGTGATGTTTGTCAACGCAACAAAGGAGAAACCATCAAACCTCCTAGCACACTCCAACCGCTTCCGATTCCACCTGCTATTTGGAGGGACATCTCTATGGATTTTATTGTGGGATGACCTAAATCAAGCAATAAGTCAGTCATCATGGTGGTCTTTCCAAGTATGCTCATTTTTGTGCTCTTCAACACCCATTTACCGCATCCACTGTGGCTCAACTTTTCATGGATCATATATTCAAGCTTCATGGCATGCCTCATTCTATTGTTTCCGATTGAGATCCCACTTTCACCAACAATTTTTGGCAAGAACTGTTCAGACTACAGGGCACCCAATTGCATCTCAACATCGCCTATCATCCCCAGACTCATGGTCAAACTAAAGTCGTCAACAATTGTTTGGAGACTTATTTGAGGTGTTTTTCCTCTAAAAGGAAAAATCAATGGGCTCAATGGTTACCATTAGTTGAATGGTGGTACAACACTTCTTACCATACAACTACTCGCATGACTCCTTTTGAAGCAGTCTATGGCCAAAAGCCACCTTCCATTCTCTCCTACATGCCAAGTGTATCGAAGGTCCAATAGGTTGACCAAACACTTATAGTTTGCAAGGCTATTCTTCGTACTCTAAAAGAGAATTTGGTCATGGCTCAAAATTGCATGAAGCAACACGCCGATCAAGTTCGCTCATAACTTCAATTTGTGGAAGGAGACCAGGTATTTCTCCGACTACAACCTTATAAGAAAATTTCACTCAAGGCCGAACATTGTTAGAAACTGGTGACCAAATTTTATGGTCTTTATACAGTTCTCAAGTGCGTTGGATAGGTGGCCTATCAATTAGCTTTTCCCAATCACTCTCAGCTCCATATTGTTTTTCATGTCTCCTGCTTAAAGAAGGTGATTGGAACTAAGTGCCAAACTCAAACCAACCTTCCCAAGTTGGATGAAGAAGGATCCATTTGGTTGCATCCACAAGCAGTTTTGGACCAACGAGAGCATTTTCTTCATCAACGTACCATCAAGGAAGTGTTAGTCTAGTGGAAATATACAACTCCAGTAGATGCCACCTGGGAGCCCACTAACATTCTGCAACAATTTCCTCATCCCAAGCCTTGAGGACAAGGCTGATTTTAAGGGGGAGGGAATGTTAGGGACCTAACCTACCTAACCCCTCAAGTGGGTAGAATAATATATTTCCATGTAATAAAGGTCAATATTAATAAGGGTTAGCAATGAGGAGGAATAAGTCAAATGTAAGAAGACCTAATAGAAGCTTTTGCTTCTAGAAGGATCTTCCTCTAGATTGTTCTTTTGGATAGATAGATTTAGTATAAATAGGAATAAAGGGTATGGGAAGTTTTGTCTTGGATATTATTGTAATAGAGCTCTGCTCTGCTGGAGGTTGCCCCTCCTCGAAGAGGAAATTGAACATTGCTCTCAGTAATCAAAGTGCTATTTCTAGTGTTATTCTGGTATTATTGTGGTATTGTTTTGGTTATATCATTGTTTCTTTGCCATTTCTAGCTAATCATTTATGTTCTACATACTATTTTATATCTGGAATACTACAATGACACATTAATACATTGCCACCCATCATCGCACTTATGCCTTTGAAAAAGGAGGCCAATTCATCCTCCTCAAAATATCACTTCACACTTTATCATTAATGAATGATCTCAAATAGGAGAGTATTTAGTGTGTCATGCTTAAGCACACAAACTAATATTATATGTTCTTTAAGAAATTCTATTGTTTTTCGCACAATTTCCACCAACCAAACTTATCTAAGAGAACTTATAAACCCACATAATTTGTCATTCCTTCTTGGACATTTTCCCTTGCCAATCACCCATTCAACACCCTATATAGAATGGGAAAATTGTCAATAGAGAAGCACCCATGGTATAACACCCTTGTGCAATAATATATAGGATTCATGAAACAAGAGAAAATGATCATAGGGAAGTTCATAGTTTTAAGTACCTCTATTTCCTTAGAGACATAGTTCACAATGACTAATAACACTTTTGAATCCACATCGTCATAACTTCCAATTCTTTAAGTCATAACCATAAGGTAGGTGATGTTGATCATGCTAGGTTTAGGTATGTCTTCTACCCCTCTTTCTAATCCCTCTTTCCACACTTGCAACCACCCAATGAACCTCTTCAACATGGCATCCCCAAACCGCCTCTCCACGTCCCAAAGAACTTGCTCTACTTTCTCTTCTCCTTACACCATTCCAAATATCTTAGTTCACCACTTAGATTCTAGCTAAAAATGGCATACCTCTTCCCCAACCATGTTCATTAAGGAGAAACCTCAAAATTTGTATTCCTCTGATGATCAACGCAAAGAAAATACCACAGGGGATTATGCTCTCCATCCAGCCTCAAACTACCTTAGCAAATTCCCCATCTACACTTAGCCACTTATAAATTTCGACTTTAGATCCCTACCACATGTGCCACCATACTTTTGTCCCATTCCTCTCCTTCCATTGGGCCAACTCCCTAATCTTTCCTATTAATCATCCATTCCCCAATGACATCATTCTCTTTTTGACAACTTTTAGAGATGACATTGTGCCTACTCCTTGACCTATTTCCTTCCAAACATAGCACTAGATTGTATAGATAGGCTCTAGTGCCTCACAGAAATAACAAGTTGATGACACTGTTTTAGATGAGATAATTCCACCTTATCCCAAACCTAAGAGAAATGTCACCAAGGTTCTTCCTCATCACATTTAGCACTAATGAGAATTGAAGCCTAGAGTACAAATACCCCATGTTTTAAAATTGATATCTAAGTAACAATGACCAAATAAATTGAATATGTGGTGATTAATGATTCCTTGGATGCTTTATAAAGGTTGGAAAAATTAGTTATGGAAATGTATTTTATGTAGAATGCTACATTGGTACATAATCATGTGAAATTGGATAATAAAATATAGTTTTCCAAAGATAGCTTGTTGAAACTGAAATATTGCTTTCAAAATCAAAACACCAAACCGATGCTAATTGTAATACCTTGGTTTTGAGTCCCCATATTAATAATGTATTTTTTTTATTTGAAAGGGGCCAAAGTGCCTAGGAAATATAATACTTTGAACATTGCAAATAATAAAATACATTAATGGTTGCAAGATGGACAAGGACAAGGACAAGAGTTATAGGGGGCTATGATTCCGCGAGAGGGGGCTAAAGGGGATAAGTATTTATATTATTATTATATTTACCCATCTTGGTTTTTATTTGGGAAAAGTGGTTACATGAGATTTTTGAGGGAAAGCCCATGTGGTTCTTGATTTTCATGTAAATATATAAACCCCTCTTTTGGGTTGTTTGGGGGTTCACTCTTTCATTTCGGTTGCTCATTCATTTTTTATTCATTCATTGTTTCTCATCATTTGGTTCATTCATTCATTCATGTTCTTGTTTGGGACATGGGGACAAATTGATGAGGAAAGGAGCCATTATTTTGTTGTTGTAGTAATTACTAGTGTATTCCATCCATGAATTGGTGCTCGTATGTATGAGATGCATTGACATGTGCTAAATCTTGTTCACAGTTGCAAATCTTGAGACTCCCACCATGAATATTCTTGACCAGATGCGTTGGAGCCCTGGAAAGAAGTGGACAGCCTGAGGGACTACGTGGTAGTGAAGGGGTTTCATTGTCTTTGGGTGGTGTAGGCTAGAGAGAAGAGAGCTAGCATACTTTGGATTGTTGTGTCTTGAGAAACTTGCGAGTGCTTGAGTGCTGACTGGTTTGGGAAGTTGAGTGTCTCTCCAGAACTCGTCCTTGTGGATTCATAGCCCTGGCTCGAGGGTGACCTGCTATTGAGACTTTGAACAACAATGTCTAAGGTTGGGTGGAACGTCCTTGGTCTGCAACAAGTTGGTGATTAGTTTTATTAAAGATAAGTGCTCTCTGTCATATGTTCCAATTCTTGTATATTTATTTCCATTGTGTATTAATTATTATATCTGAGATATGTATTTTTAATGTGTCTAGTTGCTGGTTATTGTTGTGCATAGCATGATTAAGCATTATTTTTAAGTCTATCATGAATCTTGATTATTGAATGTGTGGTTATTACATTTATTTCATGCTTCTTTATTAATTAATTGTTATCAGAATTCAAAATCAGCTCTTGAAGTGTGATTTGAAGTAGCTTGGCCAACCTACTGGTGGATGGGTACATTACAAAGTGGTATCAAAGTTTCTGGTTCAAACACCAAACTTGTATGGGCTAGGACGATTGTGAATTGGGAAAATTCATTGTTGCATATTTTGGTCTATGCAAATTTGGGAAAATGGAAAAATTAGAGAGAAATCCCCCAATTTCGTGAACATGATTCGAATTAAATGACCCAAGAGTGTCTAAGAAGTTAATGGAGTCAATATGCAGATTTGCATAGATAAATTCGACCTAGAAGGTCAAAAAACATTCAAGTGTTAATGATTGTTGTAACGCTAGGCATAGTTCGAAGAATCAACGACTGAGATCATGTTTGATCTTGAGATCATGTTTGATCTTGAGATCAACAACCCAAATTCACCCTTGATAAATTTAAAAATCTATAAGGTTTCGAAGTTTGGCAAGGTTACCAAATCAATGACCGAGATTCATTTCGACAATTGAGAAAATGAGGAAGATCGGTGATCCGTATTCATTTCCAGCTGTTTGGGAAGTAAGAGAAAATCAATGGTCAAGATCATTTTGAGTAGGAGATCAATGAACCTGATTCACTTGGGATTTGATTGAAAATTTTAAGTGTTGAAGTTCTCCAACATAATTCGTCGATGGTCGGATCGAAAATATTGGTGAAGACTTGGTTTGACCAAAATAAATATCTGATCATCGATGACTGATGGTCAGAGATTGACAGGTTTTGGTGAAGGAGTTCATGCGTCCAATGGAAATCTTCGATCGCCAATGACTGATGGTCAAGAGTCAACATATTTAGTGCAAAGTTCAAATTCTTCCAAGAGAAAATGTCGATGGCCGATGAAGGAAAGAGGAGGGTGATGTGTCATGCTACGTCAACATCCATGTGTAATTCGACATCAACCAACTAATGCCTCAAGATGACGTGTGATTCCATGTCATCATCTACATGTCATGCCACATCAACATAGTTTCCACGTCGGACAAGAGATGGTTGATCGCCGATGGTTGAGGTTCGGTGAGATTTGTGAGAAATATTGGTTTGCTAAGGGAAATGACCAATGACCAATGGCCAAATGATCAGGCATCGAAAATATTCATGAGCAAGTTTGGTTTTCCAAAGAGAATCGTCGATCACCGATCACTGATGTAGTGTCAGAAATCAACGACCAAGATTATCTTAAATTGTTGATCGACGGTGGAAATCGATCCACAGGGTTTGGAAAGGATTAGTAGATCAATGGATAATATTCCAACCGATTTGAGATTGATGACTCAAATTTAAAAGGATGTTACCACATAAAATAGTCAAAATTCTACAAACTTTTTCGGGTTTTTGAAAGTCATAAACTTGCAGGGCGATTGTGAGGCCCTAAAAGACATTTTTAGGCAATAAAAATCCACGAGAAGAGAGTGTACCAAGGTACACATTGCCTCTATATCTTAAATACAATATCTCGAGGAGAGCTACCCAATGAGTTACTCTGGACGCAAAACAAAGCTTACATGAGAACGTTATAACTAAAACACTTAAGGTAAAATTTTGGCCCCAATTTACTTCCAAAGAGAATAACTCCTTGCTCAAAAGTTTGTTTGAGGCACATGAGTAGTCTATGGAAAAATTTGAGCCATAGAGGACAACCATGGAGCCAGATTTTGGATTCAGGTATGTGAAAATGTGCAGGAAGAGAAAGAAGACACCCATAGCATACATGGATAAATGGGGTAAAACATTCTAAACTTCTCTGGACCATAAATTTCAACTCGTAGCTTAGATTTGAGAAAACAAATAGTCACTGGAAAGGTCCCGAGGAAGAGAAGACATTTATCAACCCAAAATTTTGAATTGGGCACTAAAAGTTCTTAGAAAGTAATAAAGATATTTCTATAGCAATAAGTAAGTGAAAATTACAAACTATGAATGTTGTAACTTTTCACTTAGAACTCATAATGAGACACAAGTATAGTTGTTGGAAAGATGATTTGTAGGAGAATAACCTGAAATTAATATAATTGAGAGAAATTTGATATAATTATTCATGAATTGAGCAGAAAAAGGACCTATAACATTAATTGCCAAAATTTCTATAATATGCATAATTCTAACAAAATGGTTGCTTGCACATTTTGCAGAACTAGGGGATATAAACATACCAATTCAAGCTACGAATGCATATTTGGGACATGGAGGAAGGAGAGGGAGCCTTCAATTGTAAGAGAGAATCCAAAGGTCAAAATGCCAATGTTGGTAATGTAGAGACATAATCAATTGGGCACAAGAGCAGAAGGGAGGCAAAAACATTAATAGAGGTTGTGAGAAGCTTGAGAATAGAAGTGCATAGTTACAAAGAAGACAATGAGAAGATGATGAGAGAACAAAATCAAATAAATTCTCAAATGATGCAAATCCTAAATTAGTTGTAGAGGCAAGAAAATAATGGATCAGACTCAAGGCAGGAGGAAGAAGGCAGACATCATGAAAGAAGAGATAATTATAGAAGAACTGGTCATTCAAGAAGTTCTAGTAGAAATCATAGACATCAATCACTTCCTTATTTAGCAAGGAAATTTTATGCATCTGAAGATTCCTTAAGTAGGCCAGAAGTGTCTCTTGTTAGGCACCAAAGAAGAAGACATGAATTGGATAGTTTGCAAGGAGATTTGAGGAAGCTTAAGTCAACATCCTTTGATGGTGAAAGAGAAAGGAAAGATGATGTTGAAGCCTAGTTGCTTATAATTATGAAGTATTTTAAGTTGCACAACTACTAATCTAACCTAGAATCCATAATTTCCACATACCATTTGCATGGAAAAACTGCTATGTGGTAGGATCAGTTGAAGTAAGTTGAACACATTAATGAGAGAAGGATCACTTGGAAGTAGTTAAAGATATAGTTTTAGAAGGAGTAATTTTAGAACACATCTATGACAAGAAGATGCAAGAGTTCTTTAAACTCAAGTTGGGGAGCATGACCATGAGAGAATATGAAGATAAGTTCTTGGGATTGTTGAAGTATGTGGGGTTTATCAAGAATGAGAAGGTGAAGATACATAGGTTTTTGAGTGGACTATCGTCATTTTATAAAGAGAAGATTCAATATGATGAACCCGAGACTTTAACAGAGACCATTAGGAAGGCTAAGTACATATATGAGAAAGGAAAGGGAAGATAATTCTTGAATAAATATTTGAAGGATAAGAAGAAAGAGAAATTTGATCAGAGAAGGAAGGGATTCAAACCCCCTTTCAATAGAAACATTCCTAATAAAAATCAACAAGATCAGTCTACTAATAATGAATCCAAGAGAGAAGACTCCTTAGGAAAAATGGGAAGACCACCAATCAAATGTTGGGGATGTAAAGAATATCAAATGTACAAGGATTGTCCTCACAGAGAAGAAAAAATTAAGACCATGCACAACATCCAAGAGGCTACAATAGTAGAAGACGTGGGAATAAGTATTCCAAGAATATATGCAGCCTTAGAAGATCGACACACAAAACATCAATCCCATATGATTGAGGTGGAAGGTAAGATCATTAATCAACTTGTTGTTATTTTAATTGATTAAGGAGCAAGACATTGTTACATTGATCCTAAAACAATGGACATATTTCTTTTGGATAAAAGTAAGCTCGAAAAGTCAAGTTTGGTTCAACTAGCCACTGGAACCTATTATCCCCGATTTCTAGGGATAACTAGGAGATCATGTCTCGAGGCCCACAGGTCCTAGACATGGAGTACCGAGAGCATGATTGACCTGAGCATGGCCCTGGAGGGCCCATATTTCTTCTCTTTCATCAGACTCATCTTGTCAGCAGCAACAACATCCATCACCATCGACCTGGTCTTGTATTGGAGAAGGCTCTTGCTCCATGAGGTAATTGGTCCAGGTATCATGGTATGTGTCACTTTGATCATTATAACCTTTAGATATATGCATCTTACTCCTTTTAGTTTTGACGATTGCTTGGATCTTAAATTAACCCACTTGACCATGGTTGGGGGGATTGACAGGGTGTCCTAGCAAGTCTGTACCCATAAGTTTTGGTTTGCCACTAGGAGGATTTTTGAAGAGCCATCATCCGCTCCCATCATATCATCAGTTTTTCATCTTATCTCCCGCTCATCTGTCCCATTCCCCTAGTCCAAGCATTAGGATGATCTGTTTGTGGGGTTGCACCTTATCTCATGGGAAGAAGGGGCTAAAGGCCTAGAAGGTAAAAGAAACTGGTAAAAGATAAAAACCATAAAAATAAAACCTAGAGATGCCTCGCCCAGGGATCCCCGAGAAGGCAACAAAAGGCCTCTC
>JZKD02S1676690.1:78025-105606 GCA_000966675.3 Picea glauca | reverse complement strand
GTCTCATCACGAGCCAGCCTTATCATCTCTGTGAAAGTGCTTGTGGGTAACACTGTCAGCTCTGGTCACCACACCAAGGCAGTGTCCTCTAGTTAGTCCTTGAAATAAAAAAAAAAAAAAACAAATAAAGAAAAGAAAAGAATAAAGGCAATAAAGGGCTTGGAAAGAATTACATCCATGACAGGTACAACTCGCCTTCTACAAAGGCACCCACAGGTAATATCATGCATCCCTGTCTCTCACTCTATCCGTATGTCTGGACATCCTTTGACTGCATCACCTTGTTTTACATGGCTTGGATGATACCCCTTGGAGACTTTCCTTTCCTTATGAATACTAGCCCAATAGGGTATTTTGTCTTTTTCTTCAGCTTTGTATTGTAGGTCTTTGTAATATCTTTGAGCTATTGAATGATATACCAGGGTTTTTATGCATATGTTTGATAACATTAATGATGAAACGTGATTGAAATTGCTATGATCCCTGTGACTAATGAGCCCATGGAGGGCGAAGTTTTTGATGTGCAGGACCATGCTCGACGGACATGTACCAGTGGACCGGTACACATGGGGAGATGATTAGTTCGGACCTCCATGGAGATGAAGAGCCCATCAGATGGTTGTTGGGACCCCATTAGGGGCAGAGACAAGACAGTGCTTGATTGATCTTTTGCACCTGAGAAGAAGAAGGACGTTTCATCCGAGACACTTTGGCTGAGCCCAACCCAGGGGGGTTGACCCACTTCAGGTGGAACGTCTCCCTTTGATGGCTCGGGACGTCACCTAGGAGCCATTGACGTCATCTTGAGAGTGTGGTAGTTTGATAGGGCAACTGGCACGTGTGGGAGGGTTTGGAGGCCCAAAGAGGGCCAACGTTTGTCATTTTGTGTTGCATTTTCCCTAAAAAGGGGCCAACATCTCCCTCAGTAGGGCTTGATGTCTTGCTTATGCTCATTTAGGGCTTTGATTTAACAATTTAATGTAAAAACAATATGATTTTGGTTTGTAGCCTTGTCGACTATTTTTAATGACCTAATTTTAATTAGAGGTCATGATACAGTATATATTGAGGAGTTTTTCCCTCATTTTGACAATAACACACAACTCACTCTCTTGTGAGGTCTGATTTTTGCGCCCTAGTTGGGGTATTTCATCTTTTAAGTGAGGCACACTTGTTGATAGGAGGATTTTCTTGGCATATTTGGCATTTCTCTTGAAGGAAGGTTTACAACTAGGGTTTGCAATGCTATTTCTTCATGATATGTAAGTGTATTTTCTACAAAACTTCTTAATTGAATGGTTGTAGGTTTGTATTCTTGCATTTATTATAAATTTGTTGATTTAAAACCCTAGATGACAAGAACACAAGTAGGTCCTTGTTTCATGTCCCCTAAAAGAGAAATATTCAGCCATTTGAAGAAGGAAGGAAGAGCCTAGTCTTTGCTACACTCTTTTCACTTATTCCCTTGTGCTAGCTATGATTTTTTAAAGGTTAAAAAGGAGGAGACGTCCCAGGCCTAGGTTATCTACACCCAGGGCCGTCCATATTCTAGGGTTTGGTGATAGAGACTTGTCATTGCAACACTCCCCCTCACCTCACTCTCTTGTTTTAACTTATCTTCTATGCTAGCCGTTTTGCCAAGTTTGACCTAAGGAAGGAGGAAAGAGCACGAGGCCTTACTTAAGCAACACCGGAGTGAGCCTCTTTCCCCTAGGGTTTTGATTCTAGGGCCCTGCCATTACAGCACCTTAGAACCCTTCCCTCTTGTCCTTAGCCTTTTATCCCTTCAACTTTGCGTCCTCTCCTTAATTGACTCCATTTACCCCTAGGCAATGATCTTAGATCCACAATGTTGAAGTGAAAGTGCTCAAACAACTTCTTAAAACTTTTAAATTTGAAACCCTAAGTAACTAGCTAACCCTAACTAGGCTGACGTCATACTTGGTTATTCCATCTTGACGCAACACTTTTGTTGATAAACAATTAGATGATGGTTAAGAGCATCTATTGAGTAAAGGAGTGATTAAATACATTGTTGGCTACATCATCTCAGTACTTATTGATGAATTGATATTATTTCATTGCTATATTAATTGACATTGATCTCATAGATATCTATTGTTTTAATTGCTTACACATTGATGTCAGATAGTTATATGAAGTACTAACCCACTGAATTATAGCCTGCATATATATTCTTTTGCTATTGTTTTGTTCCGGGCAGGTGTTCTCACTTGGGCATACACTTCTTTATTGGCTGTTTAGCCAGACTATCTGACCTTGGTGGTAACCTGTGAGGAGGAATTTTTGCTTTGACCTTTACACTTTGGCCTCTTCAAACCCCAGGTTACCGGGGACGTCTCCGCTGGGCCAACCTCCATGAATAGAAAGAACCTCCCCATTGTGGTAATATTGGGTGGGGAAGGTTCATGTTACGCCAGTTTGGCCTATACCTTCTAGCCATTTGACCTAGCTACAAACTGTGCGATAACAAAACCAAAAGAAGGATCAATAAGACTGTCAGAAATTGTCCAATAAGTCTTAATGGAGAGAGTACTAATATTGACCTAAATATCATACCATTGGGATCTCATGATATCCTAATCATAATGGATTGGTTGGAACAACATCATATTGTCCTAGATTTTCATAACAAGGCATTTATGTATCTTGATGAAGAAGGAAAAAAAACATTGTGAAAGGAATTCCAAGGCCCATTTTTATAAGGAATATTTCAACTTTACAACTGAAGATGTGTTTTAGGAAAGGATGTCAATTGTATGCAGATCATGTGAAAGAACCAAAAATGACCAAAGGGCCAAGCCTTGAATATTTTTTAGTATTGCAAGAGTTTGAAGATGTATTCCAAGAAATACTAGGATTACCACCAAAGAGGGAATTAATTTTTTCTATTGATTTAGTACCAAGAGTTTCCCCCATATCGAAAACTCCTTACATAATGAGTACACCAGAATTAAAAGAATTACAAATGCAACTAGAAGAATTGTTGAAGAAAGGGTACATATGCCCAAGTGTTTCACCTTGGGAAGCACCAATACTCTTCGTCAAAAAGAAGGATGGAACATTGCAGTTGTGTTATGACTTTAGAAAGCTAAAGAAATCCACTGTGAAGAACAAATACCCTCTACCCAGAATTCATGACCTCTTTGATCAACTAAGAGGGACAAAGATATTTTCAAAGATAGACTTGAGATCCAGATACCACCAGGTAAGAATCAAGGAAGAAGACATCAATAAGACAACCTTTATAACCCGATATGGACATTATGAATTTGTAGTGGTGCCATTTGGACTAGCCAATGCATCAATTGTCTTTATGTGCTTAATGAATGACATATTCAAAAATTATCTAGATAAGTTGTCATTGTGTTCTTGGACAACATACTTATCTATTCTAAGTCCAAGGACATCACTTGAGGTTGGTGCTGCTAGTTCTAAGGGAACATCAGTTGTATGCCAAGCTAAGTAAGTATTATTTTTACCAAGAACATATCCATTATTTGGGGCACATTAGTTCATTAGAACAATAGATCCAGAGAATATTGAAGCCATTAGAGGATGGCCACCACCCAATAATGTTTCTGAAGTCAGATCCTTCATGGGATTAGCTGGATACTACAAGAGATTTATAGAAGGATTCTCTAAAATTGTTCATCCTATCACTTCCTTACAAAAGAAGGGAATAAAATTTGAATGGACAACAAAATGTGAAGATAATTTTAATTTGTTGAAAGAATTACTTACTAATGCATCTATTTCAAAGATTGCTGACCCAAATGAGAGTTTTATGGTATGTACAGATGCATGCAAGGAAGGACTTGGTGGATTCCTCGGTCAAAATAGACATGTCATTAGTTATGAGTCCAGAAAGCTTAAAGAACATGAGAGGAATTATGCCACACATGATTTGGAGCTTGTTGTCATAGTTCATGCATTGAATATGTGGAGGCATTATCTCATGGGAAAGAGATTTAAACTAAGGATAGACCATAGTGGTTTGAAATATCTTTTGGAACAACCAACTTTGAATGCCAGGCAGACAAGATGGCTGAAATTTTTAAGTGAGTATGAATTTGACATCAAGCATATCAAGGGTAAAGAAAATAAAGTTGTGGATGCATTCATAAGAAGAGTACATCTCATGCATACTACAACCATTAGTATGCATCAATCATATTTAAATAACATAATTTTAAATGTTGTTGTTACATACTAGCGTTACCTACAAGTAAAATAAGGTTTACATTAGGAAAATGTACAATAGAAAATTAAAGAGTGTGAGATGAAGGAAGATGGATTGTTTATGCATAAAAATATAATTTGTGTTCCTAGTTCTGAGGAACTTAGGAATTTAGTATTAAAATAAATGCATAATGCTCCATATGCCGGACATCTTGGTTACTAGAAAACAATTGCAACAGTAAGAAGCCAATTCTTTTGGACTTGAATGAATACGAATGTTGTTGATTACATTGCTATATGTATGGAATGCCAAAGAGTGAAGGTTGAGCATAAACACCCAATGAATTTGCTACAAACATTACCAATTCTAGAGAAGAAATGGGAAGTGGTAACCATTGATTTTATCACTAAGTTTCCCAAGACAACAAGGCAACACGATTCAATAATGCAATGGTTGATAAATTGACAAAGACTACTCGTTTTTTTCTACTGAAAAATGACTCATACAGTAGCTAATATTGCACAAATTTACATGAAAGAAATTACTAGGTTGCATGGAATACCCAAGGAAATTGTTTTAGATAAAGACACAAAGTTTACTTCAAATTTCTGCTTTAGCATAACATACCATCCACAGTCATATGGGCATATATAGAGAGTCAACCAAGTGATTGAATACATGTTGAAAATGTATGTGATGGATAAGCCATCTAAGCGAGAATATTACTTGCATTTGGTTGAGTTTGCCTATAATAATGGCTATCAAGCTTCATTGAAGATGAGTCCATTCAAAGCTTTGTATGGTAGGAAATACAATACTCTAGTGAGTTGGGACAACCCACCAGAAAGAGTAGTAATTGGGCCAAAATTGCTCAAGGATATGGAAGACCAGATGGTTAAAATGAAGAAAAATTTGAAAGCTACACAAGATAGATAGAAGAGTTATGTACATAAGAATAGAACTGATAGAGAATTTAAAGTGGGAAAACACGTGATTTTGAAAGTGAAGCCCAAGAAGAGCTCATTAAAGTTGGGCAGTTGTACAAAGATAATAACCAGATTTTGTGGTCCATTTGAGATATTGGACAAAATAAGGCCAATTGCATACATGCTTGCATTGCCTGCTTCATGAATGTGCATAATGTATTTCATGTATCTTTGCTAAAAAAGTATGTACATGATCCTAACCATGTGATTGTTTGGAATTTGATTAAGGTGGAACTATAAGGAGAATTTTAGGTCCAGTCGGTGCACATATTGGACTGAAAAGTCAAAATGCTCAAGAATAGAGTCATAGAACTGGTAAAATTTTAGTGGACCTGCTACGGTCCTAAAGATGTGACTCAGGAGAATGAAGATGCCATGCAAGCAGAGTACCTACAAATTTTTGAAGAATTTTGAAATTTTAATTTTTGTTTTGTATATGCTCTAAGGACAGTGCCAAAATAAGGGGGAGGGGAATGTGATACCTTGGTTTTGAGTCCCCATATTAATAATGCATTTTGTATATTTGAAAGGGTCATGAGTGCCTAGGAAATGTAAGACTTTAAAAATTGCAAATAATAAAATACATAGTTGGTTACAAGACAGACAAGGACAAGAGTTATAGGAGGCTATGATTCCACGAGAGAGTGGGCTAAAGGGGCTAAGTCTTTATATTATTATTATATTTACCCATCTTGGTTTTTATTTAGGAAAACTGGTTACATGAGCTTCTTGGGGGAAAGGCCACGTGGTTCTTGATTTTCATGTAAATATATAAACCCCTCTTATGGGCTGTTTGGGGGTTCACTCTTTCATTTTGGTTTCTCATTCATTGTTTCTCATCATTTGGTTAATTCATTCATTTATTATTCCTCAATTAATTCTTATCCTTCTTGGGACATGGGGATGAACTGTTGAGGAAAGGAGCCATTGCTTTGTTGGCTATAGTAATTACTAGTGTATTCTATCCATGAATTGGTGCATGCATGCCTAGGATGTATTGGCATGTGTTAAAGCTTGTTCGCAGCTATGAATCCTTAGATTCCCATCATGTAAATTCTTGACTAGATGCACTGGAGCCCTGGAAAGAAGTGGATAGCCCAAGGGATTGTGTGGCGGTGAAGGGGGTTCATTGTCTTTGGGTGGTGTAGGTCGGAGAGAAGAGAGCTGATGTACTTTGGATTGTTGTATGTTGAGAAACATGTGAGAGATTGAGTGCTGACTAGTTTGGGAAGTTGAGTGTTTCTCTAGAATCCGTCCTTGTGGATTCATAGCCCTGGCTCGGGGGTGACCTATTTTTGAGACTTGGAACATCAATGTCTAAGGTTGGGTGGGACATCCTTGGTTTGCAACCAGTTGGTGATTGGTTTTATCAAAGATAAGTTCTCTTTGTCATGTGTTCCTCTACTTGTGTATTTATTTTTACTGTGTATTAATTATTATATCTGAGATATGTATTTTTAATGTGCCTACTTGCTGGTTATTGTTGTGCATGGCATGATTAAGCATTCTTTTTATGTCTAGCATGAATCTTGATTATTGCATGTGTGGTTATTGCATTTCTTTCATGCTTATTTATTAATAAATTGTTATCAGAATTCAAAATTAGTTCTTGAAGCGCGATTTGAAGTAGCGTGGCTAGGTATGTTACACTAATAAATCCTTATTTGTTATGTTCATGAGTTTTGAAAAGAAATTAATAGAGAAGAAGTATGAAGTAGCATAGAAGGATACTGTGTTCATTGTAGACACGAATTTGATTAATTATCTTCATTGCACTCATTGTAACATTAGAAGAATTAATACCCCATTTTGAAGCCTAACATTTCAAAACTCTTATTAATGACACATGAAAACAAATAGCAATGATTTTTCTTCATTCTCATGGGGCTATACTTTTCATTCCGCTTGAGCATTCCATACCACTCAAGAATCCTAGTCACCATGCAACACATGTGTGACGTTGTTAGTTGGGCATGTCCATCAACCAAAAGTATCACTTGGACTACACCCACAGGGTCTCCATTCAGTGAATCTATGGCATAGCATGAGCATTCATTGGATATTAAATAATAAATCTAATTTCACTAGATATTGATAAATACCTCCCAAAATCCTCTTATTGAAACCCCCTCCTATTACATCCTTCGAATGAAAAAAAAAAAAAAACTATTTTTACTAGATACCCCTTTGAACACCCCCAATACCTATAAAACTCCCCATACCCTGCATCCCCCCTCCCCAAATACCTACAATATATTGAGTCCGTTTTTCACAATTTTAAACCCCTCTTTATGAATGAACGTGATAAGATATTGGTCAAGAAGGTGAAGCCCTTGTGACTACACCTATCCAACATGTTCTAACCAAACCCAAGACAAGCACCTTATAGTGAGCGAAATTTTGAAGTGCTCATTTCACCATAGGTGATGTTTCATCATCACCACCCAACCATAGGTGACCTTCTATTGCCTCCCCTGAGGTAGTCACACTTGAACAATTGAATACACAATGTAGGACCATGCTATCATCTGCCTAGTCCAACTTGTGATAGTCCTTTGAAGACCATGTCCTTGGAGGAAACATGCATTCACATACCTTTAGTACACTCATAAATGATGTTTCCTTGCCATGAATAACACTCTGTCCACCACATTGCTAGATTGAAATTTCCTCTTCCATTCTTCCGTTGCAATGCCTCATCGATCATCTTCCACTACTAAGCTAGACTCCTTGGTCCTCCTAGTCCACACCAAATGGACGCATCATCCTAACCATCTCATAAATCACAATGAGTCAGTCACCAAGGACAATACTCATATAGACTTACCCTGCACCCTTAGCCATGTTTGTGGAACATACCCTACATCATGCCACTTCCATTGGCACCTCAAGTAGGGTCCTTACATTCTAGCCAACTTGAACTGTTAACATCCTCATCAACACAACTCTAGAAGATCCTTTTATGAAAGGGGTGTTGGTGAGTGAAGGGACACTTCTACAATTTCCACATTTGAACATGGCTCTGATACCATTTGTTACAAGGTTGTACTTTTCATTCCACTTGAGCATCCCATACCACTTAAGAAGCCTAGTCGCCACGTAGCACTAGCGTGACCTTACTAGTTGGGCATGGCCATCAATTGCAAGTATCACTCGTGTTAGCACATAGGATGTATAGGGGTGTACACAAGTTCCTTATGTCCTATTTAACTGTTTGAGGGTCAAATCATGTGTCAAGTCGACCTACTGCAAACTCACCTAAAAGTTCGCAACAAATCAGGAAAGTACCTCATGCACTAATCACATATCATCATGCTTTGGAAACATGGCAAGGGGTATCTTATTGTTTTCAGTGATTGTAGCAGGTTCTAAAAGGTTTCCCAACTTATTGTGCAAGTTTTAAAAGTTGACATAAAATGTTAATGTAAAAATGCACCTACAAGAAAGTTCATAGTGCGTGTTGTCAAAGGCGCTATGAACTAGTAGTTTTGGGACAATTTGTAGCGAATTAGTACACAACATGGTCATTTTTTCATCATAAATTTTAAATGTCAATTTGGGTTCCTTTTAAATTTTTTGTGGAGATGAATCATTATATTATTTATTGCTGACCAAAAATCAACCTGACCCAGTTTGTTGTTTGGGATAAAAATTGAAATCATCACCTACATGAAATTTCGCAACGCGTGTTGTCACAAGCACTACAAACTCTAACAATATGATAAATCCAAGCTGTAGGAGGGCTGCCACCTGTCTAAGGGGGTTCGAATGGTTTTCTATGAGGTATTTGGACACGAGGGACAGGTTTTCCATCACTAGATCAAGAAGCATGACCTGTTTCAAAAGGAATTTATCACAATAGACAAGATCCAAAAAAATAGGAGCTAGGTGGATTTTTTTTTTCACCTTGCTGTAACAACTCCTAGAGAAAAGGGAATCCAATGCAACCACTTGGGATTCAATCTCTTTAGAGTAGGAAGGAATGATACACTATAGATAGAAGTTGTTTTATTGAGGAAGAAGTTCAGTTCATGATCCAAGAGAGGAGAGAGATTGAGGAGTAGTTTAGCTACTTATTTGTAAGCCCAAAGGCATGTTTGTAATCACATTTTCTGCCATTAAAGATTCATGAGAGATGTTTATTAGATTGTATTATTTGTTTTCCATTTATTTTGTCATACTCTTGCTTGAATATATTGTAGTTATTGAATATCAATGGCTCTCCATGGGTAGGAGAAATCATGAGCTGTAAAGGATTTGCAGTGATTGCCTCCTTTCATGATTTATGTTCAAGTATTATTTTAATTCATTTTGCAGAGAGGATCGTTGCTTGATGAATATTCTGCTTAGTGTCATTTACTCCATTATTTCGATCATCATTATATAAAACCGTTATCTGGTATACAGTTTGATTGCCTTTGATCTGTAGGATGTTATGACACCATGCCAAATGGAATGCCTTTGTAGACAGTTTTTTGCCCTCTTCCTTTCTTACTCAGTCTTGTTGATCCACTCAAGTATAAACCTATTTTAATCATTTATATTCTGATGGGTACCGGGCTTGTTCTTAAAGTAGTCTAAGAACAACTCCTGGTGCTAACAACTCAAACTAAGCCTAATCAACATGTCTTGACCAAACTCAAGCTCGGGATCCTAGAGTGTGTAGAATGTCAAAGTGCTCATTTCACCATAGGCTATGTTGTGTCATTGCCACCCAACTATAGGAAACCTTATAACGCCTCCCCCAATCCAATCACGGTTGATTAGTCGACTACCCAATGTAGGACCATGTTGACATCCATCTAGGTCAACTCGTGATAGTCCGTTGAATATTATGCCCTTGGTGGAAATAAGCATTCATGTACCTTCAGTACACTCATCAATGATGTTTCCTTACTATGAATAACACACTATCCACCTCATTGCCAAATCATATCATCCTTCGATGACCCTGCATTACAATTCATCGTCACCCATCCACCCCTACTAGGCTAGAAATCCATGGTCATCCTAGTGCACACCAAACCAGTACACAATCCTAACCATCTCATGAATAATTGTGAGTTGGTCACCAAGACTATCAAACATATAGATTTTTCATGCACCCTTAGTCAAGTTTTTCCAAATGCACCCTCCATCATGCCATTGCCAGTGGCACCTCAAGTAGGGTCCTTACCTTCATGTCCTAGTGGTTGCTTAGATGATGACGCCCACACACAAAAAGTTCCATATGATGAAGATAACAAGATATATATAGTTCATTTGTTGTTAGCTCAGTATGCAACAATGGGCTTCCGACCACTAGACACTTTAGTTCTAATATTAGTTTGAGTATCTTACACTTTCATTTATTATTTGCAAATGAGTTCTTATCTAATGATATAATTATCTTAGTTTTGACTCCTAACACCAACTTCCAATGATGTAGATTGTGAATAACAATGAAGAGTTGGCCATTTTATATTTGGTTTATGAAGTATGTGCAAAGTATCCCTTTGAGTACCACAAGGACATTGGATGAATTGAGACAATGCTTCATCATAGAGTTCAAAAATGAAAAAACCTAATAATGGATTGTACTCAATAAAAAGACACCAAACATATTGTGGAAGAGAGCATTTACCAATTATTTACCAATTTGTGGCATTCTCTTACTACACAACCAATAAATATGTCAATTTTTTGAAAATAATTTGGAAATAAACAACCATGCACCATAACAAAATTTAAGGAAAATTTAGAAATAAACATCAATGTAAAGTATACACAACAGGAAATTCATTTTAACCTTTGAAGCAAAATTACAAAGATTGAAGAGTCCAATGATTATTAAAGTATGCCTACAATGTGATGTGCTACCAACCACCTATAAGAAACATAATTGAAATGTAATTAAATTTAAAAAAATATATATAAATGAAGTGAGATGTAGATATTAACCTTAAATACTTTTAACATGTAAAAAACAAAATTATCTATCAACTTCTAAAACCATATTCTACTTCTAAACAACCATATACTTATGAAAATCACAACCATATATGTAATAGAATCAAAAGTAACAATGTCCAACAAAATGAACATATTCAACACCAATATTGGGAGAATAACAAGATAAATAACATTAAACTAATTTTTTAAGCTTCTTATAACAAAGATAAAAAAATATAATTATCCATAAAAGTCATTTCATTTGATTTAAAATAAATTACTATATAATTTTTAATTCATTTTGGTTATTTTTGAGTGGAAAATTAGAACCATAGTTTGATTTGGTGATTTGGACTTATGAAGCCTATATATATATGAAGTCAAATAATTAAAGATTGTCTCTTAATCTATGAACAATAAAGAGATTGTCAAGAGTTTAAAGAAGTAGAAACTGTAAACTTTATTGAGAATAAAGTATAAAACTAATTTCTAATTGGGAGTTGGGGCATGCAAAATCCTAACCTTAAATGAAAACCAATGCATGTTAAATGCAAAGTTATAAGGAAAGAAAAGGGTTACACTCCTATTGTAATGCTCTATTGTTTGATAATAGCCTAGTGCAAAGGAGTGGAACATTTGGATAGAATAGATGAAGTAGAATACATGCCACAACCATTCAGACTACAATGTCTATTGTAATGTCATAGTGAGTGCATCTTTCATTTTATCTTGCATTATACATCTAAAAAGAAGAGAAGGAGATTGAGTCCTCATTTTTTTTGTTGGGTTTTTCCACATAAGTTTCTTAGGAAACATCTTGTATTCAATTTGATAATGGTGTGCTCTAATTTTACTAGTAGAACTTTTCCCTTATATGTGTTAATTTTAATATTTTAAATGCTATACATTTAATATTACATTCTTAATCATAAGCAACCCTTCATAAAAAAGTATAACCTCACAATATTGTATTAGTATTTAAAATCTATTATTATACCATTTCCATTGAAATATCCATAATAATTTACAAATCATTGACTTATTCACTATTTAATTTATTTAGATGCACCAACCTTCACTTTATACATTCCCCAAACCTCTATCTCAATTATATTGAAATTTTCCAAATGTACTACTTTACATTATATATAAAATTCTCTTTACACACATTCCTAAAAAAAAAATGTTATTAAAAAACAATTAATAGCTATTTTCTTTAAGACTCCCACTCAATAGATTAAATGGTAACATAATTTATAAATTTCCATGTTGCAGCAATAATCCAATAGAGGGTATCAAGATCACATTGTTGTCTTGCACTTACACATCAATGACTCCAAGAGATATGCATGCCCACTAACAATGTTGGAACACACAACAATAAAACAGACACCCAATATTCGTACAAGTCCACTTGCCAGATTGAGACAAACATCCAACTCACTCTGAAATGCTGGTCAAATATGTGAAGATAACATTGCTTGGTAGACATTCTGAATCCACAGTCAATTCAAACAGGATCTCAATGCAATTTTGTTCATTCCAGAGGATCGAATTACACATTAGGTCTCTAACTTGAAGAACAGGTTACAGATTAGAAAGCTTTTGACATGAGAAAGATACAGATCTCCAATATTAAAGAGACGATAGCAAATGGGAGAAGGATCATCCATCTAACAATTTGGAATGGGCGGATAATCACAAGTTTTAACATAAATTTTGGCCAATTCCATAGATCTCCACAAAAAGTTTTACTCAACTCCTTGGCTTGTCTGTTAAGTCTACCACTTTCAACATTAGATTCTTCAATTCTCTTTTGCACTTCAAGCAAACACTTAGTAATGTCTAATTCCTCCTGCAGCATTTCATTATGTTGTTTAAGTGAATTTTCTGATAATTCATATTGCTGAATTAAATCTGAGTGTTGTTTGACAGCTTCATTCAACTTTTTTTGAAGGCAATTAATTTTCTTTTCCTTTGTTGCATTTTCGATAATCAAAGCTTCCAACCTCTTTGCATTGCTCGAGGACACAGCTTTCAGCAACTGCCTCTCCTCATCCATGCAAACAAGTGCAACGTTATACTCCATCAACTGAGCCTTCGAGAACTCGACTTCAGTCATTAGTTCACTATTCTTCTGGCTCAATGATGCCCTTTCACTTGCCATCAACTCAAGGTCTGTTTGCAGCTTTGCAATAATGTCTTCCAAATTTCTCTTTTCAGTATTCCATAAATACCAGTTTTCATGTAATTTTCCAAGCGATTCCTTAGAACATGCCTTGGATTCATTCAACTCTAATACTAATTCATTCAACTGGGCTTTCAAGGACTCTGCTTCAGTGCCAAGCTCTGCATTTTTAATGCTCAGCAATTCCCTTTCACTATCCATCAAATCTAGCTTTGTTAAAGACTCTTCAACAATGCATTGCAAATTACTGTTTTCAGCTTCCCAAAGAACATAGCCTTCTTCATATTTTCTGAGCAATTCCTGAAACTTTCCCTTGGATTCATTCAATTCAGATTCCAAATCAATCTTTTCTGTTCTGCATTGATGTAGAGTACTCTCATTTTGGTCCCTCTCATTTTCCATGCAAACCAATTTTGCATTACACTCATTCAACTGGGCCTTCAAGTACTCCATTTCAGAGCTCAGGTCTCCATTTTTCCGCCTCAGTAACACTCTTTCAGTAGCCATCATCTCAAGGTTGGTTTGCATTTCTGCAAGAGTGCCTTCCAAATTTCTCTTTTCAGCATCCCACAAATGGCGATCTTCTTCAGTTTTTTCATCTAATTCCTTGGTCCTGGCCATGAATTTATTTACCTCAGATTCCAACTCATTCATTTCTGCTCTACATTGGAGCAAAACCCTCTCATTCTCCACATAAGTCACCGATAAAGAAGCCTTTTCTTCTCGTGAGCTCTTGAGTTCTTCAACAAGGCGTTGATTGAGTACCCGCAAATTGGATATCTCATCTTCGAATATCTGAAAATCTGTGTCTTCTCGTGCAGTTGCTTCGGCATTTTTTAAGCTGGAAGGTCTTCTCCGTTCCTGCCTACGGCTGCAGCCTCGGCCTCCATTCATCTTGTTCGACATTCAAGCAGAGAGTAATATATTACAGAGTTAGTTTCTGGAGTGCGGTGGAAGCGTAGCGAGTAATACAAGAAGAGGTTCGTGAAATAACTTCAGACAGAGTGCACTTTCAGAATAATTGCGCCTCTCATCTAATCCAAGGATGAGATAATGTGTTTGTTTTAAGAGAGTATGCATATAAATAAATAAGTAATGAATCCATCCCACAACCAATAGACGGGTATGAGAGCCGACCAACTCCATTAAACAACACTCAAACGTTATTTGACCGGGTAGCCTGTGCAATTGAATTCAAAAACATTGTTTTACAGGGTAACGGTGGCTTGTTGGGTCAGTGAAAGTAGAGAGTTGATATTGCACTTGCATTGTTCAACTCTCGGACCATGAAAATTCATCAATGGCTTATATTTCCATTGTCACAATCAAATGGTGGTTCTTATTCTCACCTTGCCATTAGGTAGGTTTTCATGATGGTTCTTATTCTCACCTTGCCATTAGGTAGAAACTAGGTAGGTTTCTAGGAGCTTTGCTTAAATTTTTTTAAGCGTAAAGGATTCTTAGGCAATGCAACAAATGGTGGCTCTCTTCCCCAAATGGTCCAATTTTTGCTTCCAAGTAACTTTTGTCACATCCAACTAGATTTCCTTTGGGAGGTCTTCAACGTTCTTGTGATATGGTGGGAAATGAAATGAAATTTACGAAGAAAATTATCAATGGTGCCTAGTAAATTAAACCCCAAAATGCTAGGGTTGGTTTGGGTTGTTGTATATTTGAATAAAACAACGGATTATATATATATATAATTTACAACTTCCACTCTCTAATAATATTTGTGAGACTGCAATTGACTCCAACACAACCCTTAGCCATCTGACATCATATACATCCCCACACTTAGCATCTACCCCATAAATTGATGGTATGATGAGAAGTGAAAAATCATGCATAGGCATATCCACTCCATTCTATCTCACGACCCCATGCATACCATTTTCTCTACTGTTATTATGGGCACCTTCTTTCTCATAAAAGGTAGGGATTTATTGTTATGAGAAAATAAAGGATTGTCGAAGCTCTCCATTATTCATGATATAAAGCCTTTTGAAATGCCCTCATTCTAGTAAGCAAGACACTATAACAAATGACACTAATAATCAATCATTGTTCTCACCTACCACCTCACTATATGATGTACTTAGACATCACACATTTAATATCCCCTCCTCTCTCCCTTACGTATTTTACTTGGAGACATCGAAAGAGTGACCAAGATTATGAGAACTACAAAAGTTGTAGAATATGAATATTTTTAGGTACTATCCCTAAAATATGGTTTTGTTTATCTAATTTGTTTAATCATTTTTTTTTATGTTTTCTTTATTCATGGTCCCATCATATCACCCATACCATTTTCAAATTGGGGAATACATCCAATTCAAATATTTTCAAAAGCATCATGACTACATACTTTAGTGAAGCTCTATCCTACAATGCTTAGCAGATGGCCTTCATACTATCTTGATAGAAGGAGTGTCTTTGAGCTAGAGGACAAGTAGGTTTCCAATGGGAGTTACAAAGTACTAACCATAACCTCACTCTTTTGTATTTCATTGAGGAGACTTCACACTATTATTTCATCTCTTGTATTTTATTGCTTTGTTGAATTTCATAATGTCTTTGTATCTTATCCAAGTGGATATCGGTGGCCACCCACCTCTTCCACTAAATCATGATGGTTCCCCATTTGGAAATACTTTTTTTCTCTAGTTTTTCAGGTCTTGATCTTTTGACAAATTTTTTAGGCTCTAAACAATGTTTTTTTCCTTGTGACAAATTGGGATTGCCATGGCATGTCCAATCATTGACCAAAATTATTCTTCTCATCAAGAGATATTTCCAAGGGGATATTTTGCACCCCAAACAAAGTTTGTATGTGGAAGTTGTGTCCCTAGGAAGTTGATGTATAAACTAGACTCTTGGGGGCCGACATTCCTTTTGGCCACCTCATCTCCTAGGATCACAATGTTTAATCTTTAGGGATTTACCCCCCTAGGATTTAGTAATTTATGTTAAAAGGTCATTTTTGGGCCTCTTGTAATGGGCATATTGCACATGGGTGTAACCGAGAACTCTCTCTTCATAGATAAGTGACCACCATTCTAGCTAGTTTGTATTGCTTTTCATTTCAAAGTCTTTTACTATTTGATTCATTAATAGAATTTTCTTCTCACTTTATTACTTTTCTCTCTGCAATATTTCTCTATGTGTGTGTGTATCCATTCATATTTATGGATTTCATTTCAATCTCTGCAAAATCCATATTAGTGGTATCAGAGCTATCTTCACTTTGTTGTTTATTGTTTCATGTCTCCAACGAGGTTTGGGTATACAGATTTGGATATCGAACTAGTTTTGCTTGGGAAAGACCACTCTTACTTTCCCAAGCGGCCTTGATCCGGATTTAGGAGAGGAACGAACTGATTAATAAACTGAATACAATAAACACAAAGATATGAAGAACAACACATATATCTAGTGAACAATATCTTCTATTGAATAAATGAAATAGACTGAAACTGTAAAACTGCAGAACTGAAACACTTGCTTGAATGGTGGTATCTATCTCTGAGAAGAGATGTGGCTACTACGCACATTCGTCTGAGCAGAATGATTACAATGAGGCTCCAGAGGACTTTTTAATATTACTCACGAATTCCAAAACCCTAGACATCCAAAAACCTAACCCTAGGAGATGAAACACCAAAAGTTATGTGGGCCCCTATGGGTAAGTTGGTACCTCAACTTATCAGGGTCGTAACTTTTGCATACGACCTCAGTTTTAGGTGCATGATAGCCCATTGGAAAGGTCTTTTAGAGAACTACATTACGCCGTCAAACTTTGACTACGTCAATAGTTTGACTGTGGCGAGCCAAAAAAACATTGTTTAGGAACCCAAAACGGCCCTGGAAGTACATCAAGATGTGCTGACATGAAAACATACAAAATAATTCAATTGGATTAGGTGGGAGGCCACCAGTATCCACTTGGAAGATGTGTAGGGCTTCAGACAACCTCGGAAGTGTAGAACCCACAATTACAAAGAAGTATAGAAGAACGTGTTGAACTAAAAACTATCAAGAGGAGCTAGTTGGAATAGGTGGGTGGCCACCAATATCAACCTGGACCAGTCCTCCCCCCTTAGGAAGAGATGATCTCCATTGTGTTGAGTTCCCCCATCAGGTGAGGAAAATTCTGTTGAATTTGGCCCCTGGTGAGCCACTTTCCTTGGTGGAGGAGTTGCCCTGCCTTGACAACCCGATAAAGATGGATCCTCTGCTGGCGAGTGCCCTTGACCTGTGTGTCCACTATATGATCAATGGATGCATGTTCCATGTAGTCAAGGTTGATCTCTATTGGTGTCAATTGTTCTGCGATCTCCGAGGTGTCCAATAATGGTGGAAAATATGGTTGAAGGAGGTCCACATTGAACACTTTGTGCAAGCCAAGGAAGGGTGGAGTGTTGAGCTCAAAATAATTTCTACCCACAACCTTGGTGATGGTGTAAGGCCCATAGCGAAGTGGGCGGAGCTTCCGATGGGGCCCTATAAGACACTTCTTCTGCAAATGTAACCAGACCTTGTCTCCAACCTGAAATAGGTGTAGTACCCTATGTTGATCATGGTGCTGCTTATACTTATCATTGGCTTTCTGCAAAATCTCATGGACATGTTGGCGAATGTGTTGAATCTGCTCAATGAATATGTTGGCTTTGTCAGTCTCAGACTGAACATGGGAAGAATTTGTCTGTGTGGTTGCAAGAGGTAGTGCAACATCAATGGGACCCAAGGGTTGGAATCCTAGTCCCACCTGAAATCGGCTATGGTCGATGGAGCTATGGAGAGCCATGTTGTAACTGTGTTGAACATAGGGGAGACTCTCATCCCATGTACACGGATTCTTAGAGTTGTACATGCACATGATGTGCGAAATAATTCGATTGACGACCTCTTTTTGACCATTTGTTTGGGGGTGGAAAGCAATGGATTTAGTGAGCTTGGTGTCCAACAGTGACCAAAGACTCAACCAAAATGTGTTGAGGAACCTCCTGTCTCGGTCAGAGATGATAGTCTGTGGTATCCCAAAGTGGACCCACACTCGCTCGAAGAAGAGCTTGGAAGTATCTGTCGCAATGATGTTCTTCTTGCAGGCTGTGAGGATGGCCATCTTAGAAAACTGATCAACGACCATAGATATGCAATCATTTCCTTGCTTGGTGGACGAAAGGCCAGACATGTAATCCATCGAGATGGATTCCCAAGGCTTCTCGGGGGTAGGAAGAGGGGTGTATAATCCTTGCTTCTTGATGGTTGGGTTGGAAATGACACATGCAATGCAAGATCTGATATACTTGCTGACGTCCTGTCGAAGTTTTGGCCAATAAAATGTTTCTTGAGAATGGTCACAATTTTCTCCATGCCAAAATGTCCTACGATCCGACTATAGTGGGCTTCCCAAATCATCTTTGCACGATCCCTTGCAGGAACAAAAAGATGGCCCAGATGGCATAACAACCCGTCCTGAATGTGAAAATTGGTGACAACAGTGCTTGTACCCAAGACTTGATAGGTGGTGGTGAAGTCCAGATTTTGTTGATAAAGATGGGCCCACTCAGATGCCTCATGTCCACAGGAATGGAGCACAGTGGTGAGTGCAGCCATGGGAGGTCGACTGAGGCAATCAACAACATGATTTGTGCTCCCTGTCTTATACTTGATGTTGAGATGGAACTACTACATGTAGGTTGACCACTTATGATGGAATTCATTCTACAACTTCCCTTGTGTCTGTATGAACTGCAATGACTTGTGATTAGTGTGGATGATCATCTCCTTTCCTAAAATGTAATGTTTCCATTGACGATAAGCTAGTACAATGGAATGCATTTCCTTGTCATAGGTGGGGTATTTCCAGACAATATTTGAGAGTGTCTCACTATGGTATGCCACCGGATGACCATGCCGAGTGAGAATTGTGCCTACCTCATAGTGAGATGTATTAGTCTCAATCTCGAACAGTTGTTGCAGATCGAGCAAGGAGAGTACTGGAGCTGCGCACAAGTGATGCTTCAGATCATCAAATGCTCATTGTTGTTCCTTCCCCCACACAAAATTTTCCCTGCCACCGCCCTTGGTCACGTGGTTGAGGGCCCATGCAATATGGGAGAATCCCAACACAAACCATCGGTAGAAGTTGTCTAGTCCCAAGAAGCTTCGAAGCTTGGTTAGTGTGATCGGGGCTGGCTAGTCACAGATGACTTGGATCTTAGCGGGATCAACATGTACCCCGTGCTCATCAACAATATAGCCCATTTATTGGACCATGTTCATGCCAAAGGAACATTTTTTTCAAGTTGGCATACAACTTTTGTTATCGTAGAGTGTTCAAAACCTATTGAATATGCCGCATGGGATCCTCCCAAGTTCTACTGAAGATGAGGATTCCATCCAAATATACGACCAAAAATGAGTTGGTGAAGGGCATGACCAACCATTCAAAGAGACTTTCTTTAGATTTGAAAGTTGTCTTCCATACATTAGTTGGTTCGATGGGAACCTGGTGGTAGTCAGAATTTAGGTCAATCTTGTTTAAGAAATTTTCCCCCTTGAGTTGGTCAAGAAGGTCATCAATCCCAGGAATTGGGTGACTCTGATTTTGTTTAATGATATGTAATCAATGCAGAGTCGCCAGGTCTCGTCTTTCTTCTACACCAATACAATCGGGATTCCGCAAGGGGAGGAGCTAGGTATGATGTGCCCCTTTTGAAGAATCTCTTGGATATGATGCTTGATTTAGTCATTTTCCATCAGTGAGCGATGATATACTATTGCATTATGAAGAGGTGCAACGAGGGTTAGATCAATTGGATGCTTGACTTGGAAGTGTGTTGGTACCCCGGTGGGTGAGGAGAAGATGTCACTGTATTCTTCCACGATCCCATCCACTTGCTTCTGCTGCAAAGAGAGGCTTTGTGTAGAGGCCAAGGATGTGGCGGCGACCTTCTTATTACTCTGAGCATGGATCACAAAGAAGATGAACTTCCCAGTCCGTGAAATGACCTTACTGTATTGCTTAGCATAGATTAAAGAAATAGTGGTAGGCGGAGCTACCTCTGGTATCTTGTACAATTGTCTACCCAAAGTAATAATAACACTGTGAGGTCTAGACTCATACACAACATGGCGCTTCCACGAATATGGTTGTACTAAAAGAACATCACAAACTTCAAGGGGAACAATATCATACAATACCTCATCTTTGAAATGCTTGATGTCGTAGGGCATGCGACATTGTTGGCTGACACAAAGATCTCTTCCTTGGCGAAGCCAACTGATGGTGTAGGGTTGCAGGTGTGGTGTCATCGACAGGTCCAGCCGCTTGACGAACTCTACTGAGATCAGGTTCTTCTAACTACCGCTATCGATAATGAAATGAAGTAGAGCCCCCTTTACCCAGATATGTGAGTGAAATAGGTGCTCCCCTTCCTCTGGTTCTTCTGGTTCGCTTGGCTAGACTTTGGTGGTAGCGACAGTGGCACTGGGTTCAACATCGATTATCTGCTTCCCTCCTTCTGGATTTGATTCAGAATCAGAATCGGCCTCTGACTCGGAAGCCTTCAACTCGACCACGACTGACTTCTTGGAGCGACATTCTTCGGTGTTGTGCCAAGGGATTTTATGGTATTTACACCATTTTCTCATGTCCTTCTTCGTCTTCGCATTTCCCTTCTTGTGTTGCGGCTTGTACTGGTTGTCCTAAGAGTGACCATCTTTGCTTTGTCCCTTGTTGTGTGTGTTGGGGCCACCTTTTCCCTATTTTGGCTGTGAGGAGTTTGTAGATCCAAACTCTCGCCTCTTCTGCTTAAATTTCTGCTCGATCTTAACAACATATCTATAAGTCGTACCCAATGAGGCGATATCTAGAAAATCCATTTCTGTTTGAATGTACCTATGCAAACAACCACGATATTTGAGCACCAGATGTTGCTCATAGTATTTGATACCCAATTTGGTGCGTTGGGTATGGAAAATATTGGTGAAATCTGGTACTATCTGGTCCCTTTCTTGACGCAGGGTGGTCCATCTGGTGTACTGGTCCTCGTAGCTTCCAATAGGGTAGTATTCTCCTTTAATGGCATAACGAAAGGAATCCCATGTAGGGGAAACCATGAATATTGTAGATTCCTCTATGGCCCTTTGATCAGAGTAAGTGTCCCACTAGTCCTTAACATGGGGGACAACCTTGAGGAGTGCAAAAGTAATCTTTTCCCTATCGGAAAATTTGTGGACCAAAAAATACCCTTCGAGCAAATTCAACCATTTATCTACAACATCCGCATCTATCAATCCTTCAAATAATGGAATATCAAATTTTACCTGTACCTTAAAGGGGGTTGCATCACTGCTTGATGAAGATGCTTCTCTTGTGGGCAGCCTCCGAAGGATCTATGCAAATTTTTCCATCATTTCATTCCTTTGTCGCTCAAGGGCTTTCTCGAGCAACATTTTAAAAGGATCACTCGCTCCATAATCTTTCTTTTCGTCTCCCATGGGTTGTTTTCGGGCTCGGTGCGACCGATATTGCAACATATCGATTGGTTCGAGTCCCAACTTCTTGTACCCAGATCTTGTCAGGGACATGCACGAAGAAAAATAAATGAAGAGCAGACCACTATGATACCACTAATACGGATTTAGGAGTGGAACGAACTGATTAAAAAAATGAATACAATAAACACAGAGATATGAAGAACAACATAGATATCCAGTGAACAATATCTTCTATTGAATAAATGAAATAGGTTGAAACTATAAAACTACAGAACTGAAACACTTGTTCGAAGGGTGGTAGCTATCTATGAGAAGAGATGTGGTTGCTATGCGCATCCGTTTAGGCAGAATGATTACAATGAGGATCCATAGACCTTTTTGATATTACTCATGAATTCCAAAACCCTATACATCCAAAAACCTAACCCTAGGAGATGAAACACCAAAAGTTATGTGGGCCCCTATGGGTAAGTTGGTACCTCAACTTCTCGGGTTCATAACTTTTGCATACGACCTCCGTTTTAGGCGAGTGATAACCCGTTGGAAAGGTATTTTAGATAACTATGCATTACGCTGTCAAACTCTAACTCCATCTACAATTTGACTGTGGAAAGCCAAAAAAACACTGTTTAGGGCCCCAAAACGACCTTAGAAGTACATCAAGATGTGTTGATATGAAAACATAGAAAATAAGCTAGTTGGATTAGGTGGGAGGCCACTAGTATCCACCCGAAAGATGTGTAGGGATTCAAACATCCTTGGAAGTGTAGAGCCCACAATTACAAAGAAGTACAAAAGAACATGTTGAACTAAAAACTGACAAGAGGAGCCAGTTGGAATAGGTGGGTGGCCACCAATATCCACTTGGATCAGGCCTCCCATGATTGATGAAAATAGAGACGATGGAGCAAGAGATCCTGTCAACTTTTTTCTTGAGAAATACCTTTTGCAATAGAGAAACGAGATGATGGATATATGTTTCCATATCCTTCAATGATTGTCAATGACGACCGAGACACCTTCAACAAGAACCTATTTTGGAGGTGCGACACCCTTCAAGGTATAAGTTAAGTTTGACATTCCTTTATTTGAAGCAAGGATAGATGTGGATGCTTTGGAGAAATGGTTAAATCTATTAGAGGGTTATTACTATGTTCAAAAAAATTTGGACATTAAAAAGATCACATTTATGCTCCTTAAGGCCCTTCCCCGTGTCAAACATTGTTGGGAAAGTTACTAAGAGAGACATGATGGAGATGAGCCTACAACATTTAGGACATTTAGGATAGAACCCACTTGGGTGGATTTTTTTGATGCCCTCAAGGAATAATTCTACCATGTTGGAAACTATGATGACCAATACATGAGATGGACAACTTTGCATCAAGAGAGAGACTAGATGGTGTTGGAGTATGATGATATCTTTCATGCCTTGCGCTCAAAGATGGGTATTAGAGACTCCAAGTGTCACCTAGTTTTGAAGTACTGCAAAGACCAACACATGTACATCCAAATGGAAATGGATTTATTGGACATATCCTCAATGGGAGTCGCTTATCGATATGCTATCAAAATCGAGAAGAGATTTAAGTAGAGTAATAAGTGAGAGTTTAGGTCTACAAATAAATCTCAACAGAAGCACGATAAATGTGTCCCTGGCTCATAGAACAGAGGATAGAGTAAGGATAGCTATCCTCAAGATAACTAGTCCAAGATCTAGGAAAATAAGGGTAACAAGAAGTCAAAGAAGGACACTACAAAGTGGTGTGACTTCCACAAAATCCCCTAGAATAATACTAATGAATGTCACTCAAAACAATCATTGTTGACTAAGCTAAAATAAAAAGAATTGGGCTTTGGCTCAAATTTTGATTTATAGTGGGATAGGGGAAAGTAGATCATTGATATAGAACCTAGTTCTACCATCGCAACTGAAAATATCCAATCGGAAGAGTCAAAGGAGCCTAAGGAGGGAGATCACCTCTTCCATTCATAAATGTGGGTGAAGGTGACTCCACTACATTTCATTGTTAACAATAGTATCCATAATCATCTGATCTCAATCAAGGCCATCAATTTGACAACAATGCCACACCCCCAACCATACACCATCGGTTGGTTGAGCCAGGGATGAGACATTCTTGTTAGCCAACAATGTCACTTATCCTACAACATCAATTCCTTCAAATATGAGGCACGGTATGATGTTACCTCACTTGAAGTTCATGATGTTCTTTTAGGACAACCCTAATGTGGAAACATCATATTTTTTATGAGTCCAAGCCTTGTAGTGTCATTGTTACAATATATTTACTTGAAGTTAGTTCCTCCAAGCTATTGTTGTCATATAGAAAATTAACATAAGTAATATTTTTGGATTTAATCACCATAACATTTCTTATGTTAGTGTTAATAGTGACACCCATACTATAGCAAAAATCCTTGAGAATTTTTAATTGCTTCTCATGATCATAGATACTCCTTGCCATAAGAACAATATAACAATGTAGAAATGAAGGATGATAACTATACCATATAGATTTTGGTTGACACAACCTACTTCTTTCAAACAAGCCTCTAACTTGTCAATATATATGCCAAAAAGGGTAAGGGATGTGGGAAAACCTCACTTAACTCCTATATTAAAATTAATTTCTTTTGACCTACCCTAAGTGTTCCTAAACTTGAAAATAATTGTCTCATACAACCTTATAGAATAAACTCTCAATTTGCAAGGAAATTTTCTCTCTTCTAATCTATTCTAATGGCCAGTTCTGGCCACTATGTCAATTTTTTCTTTAAATTAAATGAAACAACATAGGATTTTGTTTTTATATTGTGACACTCTTTTATAATGATCCTAAGCATAGAAAGACACTCCACACTTGAATGATAGCTCCTAAATCGAACCTCTCATTTAGCTCTTTTTTCATGGCCTTCTAGCCATAAACTGATATTCTTTTCCAAAATAATTCCATATAACTTGGATAAAATGGAGCTAATCATAATGGTCCTATAATTAGAGGGATTGTTTTTATCCCCAGTTTTAAAAATAGGTAAAATGAGGCATTGATCTTGGGTTTAGAGAAGCCTTGCTTGAGTGCTAAATTGAGGGATGAGGATAGGCCCTCCAAATTTTGATATTTCTGCTTGGTATCCTTTGATGTCCTTAGATTTCCCTTTTGTGAGCCACTTAACCCCAAACTCTATGTATTGTATATAAAAGAAATTCTCCCTCTATAGAAAGGGTTTGAATGTTGTCCACAACATTAGGGGATTTTTAAATATTTTTAATGTAGAAATTCTAGTCCCTAGAGGGAATCATATTGTTTTTTTAAGTTTTACTAGTTGAAATTACCTAGAGAATTGCTTAGGATCTAGCTTAGAGAGGTTTATATGGTACCTATCTTTCCTTTTAATTAGGGCTAGGTACTTAATTATCTTGTCATGTTTTAAGGGCTAGTTGTAAGCATCTCTAATTATCTCTAATTACTTTTCTAGAAATCTTGCACTCTTTATCATACCAATACCAAGGTCGTAGTCTAACTGTTCTAAGTTTTGGCTCTTTTCCGAGGATATTCTTTGTTTAATTTCATGAGACAAGAAATTGTTGAATCTGCAGATTTGAGTGGTTAATTTTGTATAATACCAGTTCCACAAAGTTTTTTAGAATCCAATTCTGCATTCAGAAATGTAATTTAAAAAAAATAAATTTGTGATTTCATACATATTTATGTCACCAGATTTATGTGAAAAAGGCCAAAATGTAGAATAGTTAAACAAAACCCATACCAAGTGTTGGTTGTTCTATTTTCCTTTTCATAGTAGAAATACCTTGTTTCTCAACACTTAAGAAATATAACATTAAGAAAAACACATTATAGATCTTTTATAATACGTGATGTAATTGAGCTATTAAAATTCAAAAAATATAACATATATCAAAACTACTACTAAATTATAAAAGAATTTATAATTTTATATAATAAATATTATATTAAATTTAAAATAAATAAAATCCAAAAAATATAGCATATATTAAAACTACTAAATTATAAATTAATTTATAGTAAATTAATTAAAATAAAACTCATCTAAGGTAGAAATAAAATTTATTTAATATATTAAATTAAAAATATAATAAAAATTGAATATAATTATATATTAAAATATTAAATTCATATCAAACTATTATTTGATATTAAAACCTTATTTGATATTATTTTTAAAGATTAACTCAAAATTAAATTAATAAACAAATCATTATTTTTAATAAACTGAAAATCACATTAAAATCAACACATCCAATCTAAAATAAACATAATATGAAATTAAAACATATAACTTGCATTGCATCGTAATTGTTAAATTAAATAGAAATATTAAGAGTAAATTTTAAATAATAACTAGTATTTTTCAATACATTATAAATTGAAAAATATTTTACTAAATTTAAAATAAATATATAATATAATTTTTTAAATATAACATATATCACAATTATTAAATTATAAATTTATAATGAATAAATTAAATTAAAAAAAATATATTTATATTTACAAAGTCCTAATTAAAAAGAAAAAAATATATTATATCAATAAAAGGTAAAAGCAACTTTCACAACTATACAAGTTGGATCCTAAGAAGTTTTGAAGCCAAATTCTAAAACGCAATACTAAAGAAAATAATAGGATTTCCTTAACGTACTGGAATTCCTACCTTTAAAATTTTTACGAGTTCCCTAATGCCATGGACACCATTCCTATTGTCCCTACAAAGGAAGAAGTTTTTTCTTTAGATGACATAGAGTTCGGGGTTAAGCGGCTCACAAATGGGAAAACTAAGGACAATGAAGGCTACCAAGCTGAAATTTTTAAAATCGGAGGGCCAATCCTTATCCCTCACATACACAAGCTCTTCAATTTAGCAGTCAAGAAGGGCTTCCCTAAACCTTGGACGCAAAGCCTCATTGTTCTTATTTTTAAAAATGGGGATAAAAACATTCCCTCTAATTATAGGACCATTATGATTAGCCCGATTTTAGCCAAGCTTTATGGAATTATTTTGGAAAAGAAGATGAGCTTTTGGCTAGAAAGTCACAGTAAAAGAGCTAAAGGCCAGGTCGGGTTTAGGAGATATCATTCAACTGTGGACCATCTTGTTACTTTTAGGATCATTGCAGAGAAGTTCCACAATACTAAAACCAATCTTTTTTGTTGTTTTGTTGACTTTAGAAAAGCTTTTGACATGGTTCCTAGGAAAAACCTTTGGAATAGGTTGGAAGAGATAAAAGTGCCTCTTGAGTTGAGGGCTGCTGCAATAAGGATGTATGAGAACGTTATTGCTAAGTTTAAAAACACTGAGGGCTGGTTAAAAGAGATTAACTGCAATATCAATATTAAACAAGGTTGTCCCTTATCCCCTACCCTTTTTGGCATATACATTAATAAGTTAGAAGAATGCTTGGAAAAAACAGGTTGTGTCAGCCCTACTCTTACTGGTATAGTCATCAATCTTCTTCTTTATGCCAATGATATCGTTCTTATGGCAAGGAGTCCCCATGTTCTTGAAAACCAACTAAGGATCCTCAAGGATTTTTGCTCCAATATGGGTATGACTATTAATACTGATAAGACTAAGGTCATTATTATTAAATCCAATAAGATCCCTTATGATACCTTTGTATATGACAACAACAAATTGGAGGAAGTGACTTCATACAAATATCTTGGAATTGATATTCACCACAAGCTCAATTGGA
>JZKD02S1676690.1:33006-48005 GCA_000966675.3 Picea glauca | reverse complement strand
GTTTATTAAAAATAATGGTTTGCTTATTAATTTAATTTTGAGTTGATATTAATTTAAATTTGTATTTAATATTTTAATAAATAAATTTGCTAAAATTTTAATAATATTTATAATTCAATACATCTAATTAATTTATATCTAATAAATTTAATTTGCAATTTATGTGAAATCTAATTTAGTTCATTTTTATTATCAATTTCACTTAAACATATTTAAGTTAACTAAATTTACTTATAATTTAATATTTCTCATATATGCTATATTTTTTATATTTTAAATTATATATTTATTTTAAATTTAATATAACATTTGGTATACGAAATCATAATATAATTTCATGAATAACCATTATGTTTTAAAGTTCTCCCGGATGGGGAGACATGCGTTGAGACTGGGAAATCCACTGACGGTAGCTCAGACGTTCGACGGGATGGCAGGGACAGATATCTGAAGCACTTCTATGAAGGTCACACTGATTAGAGGTTTGTGCCAGCAGTCCGAAGTGAAGGAGGCCCGTACAGGCTTGCCATAGGCGAGGAATTGATTAGGGCAATTAACTTGCTAAGTGTGAGTACACAACACCCAATGGAGAATATGAAGATTTTTCAATAAGCAAACATGGTTCAGTACCCTGAAAAATCATGTCGATGTAAAAGATAAGGACATCAAAGGCTTTGAATAAAAAATATTAAAATTTTGAGGGTTTACTGTCATCCATCCTTCACATCCACAAGTTTTTAGAATTAGCTTTCAAGTAGGGCTTCTATAAATCCTAGATTCAAAGCCTCATTGTATTTATTTTTAAAAGTTGGGATAACAAAAATCCTTCTAATCATAGAACCTTTATGATTATCTCCCTTTTATCCAAGTTATATGGTTAATTATTTTGGAAAAGAATACCATCTTATGGCTAGAAAGTCTTGGAAAAATAACTGAAGGAAAGGTCTCATTTATGAGTTATCATTCAACTATGAACCACCTTGTTATGCTTAGGATCATTGCAAAGGAGTGTCAAAATCATTGACATTCTGGCTAAGGTGTCACTATATTAAAACCAAGTTCCTTGCAAGTTGAGAGTTGCTTCTATAATGTTGTAAGCGAGCATTATTGCCAAGTCTAGGAAGACTAAGGGTAGGTTGGGAGAAATTAATTGTAATATAGGATTTAAGCAAGGTTGTCCCCTATCTCTTACCCTTTTTGGCGTATACATCAACACGTTAGAGGGTTGCTTGAAAGAAGTAGGTTGAATCGGCTCAACTCTAGTTGATATAGTCATCATCCTTCTTCTTTACATTTTTGGTATTTTTTTATGGAGAGGAGTCTCTATCATCATGGTCCAAACAAATAAAAAGTCTCAAGGATTTTTTCTATATAGTATGGGTATCACTATTAACACTAACATAAATATTTTTATGATAATTAAATAAAAATATACCACTTAAATGCAAATTTTGTGTATGGAAAGAATCGCTTGGAGGAATGCACTTCATACAAATATCTTGTAATAATGGCATACATTATGAGGCCTGGACTCATAAACAACATGATGTTTCCCAATATAGGGTTGTCCTAAAATATCACAAACTTCAAGTAAGGAAACATCACACAATACTTCATCCTTGAAGGGATGATGATGTAGGATAAGTGGCATTACTTTCTAACACAAAAGTCTCATTACTGGCTCAACCAATCGATGGTGTATGGTTGGGGGTGTCGCATTGTTGGAATATTGATGACCTTGATTGAGATCAGATGCTTCTAGCTAATGATGTCAACAATTCTATGTAGTGAGGTCCCCTTCACCCACATATGTGAATGGAATAGGTGCCCCCCCTCCTTAGGCTCCTCCGACTCTTCCAATTAGATCTTTGTGGTTGCAATGGTATCACTAGGTTTTGCATCAATGAATGTATTTCCCTTATCCTACTCTAAATCAGAGTTTGAACCAGAGCCTGATTATTTTTCTTTAATCTCGACCAATAATTATTTTTTGAGAGACATTCATTAGTGTTGTTCTAGGAGATTTTTTGGAACTCACACCTCTTTCTAGTGTCCTTCTTTGATTTCTTGTTACCCTTATTTTGCTGCAGAAAGGACTTATTATCTTTAGGTTGGAAATATGTACTTCATCCTTTGATTTATGATTTAGGCCCACCTTTACCATGCTTCTATTGCCAAAACTCCTGCTTATTCCTCTACTTATATTTGTTCTCGATTTTGATAGCATATCGATAAGTGGCTCCCATTATGGATATTTCCAAGAAATCCATCTCCATTTGAATGTATATGTGTAGGTCACTGTGGTATTTTACAACTAGGTGCCTCTTGGAGTCTCTAATACCCACATTTGAGTGTAAGGTACGGAATATATTGGTGTACTTGAGAACTATCTGGTCTCTCTTTTGACACAAAGTTGTCCATCTTGTGTACTGGTCATCATAGTTTTCAAGAGGGTAAAATTCCTCCTTGAAGACATCAAAAAAATCCCCCCAAGTGGGTTCTGTCCTAAATGTTTTAGACTCATCTCCATCATGTCTCTCCTAGTAACTTTCCCAACGATATGTGAAATGGAGAATGGTCTTGAGCAGCACAAAGGTGATATTTTCGGTGTTCGATTTTTTTTTTACCATAGTAATAACCCTCTAACATATTTGACCATTTCTCTAATGCCTTTGCATCTATCTTTCCTTCAAATGAAGGAATGTCAAACTTAACTTGTACCTTGAAGGGTGTCACACCTCCAAAATGGTTTCTTCTTGAAGGTGTATCGGTTAATGTTGGTAGTCATCAAGGGACATGTGAAAAATTATCCATCATCTCCTTCCTCTATCGCACGAGGGATTCCTCAAGAAACAACTTGATGGGTTCTCTTTCTCCATCATATCTATTTTCATCATCCATGGGAGGCTGCTTGGGCTGGTGAGAGTGGTCTTTTCCAAGAGAAATTAGTTCGATACCCAACTCTCTATACCTTGACCTCATTAAAGACATGCACCGAGAAACAACAAAAAGTAGATAGATCCGATACCAGTGATGTGGATTCTATAGAGAATGAAATGAAAGCCAAGAATATGAATGGAAATGCACACACAAAGAGAAATATTGCAAACAAAAAAGTAATATAGTTAGAACCAAGTTCTATTAATGAATCAAATAATAAATACTATGAAATGCAAGACAATACAAACTAGCTAGAATGGTGGTAGCTTATCTTTGAAAAGAGACGTGTCAGTGACACTCATGTGCAATATACCCATTACAAGAGGCCAAAAAAATACCTTTTGACATAAAGTACTAAACTCTAAGAGGAAAAATCCCTAAATATCCAAAACCCTAAGGCTAGGAGATGAAGTGGCCAAAAGGAATGCAGGCCTGTGGAGTCTAGTTGATACATCAACTTATTGGGGTCGCAACTTCCACATATAAACTCTATTTGGGGTGAACAATAGAATATTGGAAATATAATGATGAGAATAAAAATTGCATTCAAGTATTGAGCATGCCATGGCAACTTGAATTTGTCGCAAGGACAAAAACATTGTTTAGGGCCTAAAAAATGTGCAGAATGTTCAAGGCCTGAAAATGGAGATTTTTTTTTTGCCAAGATGGGGATCCATTATGAGTGAGTGGAAGAGGTGGGTGGACACCAATATCCACTTGGATTATATATGAATGCATTCTAAAAAATTTCGAAGCAACAAAAAACTTACGGTATGGTATGGTATGGCATGCCTTGCCATGCCATTACTTTTCTCTCTTCAATATTTCTCTTTGTGTGTGTGTATTGATTCATATTTATGGATTTCATTTCAATCTCTGCACAATCCAGATTATTGGTATCAAAGATATCTTAACTTTTGTGTTTATTGTTTCATGTCTCCAATGAGGCTTGGGTATATACATTTGGGTATCGAACTAGTTTTTCTTGGGGAAGACCACTCTTACTTTCCCAAGTGGCCTCCCATGATTGATGAAAATAGAGACAATGGAGCAAGAGATCCTATCAACTTGTTTCTCAATAAATACCTTTTGCAATAGAGAAACAAGATGATGGATATTTTTTTCCATATCCTTCAATGACTTCCAGTGACGACTGAGACACCTTCAACAAGAACCCATTTCAGAGGTGCGACACCCTTCAAGGTATAAGTTAAGTTTGACATTCCTTTATTTGAAGAAAATATAGATGTGGATTCTTTGGAGAAATGGTTAAATCTATTAGAGGGTTATTACTATGATCAAAAACTTTTGGACATTAAAAAGATCACATTTATGCTCCTTTTCCCCATGTCAAACATTGGTGGGAAATTTGTTAAGAGAGACATGATGGAGATGAGCCTACAACATTTAGGACATTTAGGATAGAACCCACTTGGATGGATTTTTTTGATTCCCTCAAGGAATAATTATACCCTGTTGAAAACTATGATGACCAATACATGATATGGAAAACTATGCATCAAGAGAGAGAGACTAGATGATGTTGGAGTATGTTGATATGTTTCATACCTTTCGCTCAAATATGGGTATCAGAGATTCCAAGTGTCACCTAGTTTTGAAGTACTGCAAATACCTACACATGTACATCCAAATGGAAATGGATTTATTGGACATATCTTCAATGGGCGTCACTTATCGATATGCTATCGAAATCGAGAAGAAAATTAAGTAGATAAATAAGCGTGAGTTTAGGTCTACAAATCCATCTTAGCAAAAGCACGGTAAATGTTTCCCTAACTCATAAAATAAATGAAAGAGTAAGGATAGCTAGTCTCAAGAGAACTAGTCCAAGATCTAAGAAAATAAGGGTAACCAGAAGTCAAAGAAGGACACTACAAAGTGGTGTGAGGTCCACAAAATCCCCTAGCATAACACTAATTAATGTCACTCAAAACGATAATTGTTGACTGAGCCAAAATAAAATGAATTGGGCTTTGGATCAAACTTTTATTTAGAGTAGGATAAGGGACCTAGTTCTACCATCAAAGTCGAAAATATCCAATCAAAAGAGTCAAAGGAGACTAAGGAGGGAGATCACCTCTTCCATTCATAAATGTGGGTGAAGGTGACTCCACTACATTTAATTGTTAACAATAGTATCCAAAAGCTTCTTATCTCAATCAAGGCCATCAAGTTGACAACAATTACACACCCCAAACCATACACCATCGATTGGTTGAGCCAAGGATGATACCTTCTTGTTATCCAACAATGTCACTTATCCTACAATATCAATCCCTTCAAAGATGAGGCACTGTATGATGTTACCTCACTTGAAGTTTGTGATGTTCTTTTAGGACAACCCTAATGTGGAAACATCATATTGTTTATGAGTCCAAGCCTTGTAGTGTCATTATTACAATATATTTGTGTGAAGTTAGTTCCTCCAAGATATTGTTGTCATATAGAAAATTAACATAAGTAATATTTTTGGATTTAATCACCATAATATTTGTTATGTTAGTGTTAATAGTGATACCCATACTGTAGAAAAAATCCTTGAGAATTTTTAATTGCTTCTCACGATCATAGAGACTCCTTGCCATAAGAACAATATAACAATGTAGAAATGAAGGATGATAACTATACCGTCTAGATTTTGGTTGAAACAACCTAATTATTTCAAACAAGACTCTAACTTGCCAATATATATGCCAAAAAAGGTAAGGTACATGGGAAAACCTCACTTAACTCCTATATTAAAATTAATTTCTTTTGACCTACCCTAAGTGTTCCTAAACTTGACAATAATTGTCTCATACAACCTTATAGAATAAACTCTCAATTTGCAAGGAACTTTTCTCTCTTCTAATCTATTCTAAAGGCCATTTATGCCCACTATGTCAATTTTTTCTTTAAATTAAATGAAACAACATAGGAGTTTGTTTTTATATTGTGACACTCTTTTATAATGATCCTAAGCATAGAAAGACACTCTACACTTGAATGATAGCTCCTAAATTTAACCTCTCATTTAGCTATTTTTTCATGGCCTTCTAGCCATAAACTGATATTCTTTTCCAAAATAATTCCATATAACTTGGATAAAATGGAGCTAATCATAATGGTCCTATAATTAGAGGGATTGTTTTTATCCCCAGTTTTAAAAATAGGTAAAATGAGGCATTGATCTTGGGTTTAGAGAAGCCTTGCTTGAGTGCTAAATTGAGGGATGAGGATAGGCCCTCCAAATTTTGATATTTCTGCTTGGTATCCTTTGATGTCCTTAGCTTTCCCTTTTGTGAGCCACTTAACTCCAAACTCTATGTATTGTATATAAAAGAAATTCTCCCTCTATAGAAAGGGTTTGAATGTTGTCCACAACATTAGGGGATTTTTGCCCCAGATGGGGTGACACGCGGCAATGTGGTGGTGACACAAGGCTTAGCACTAAGCCCGTGCTTAAATGCCGATGGCCGCCACCCACACATCAGCATTTACCATGGTGGACAGCCATAGCAGAGGCCATACGATGGAGGGACTCCTCCCTCGCGCGACCATTTACACCCCCTGCGCACTCAGATTGAAAGAGGATAAGGGAGGACATATGACTCTGGTGTATGGTTATGTGTTTTCTTATGAGCCTGGACAGAGCGGGACTGCTCCTGCCTCGGCTCTTCTCTTCTCTTGGACGCTCACCACCTTTTCTTTGCACTCTGCTAAGGATTTCCCGGGCAGTTTCTCTTTGCATGTGCCACGACAGAGTCGGTCTGCTCGCGCTCTGCATCTGCAACTGCTCTCGTCCTGGCTACTTAGTTTATCACTGCAACTGCTTGGTACTTGCTTTCACCCCCCGGATACAATGGCCAGAAAGCGAGGCATGCCTTGACGGGGTTCAGCCAGGGACGCCCATAAGGCACAGTGGCGGCGGAAGGAGCAATTAGAACACGCTCTGGCCTTGGCGACCTCCATCCTTCGGAAGAAGGCTCGGGCTGAGAGAATGGCATTGCTCGCCACTATTATAGAGCCGGGTGCTGGTTGTAGCAGGGAAGACACGACAATTAAGCCGAGCGACAAGCAAGAGGATGAGACCGAGACGGTGTTTCCCACCTGCATCGTGGAGGAGGACCCGTTCATGGGGGATCTGCTGATTGATGAGAAGCCCCACGCCATGGAGACGACCAGTCGGGAGGGTACCAAACTCAATTTGGCCAGGGAGGACGATTTCCCCGGCTGCATTGTTCAAGAAATTCCCTGGCCGGGTGACAATAGTTCTATCAGACACGACATGCAAGTAGCTGGTGCCAAGAAGACGGTGGATGCAGAGGTTGAAGCGGTGCAGAGGGAGCTCGCGACTGGCATTGGTGAGGCAATGGAATTGAGGACTGCTCCCCTCAGTGGCACGAGTGGCGGATTGCATGGTTCTCTCCTCAGCGCCGAGCACCTAGCTTTGGTGTTCGAGCTCCGAGGACACATGGCGGACATGGAACATAGGGCCCTCCTCATGGGCCAGCGCATGGATTTGCTCCTCGATGCGTTCTTCGGTGCTCCAGCTCAGCGGAAGTGCCCCATGTGCGAGCAGGCTTTTTCCATCATGGCAGGGACCACTTGGCAGACTGGCGAAGGCGACAGATCACCGAGTGCCTAGGTTTTTATGATTTCCTGGTTTTTAGTTTTATTGTGTTACTGTTTTATGTTCATATGGACCATAAACATCTGTCCTGGTTTCCTCCGGGCATGACAGATGCTACTTTCCTTTATGTATTGTCATATAACTGTTATTCGCTCCCCACTTATGCTGGTTTTCGGATATCGACAGCATTTTTGGTGACTCTGGCTATGCCACTGTATATTTTGTCAAAGTTTTGTGCTAATCTAATATAGCAGGTACTACTCCTTTTTTATTTAAAAAAAAAACATTAGGGGATTTTTAAATATTTTTAAGGTAGAAATTCTAGTCCCTAGAGGGAATCATATTGTTTTTTTAAGTTTTACTAGTTGAAATTACCTAGAGAATTGCTTAGGATCTAGCTTAGAGAGGTTTCTATGGTACCTATCTTTCCTTTTAATTAGGGCTAGGTACTTAATTATCTTGCCATATTTTAAGGGCTCGTTGTAAGCATCTCGAATTACTTTTCTAGAAATCTTGCACTCTTTATCATACCAATACCAAGGTCATAGTCTAATTGTTCTAAGTTTTGGCTCTTTTCTAAGGATATTCTTTGTTTAATTTCACTAGATAAGAAATTGTTGAATCTGCAGATTTGAGTGGTTAATTTTGTATAATACAAGTTCCAGGAAGGTTTTTCAGAATCCAATTCTGCATTCAGAAATGCAATTTAAAAAACATAAATTTGTGATTTCATGCATATTTATGTCATCAAATTTATGAAAAAAAGGCCAAAATGTAGAATAGTTAGACAAAACCCATACCAAGTGTTGGTTGTTCTATTTTCCTTTTCACACAAAGCTTATAGTAGAAATACCTTGTTTCTCCAACACTTTTTTATTTAAAAAAAAATAAAAAATTATTTAATAATATCTCATCACATTATTATATTACAAATCATACAAATTAATTTGACACATCAAACTAAGATAATTATATAAAAAATAATTTTAAAATATAATATATTATTTAAAAACACTAAAAAAAAAAATGATGATGATGATTAACTCAATATGTTTTTTTTATATTAATATTCATAAAAATATTATATAAAAGATAATTTTAAAATACAATATATTATTTAAAAACACACCAAAAAAAAATGATGATGATTAACTCAATATGTTTTTCTTATATTAATATTCATAAAAATAAAATTAATCCCTCAATGTGTTTTTCTTAATATAAAAATTGTATTAAATCAATTCACCTCATCATCATAAACTGATTTTAATTTGATATTCATTTAAAATAAAATTTATGATAGAAATTTTTTAATTTACTAACTAATTCAAAAATATTTCTTAAAAATAAAATTAATTCTTCAATATATTTTCTTAATATCACGATCAGATTATATTATATTATATTATATGACTTCAAGTCTTCACCTCCTCATCATAACACAATTTTAATTTTACATCATTCTAAATAAATTTTACTTCGTCATAATTAAAAAGAAAAATTACATTGACAATTATTCAAAAATATTTATAAAAATCAAATTAATTTCCAATTTGTTTTTCTTAATAGCTCAATTACATCACGTCACCTCACCTCATCCATCACAAGACAAATTTGATAAATTTAATTTGACAATCATTTTAAATAAATTTTACAGCTAAGAAAAATTTTAATTTATTTTTAATTCAGTTTTTAATTTATTATGTTTAAGGTATTAAATATTTTTAAGTGAATTTTAGTTAAATTTATAATGGATTAATTAAATCAAAATGTATTTAAATTTTGTATTAATTTTATTACATATATTTAATTATAAATAAAATAAAATGTGTGTATATCAATATTTATTAAGATTATTAAATTTAAAATTAAAATAATTAACATATTATTTATTTTTTACAGAAACGGTTAATGGATAATATTAGGTACTTAGCCTAAATGCCAAAATTTGGGTTACAAAAAGTGGGGCTGAAAGATCATGACGCTTATGCTTAGTTCACATCTTTTTTTAGTTGCAACTATGAGATCAATTTCAGTTATTTTACCAAGCTTGTGGATACAAACGAATTGGTTTAATAATAAACAGTAAAACATGACAGCTAGCTGATTTAAGGAATTGGATCCCATGTTTCTTCTCCGTCCCTAATCATGACCCCAACAGAAAGGAGAGTTGCTTTATTGGCTTCTAGATCCATGTCCTTATCGTTGACTCTTAACAAGTCTTAAGTCCAACGACGGAGAATTTATCACCATTGTGTTAATAATAACCTAAGAGTCCCCAAATAAATTTGCCTCCCTGATGTTCATCCCTTTAAGGAACTTGAGGCCTTGGAAAAGAGCCAATGCCTCAGCTTGAATGCTGGAAGAGAAGCCCAAGCCCCATGCGAAGTTGTGAATCCTGGTGCCATCTGGTTTCATTATGACACCTCCTGCTCCTGCCCTTCCTGGATTGCCCTTTGCTGCCCCATCAAAGAAAAGAGAATGTCTCGATTGGGTTGCAATCCGACCCTGAAAATCCTTTTCTGTTTCCCTAATTTGCCAATCCTTGGAGAGAGAGATAGAGCTTGTAGCTTTTTGGAAGTGAAGGTCGAGAGAAGAGCCCCAAATGATCTCTTGCTGGCTTAAATTTGAGTCATCTTTTTGCTCTCTCAGACACTCTTTTAATTGGCATTTTATCCTGACTCCTACAAGCTTGGCATCCTGCTCATAATTTCTGAAGATCCTTTGATTTCGTTCGAGCCAAATCTGCCAGCAAATTATTTTTGGGAGGGAAGACCAAGCAGCTTTGATAACCTTGTTTTTATGGGAGGGACCAGGGTACCTATTCAGCCAATTAGCAAAAAGTTCAGGGGTGGAGTTTAGAAGAGAGAAATTGGAGTACCAAATACCCAACAGCTCGAACCAGGTTTGCAATGTGAATTTACATTCTAGCATCAGATGAGTAACACTTTCCTCTTTTTCCCTGCACAGGCTGCACCTTGAAGGACCGTGGAAACCTCTCTTCTGCAAGTTTTCATTAGTCAAGATTTTGTTGTGGCATAACAACCAACAAAAATGATCTATTTTGGGTAAAGAGGGATAGTGCCATATCCCTTTCCATGGCGTAGGATTAGGAGCTACATGAGGACACTCACACAATTTGGCATACCCTTGTGCCACGATGTATCCGCCAATCTGCGATCCCCAACCTCTTGAATCGATTTTTCATGCTAGTGTTGGAGCCATACCATGTAACTTGGATAGCAGAAGATCACGATCTTACAGGAGCTCCGGGGGCGTTTGGATGCGTTTCCAACTAGCCAAGAATGGGCCATGCCAATTGGAGATGTCCCACAAAGAGAAAAGGCCAGCCTCATTCATCCATCTGTGCAACGACTGGAGAGATCTGCAGTCTGCCAACGGGTCGTTGTTCATGATTCTATCAGTCCATAGATTGATCCTTTTACCATTGCCTGGAATCCAAAATGCATGGGTTTTGATTAGAGGGCAAGCTTTGACATAGAGTTTCATGAAAGGTGAGTTTAATTGAGGAAGAGGTTTATCCAAGCAGCGAGAATGCTTACCTTTGAAGTATTTTCGCCAAAGGGCCAATTGAGCCCAGCCTGGATTGGGAGCTATGATTTTCTATATTATTTTAGCTCCCATTGCTATATTCTGGTTACAAAGATTTTTGAAATTTAGACCCCCTTCCAACAGAGGTTTGGAGATGGATTCCCAATTAACTAGAGGAATCTTTTTCTCGTTCTATTTGCCACCCTTCCAAAAGAATTGGCGAATGATCTCCTCCATATTTCTGAGGATGTCAGTGGGAGCAAGGAGGACAGAGAATTGGAATAAGGAGAGACTGTTGAGCACATATTTGATGAGAACAGTCTTGCCAACAATGTTGAGCCAGGAGAACCCCCAGGCCTGAAGCCTATTCTTGAATTTCTCCAACTAAGGAAGCCAATCTCTGCTATAGGCTCTTTTGAGGAAAATAGGAAGACCCAGATACTTGAAGGAAGTCCAAGAAGAGGAGGCAGCGAAACCAAAGCATCTAGAAGTTGAGTTACGCAAGCTGGGCGAAGTGTTCCAACAATAAATGTGTCATTTCCCATTGTTTAATATGCTACCCGAATCCTTACAAAACTCATCCAGCACTCCTTTAAATCTAGAAGCCATAGGCACAGTAGAAGCCCCCAACAACAGGGTGTCATCAACGAAGAGGGCATGGTTGATGTTTTTAATTCCTCTTGCTATGCAGAGCCCAATGATCTCATGTTCAAGCAACTTCCTATCTAAATAAAAACTGAGGACAGAGGCTTGAAGGACAAAGAGCAGAGGTGAGAGGGGGCACCCCTGCCTGAGTCCTCTTGTGGCTTTGAAGAAATCGACAACTCTTCCATTCACTAAAGGGGCAATCTAGGGCTCCAAGATGCAGGCCCGAATCCAGATTATAAAGTTCGCTCCAAATCCAAGTTTATGCAAGACATTCAACATGAAATTATGTCTAACTCGATCAAAAGCATTTGTTAAATCAAGTTTGATAACCATACCTTTTTCATTGTGACACAGACTTGAATGGATCGCCTCTTGGACTAATATGAAATTGTCCACAGTCTGCCTACCATGAATGAAGCCTCCTTGATTTTTCGAGATGATTTTGGGGAGGATGTGATTCAATCTGTTAGCGATTACTTTGGTAATCAGTTTGTACCCAATGTTGCAGAGCGAGATCGGGTGAAATCTATTGAAGGAGTTGGCTCCTTTCTCCTTGGGGATGAGGGCAAGGAAAGCAGAGTTAGTGCTGCCTCCGATTTTTTGGCAAGCTTGGGATTTTAGGACCATTTTGAAGAGATATTTTTCCATAATCAGCCAAAATGTTTGGAGAAACCTGGCTGAGAAATCGTCTGGTCCAGGGGCTTTATCGGGGTCCATTGCAAAGAGGGCATCCTTGACTTCGTTCTTGGTGACTTTAGCTTCTAGGAGATGATTCATCTCGATTGAAATCGAGGGGGGAACCACATCCAGCATGTCAGAGTTCTGATCCAGTTCCATTTCCTCGCTATACAGGCTTTTGAAGTGAAGGAAGGCTGCTCTTTTGATGCTTACAAAGTCCTTGTGAATGATAGGACCTTCCTTGATTTTAGTAGCGAAGTTGGTGCATTTCCTGGCCTAAGCTTGCTTGTGAAAAAAAGAGGAATTCCTATCCCCTGCTTTAAGCCAAAGACTACGAGACTTTAGTCTCCAATAATCTTCTTCAGCTAGACAAGCCTTATGGAAATTTTGTTGGAGATGGGCCTCTTTGTCTAGCATCTCTTTTGTAATATCAGCTTCTTCAGCCTGGAGATGATGGTTATCAAGAATGTTTTGGATATTTTTCCTTTCAGTGGCGAGGTTGGGCAAAGATTTGGCCCAACTTTTCAAAGCCACTTTCACTCTTCTGAGTTTCTCCTCCCATACAAAAAAGGGGGAGCCTTTGACAGGCTGCATCCAAATATCCTTGACTATTTGCATGAAATCCGTCTCTTTGACCTAGAGAGGGCTAAATTTGAAGGGAATAGGGCCAAGATCGAGATGAGCCAAGAGCTCAAGCTTGATGGATTTATGATCAAAGGTGTTGTTGGGGAGAATATGTACTCTAGCCTCTAACCCAAGCAAGAGGAAAGAGCTTTGGATGAAGAATCTGTCAAGTCTAGCAACGATATGACTAGGACCTACTCTTTTATTAGACCAAGTGTACTTACCAGAGATTGGCTTGATGTCCAGCAGATCCCAGTCCTGCATTAGGTCCTCCACCCATTCCCTTGCCGGATCTCGAACAATACTGCCTCCTCTCTTATCTGCTGAAAGGAGAGTGAGATTGAGGTCACCGACAATGATGATATTTTCCAGATTCACAAGATCTGCTTGGTTTCTTATGGAGTCCCAGCAGGCCTTTTTATCCCCAGCGTTGACTGGGACATACACATTGAAGAGACAAAAGATCTCTTTTGTGACTAAATGTTTCATTTTTAAAAGCAGCCAATGGGTATTGGGGGTCTTAGAAATAACTGAGAACTTGCTCGTGTTCCAGAGAGTGCCCAACCCTCCGGAAGCCCCACGAGATGAGATTGCTTTCGATTCACATTTGTTCCAGAGTTTCTTACTTGCATGCAGGAAGACAATGTCCTCCATTTTGGTCTCTTGGATGAGGAGTACTTTAGGAGCTTCTATCCTTATTAAACTTCTGATAGCTTCTTCTTTGAGTCTGCTCCCCATACCTCTACAGTTCCAGGAGACAACCTTTATCATTTATGTTTCTGATGGGCTCCCTTGGAGCCTTGGGACTGGTTTCTCGCCATCTTCGGTTTTGTTGCTAATAGTTTCTCAAGGGTTGGCTGGTTGCCCTGGAGCTTATCTTTGTACGTTTCCTGCTCTCTTTTTTCCCGATCTGTCTTGCGGCCTCTTGTGGATCTCCTTACCGAGGCTTGGGACTCTCCTATTTCCCCTTCTTCCGATTCTTTCTCTTCCTCCTCAACTTCTACAGTGTTTCCTTTGGAACTCTCTACAGCGCTTGTCCGCTTGGGAGAAGAAGAGGGAGTGCCTTTGGCAGGGGAGACTATTTTTTGGATCTCGGCTTCCTGAGTTTCCTCTATTTGTGAGCTTAACAGAGCGAATTTGTTTTCTTGCCCCATTCTGGGAGGGGGTTGCTGAGCAGGGGCCTGTTGGGGGCCTTTACCGTTTGGGCCCCCTGGCTTGTGAGATTTGTGGGAAGTCTTGGAACGCTTGACCTAGTTCCAACCCTCCTCCTTACCTTTCTCTGACTCAACATTGGATGGACATCCTCTAGCGAAGTGGCCATAGACATGGCATTTCCGGCATTTGAAGAGAAGTTGCTCATAATCTAGTTTCTGCACGTGAGTCCAGCTACCGACATTGATTTTAATGGCTTCCGAAAGACCCACCTCTAGATCTACTTCTACGCAAATTCTGGCACAGTCATATTGATCCTTGTTGTTTGCCCGATCTATGAATTTCCCAAGGGCATTGTCGATGTGCTTCAAAGAGTCCCAGTTCCAACAGTGAACTGGAAGATTTGGGAGCCCGACCCACACCGGAACCGTCGTAGGAACATCGACTGTAGGGTCGAAATTCGACATCCATTTGTTAAGATAAAGGCCCTGGGGGCCCACGAAGTAGGGGCCATTCTGGAAAATTAGATCCTTATCGTCTTTTGAAGAGAATTCAAAGAGGAAGAACCCTCTTCCCACGAAATAAGAGGTGACATTGTTCTTAATCAATGGCACCCAATTCCTGAAGACCCAGTTCTCAGTGGACTTAGGTGAAGGCCAGAGTTCGGTGAACTGACCAACGAGGGCATGCTCAGTGAAGGAGAGGGAAACTTGAATTAGAGTCTCTGGAGGAAGGGAAATTTCAGGAATATCCTCAAGCTTCTTAACGAACT
>JZKD02S1676690.1:0-12960 GCA_000966675.3 Picea glauca | reverse complement strand
GTATTCATCATGCTTAAGAGGTTGAGGGAGGTCAAGACTGCTTTTGGGGCCACGATTATTTCATAGTTTTGGTCTTTTTGGAGAAAAACAGATCAAGTTTATTTTAAATAAGTCAAGGATACAATGTTAGATGGTGGTTGGTGGACAAAAGCAGGCCCATTTGGGAAGAAAGGCCTTTAAGGCGTTTCCTTCAATCTTAGTTGTTGATTGGAGGAATAAGGACCAGATCTCCACCGTCCATTGGAGTGGGTTGGTCAGAGTGGGTTGCAAGTCCGGAGGATATGCACTCCGACGGAATGACTTCGAGAGATGATCTGGGCCATTGATCGAAGACGGTACGAGATCAAATGAAAATTGTCGATTTGGAAGGTCTGACAGAGAAAGGGATCAATAAGCCACGTGGTAGGCACCACATCAATGCCATGTCAGATGGAACTAGTGATAGAGTGCCATGTGGCAATGAGGTGGATATGGTGAGTGAGAACCCTGAAACTTTAAGGGGCCATAAATTTTGATCCAGAGATCGATTTTGAGCATGACGACAATCGTTGGAAAGCTTTTGATGGGAAAAAGACGATGGTTCCCTCGAGAAGATGAGATGATTGAGGAAAAGAAAAATTTCAATACCCCATCCCTTAAAAGGGTACTTAGGGGGTTGGGCGTCTTACACTTCTTGAAAGCGATGGATTCTCTTGGAAAATAAAAGGATGCATAATATATGGGTGAGTTGTTCATTAAAATTATTGAAAATATAGGTGTTGATTCTTGTATGAAAATTATTATAGATAATGCACTTGTTTGCAAGGTTGTTGGCATGATTGTGGAAGCTAAATATCCACATATATTTTGGACACCTTGAATTGTTCATTCTTTGAATTTAACACTTAAATATATTGCTTTGGATGTGACTTGGATGGGAATCCTTATTGAGGATGCATGCCATATCCACATTTTTATACAAAACCATATCAATTCCCTCACAATCTATAAAGAGTACACACATCTATCATTGTTGAAGATTGCAGATACTCGATTTTCCTCCTTATTCATCATGCTTAAGATGTTGAGGGAGGTCAAGACTACTCTCGGGGCCATGGTTATTTTAGATTTTTGGTCTTTTTGGAGAAAAACAAATCAAGTTTTTTTAAAATAAGTTAAGGATACAGTGTTAGATGATGGTTGGTGGGAGAGGGTAGATCTTACCATTAATATCATGGACCCTATCATCCCTTTGTTGTGCTTTGCAAACACAGACCAACCTATCCTAGGAGATGTTTATGAGGGGAAGGATTCCATGATTGAGCCTATGAAGATCGTTATTTTATCAAACGAGTGCCCTGAGTATGGGTCATCAATAGAAACCTTATTCACCACCATACATGATATTCTTATTAGCAGGTGGATAAGAATTGCACACCTTCGCATTGCTTGGCTCACTCAATGAATCCCAAATACTATAGTAATGATTGGATTAATGATGGGCCTTATCGTAGATTCCCTCCTTACATGGATTGAGAGATTTCATAGGGGAGTAAGGATGCATTTAAAAATATATATCAGGTGTATCATCCCCCAACTTAACTAGCAAACATTACTTGCGTAAAAACACATAAATTCAAAAAAAATAATTGCTAATTATTTCTTGTAGCTTACCGAACTACGAATTTAATGCATTTTTAACTAAAATATGATACCCATAACGAAATGCATCTACAACATTATAAATGAACATAATGCAGCCATAAAATCATCCACAACAACACATAAAAATCATTCTCATACACAGGGTAAAAACAAAACCATAAAGCTCATAAGAGAAACTCAGAAAATAATTAAACATTTATCTTTTAAAACGTATGTGCAACCAATTGCTTGGGAAGGACGTTCCACTTTCACCCAACCATAGACAATCTGCTGCAAATATCAATAGCAAGTTACCCTCGAGTTGAGGCTAGTAATCTACAAGAGAAGGGTGCCTCTCATAGTCCACTCACAACTCTAAATCCACAACCCACTGGTATTCACCTACAACTATCCTGAATTCCCTCCAACTCTCTTCCTCTTGACCTTCCCAACCCAAGGAATGTACCCCTTCATTTCTCTTAGTCCCTCAGGCATCTCATTCATTTATCATGTTCTCTCTAGCACAGGTAACATGGAATCTCTCCGTTGCACAGGTAACATGGAATCTCTCTGTTGGGAATTCAAGGGAACTCTCTTCCAGGGAAAACTACCAGGAAAATAACAACAAACAATTGTTGTTTTAGTTCAAATCACCCAAGAGTTCACTCTTCAGGCTTGACAACCTGGTTCTTCGATTTCCAACTCCAAAATGCTCCAATATGCTCTAGAATTCGCACCACCTTCTTGGTCTAGCTCCAATGCCCTTTTTCCTTACTCTCCCTTTATTGTTCATGCAAAAACTAAATGTGAAAAAACTGTCTATTCTCTCCAATACAAATTTCCTCTATTTTCCCAAGATGTTTGACTTCTCACTTTGCCCAATGTTGATTGTACTGCAGCCCCATGCCTCCAATAATTATGGAAGTGACTTCTACACCCACCCCTTGACAGGTATTATATGATTGGGCTCTCATACACTCAAACATAAAATAGAAGTTATCCCTAATGGAAATAAAATTAAAAAATCTGAGTTGAATTAATACCCATAATTAATTTCCTCCTTGGATTCCTCTTAGACACTCTTAGGAATTCCCTCTCTTGTGGATTAATCAACCCCCATCTCTGTCCATATTCCCAATAGTTGGTATCACATTATATTTATTAAAATTAGAAATACAATTTGCATATTACATCGCTTGGCCATAGCCATATTCATATCTATATTATGCATAAATTAAAATGAGGATTATAGTGGGGATGTTACATTCTGCCTCCCCTACAATTTTTCATCGTCCTTAATGCACAACACCATGCCAAAATACATATACAATTTACATCACAATACTTTAAGAAATGAAATCTTGCAATTTAACCACTCCAGCAATAGTTCTAACCAAAATCTTTTATTCCTATGAACCTGTTGACCCAAGGAATGCATCATTCGTTTATCAGAGCTAACCCAAGGAATGTACCATTCTTTTATCAGGCCCCCCAACACAGGTTGGCTAGGAATCTAAGATGTGGTTTCAGAACTCTAGCTACCCAAAATGGAGCCTTGCATTTTTTTTTAGCTTTCATTTTCGTCAAAATCGAAAAAAAAATGTGGGTTCTCCTCCCACATAGTTTCTTCATTCTCCCATGTTACATCTTCAATACCGTAACAATTCCATTGAACCTTTACTATCCCTATGGATTTGTTCTTGAGCACTTTGACTTTCCAGTCCAAGATGTGTACTGGTTCCGCCTGGAAATCCCCTTCATTTTCCACATGGATCATAGTCCAATCAATTATGTGGTTAGGGCCATACACATATTTATTTAATAATGACACATGTAAAACATTATGCACTCTCATGGATGCAGGCAATGTTAACATGTTAACATGTATGCAACTGGCCCTATCTTCTCTAGTATTTCAAAAGGTCCACAATATCTTGTTGTCAACTTTGGGAAGCAACCCAATCTTATTGAACTTCTTTTCTCTTTCACTTTGAGAAAAACATGTTCGCCCACTTTAAAATCTCTAAAAATTATGTTCTTATCTGCATAAATTTTTTGCATGTTCTGGGCAGCCTTTAAATTCTTCCTAATCTTTACCATTTGTTCTTCCATTTCCTTTAACAATTCTGGCCCAATGATAGCTTTGTCTGTTGGGTTATCCCAACTCATTAGTGTGTTACATTTTCTACCATACAAAACTTCAAATGAGCTCATTTTAATAAGGCTTGATACCCATTATTGTAAGCAAATTCCACTAAGTGGATATAGTCTTACCACTTTGATGGTTGGTCCATCACACACATTATGAGCATGTCTTCAATGATTCTGTTAGTCCTCTTTGTTTTCCCATCTGACTCTGGGTGATAAGTTGTACCGAGATTTAAGTTTGTCCCAAAGACTTTGAATAAGCCTTTTAAAAAATTTGAGGTAAATTTTGGATCTTTGTCTGAAACAATTTCCTTAGGCACTCCATGTAGCCTGGCAACTTCCTTCATGTAAATATATGCAATGTTTGTTTTCTTGTGTGTTGTCTTCACAAGAATAAAATGTGCTACTTTTGTTAATTTGTCCACCACCACCATGATGGAATCATGTTGTTTCACTGTTCTAGGAAGCTTTGTAATGAAATCAATTGTAACCACTTCCCATTTCCACTCGGGAATGGGAAATGGTTGTAGCAACGCAACTGGATGTCTATGCTTTGTTTTTACCTTTTGACATTCTAGACACCTGGCTATGTAATTTGCCACTTCCTTCTTCATTCCTGGACACAAGTAATTGCTTCTTACAACTACAATTTTCTTCTAATATCCTGGGTTCCCAGCATATGACACATTGTGCATTTCCCTCGGCACTGTATTTTCCAGCTCTCCTAAATTTGGCACATATATTTTTCCTTTGTACATGAGGATTCCATCATCTTTCAACTCATTTATTTTTTCTGTTGTAAAAATCCTTGTTGTAATATTTCTTTTATTTTTACATATTGTTGGTCTGAATTTGTAGCCTCTAAAATTGTATCTTTTAAATCTGTGTTGAACAAGCTAATGGCTTAAATATGCACTTCATGAGCTCTTCTACTGAGTGCATCGGCCACTTGATTCTCCTTGCCTTTAATATGCTTGATTTCAAAGTCATATTCACTCAAAAATTCCAGCCATCTAGTTTGTCTGGCATTTAATGTTGGTTGTCCAAACAAATGCTTCAGACCAAAGTGGTATTTCCTTAGCTCAAATCTTCGACCCATGAGATAATGTCTTCACATTTTTAATGCATGAACAATTTCTGCTAACTCCAAGTCATGTGTAACATAATTATTTTCATGATCCTTTAATTTTCTAGACTCATAACATACCACATGCTCTTTTTGAGTGAGGACTCCACCAAGCCCTTTTTTGCATGCATCAGTGCACACTACAAAATCTTCACTTGGATCGACAATATTTAAGATTGGTGAACTTGTCAAAATATCTTTCAACTGTTGAAAACTTTATTCACATTTGGGATTCCACTCAAATTTCACTTCCTTCTTTTTCAAAGAAGTGTCTGGGCTTGAAATCTTTGAAAACCCCTTTATGAATCTTCAGTAATAACCAACAAGACCCATAAAAGATATGACCTTTGTGAAATTTCTTGGCACAAGCCATTCTATACTGGCCTCTATCTTCTCGAGGTCAACTGCTATCCCCTCTACTGAAATAATATGCCCCAAGTAGTGAATCTTATTTTGATAAAAGATGCACTTACTTAGCTTAGCATACAACTTATGTTCTCTCAAAACATGCAACACCATTGTTAAATGTTGTTCATGTTCTTCTTCTGTCTTGGAGTAGACTAGAATATAATCCAAGAAAACAATTGCAAACTTGTCCAAGTACTACCTAAAAACTCCATTCATCGGGCACATGAATACAGCTGGGGCATTTGGTAGCCCAAATGGCACTAGTGTAAACTCATAATTCCCATATCTTATCCTGAATGTTGTCTTGTTGATGTCCTATTCTTTTATCCCCACTTGGTGATAGCCTGATCTTAAGTCAATCTTGGAAAATATCCTTGCACCCTTCAACTAATCAAAGAGATCATCAATTCTTGGCAAAGGATATTTGTTTTTTATTGTGACCTTATTCAACTACCTAAAATCAATACGCAACCTTAAGGTCCCATCCTTCTTCTTAATAAAAATAATTGGGGCTCCCCAAGGTGGCACACTTGGGCATATATACCCCTTCTTTAACATCTCTTCAAGATGCATTTGCAACTCTTTTAATTCTAGTGTGCCCATTATATAAGGTGTCTTGGCCACTGGGGTAGCTCCTAGCATCAAATCAATAAAGAAATCAATGTCTCTCTTTGGTGGCAATCCCAAGATCTCCCCAAAAACATCTTCAAAATCTTTCAAGTCCAGATGGTCTTCAATACTTACCACTTTATCTCTGGCTTCCTCTTCCAAATGGACTGCAAAAATTTGACATCCTTTCCTGAAACACTTTTTCAGATGCATGGTTTATATTTCTCTAACAACTAAACTCTTGTAATGCCTTGAATTTTTCCTTGCTTCCCTTCCTCATCAAGACAATTTATTGTCTTGTTGTAACAATCTAAGACAACATGGTGTTTCTCCAACCAATCCATGCCAATTAGACAATCATATGAACCAAATGGTATGATGTTCACATCTATCTTTGTGTTGAGTCCATTCATGAATATTGGACAATATTTAATCAACTCATTGATCTTTCTCTTATCGCCCGTGGCCAACTGAACTAACCAAGATTTCTTATGTTTATTCCTTTGCAAGTGAAAATTTTCAACAATGTTAGAGTTTATGTAACTATGGCTAGCTCCCAAATCAATTAAAATTGCTATGGACTGGTTAGAAATCTTACTTTCCACTTCAATCATGGGGGATTGATACTCTGCTTTCCTGTTGTTAAAGGTTGCATAAATCCTTGGTATGCTTCCTCCCATGTCTTCAATTGTTTCAACCTCCTGAATGTTGTGGAGAATCCTCATTCTTTCACCTTTGTGAGGGCAGTCCCTATATAAGTAATTTCCCTCACATCCCCAACATTGTACAGGTTGTTGCCTTGGCCTTTTCCCAAATGAGTCTACTGCCTTGTGCTCATTTTGGGTTAACTATTCTTGTTGATTTTCTTGGAGTTGTTTTTGAAAAAGGGTGGCTTAAAACCTTTTTTCCGTTGATCCTTCTTATCCTTCATCTTGTCATTCCAAGCTTTTTGGAAGATTGGCCTTCCCCTGCTTTGCTCATAGAGATGTTTTTATCTCCTTATGGTTCCCTCCAAAGTTTTGGGGTTATCATATTGTATATTGTCACTGTAGAAAGAGGGCAACCTACTTAGAAACCTTTGGATTTTGATCTTTTCATCCTTTATGAAGTCCACACACTTCAATGACTCAAAGAACCTCTTCTCATACTCATCTATTGTCATGCTTCCCAACTTGAGTTCAAAGAACTCTTTCATCTTTCTCTCATAATAATGCTTTGAAAAATATTTGTCTTAGAAATATCTTTTGAACTAAATGCATTTACAACATTCTAAAAGAACATAAGGCAGCCATAAAATCATCTACAACAACACATAAAAATCATTCTCATGCACAGGGTAAAAAAACAACCATAAATCTCATAAGAGAAACTCGAAAAATAATTAAACACTTATATTTTAAAACGTTTGTGCAACCAGTTGTTTGGGAAGGACGTTCCACCCAACTATAGACTTGTTGCTCCAAATCTCAACATAAATTCACCCTCAATCTGGGGCTAGTAATCCACAAGAGAAGGGTGCCTCTCACAGTCCACTCATAGCTGTAAATCCACAACCCACTGGTATTCACCTATATCTATCCTGAATTTCCTTCAGTTCTCTTCCTCTTGACCTGCCCAACCCAAGGAATGTATCCCTTCACTGGTCTCAGTCCCTCGGGTGTACCATTCATTTATCAAGGCCTCTCTTGAACAGGTAACCAATAATCTATCTGTTGGGAATTCAAGGGAACTCTTTGCCAAGAAAAACTACCAGGACAATAACAACAAACAATTGTTGTTTTAGTGAAACTCACCCAAGAGTTCACTCTTCAGGCTTGACAACCTAGCTCTTCAATTTCCAACTCCAAAATGCTCCAATATGCTCCAACATGCTCCATAATTTTCCCTTCCTTCTTGGTCCATCTCCAATGTCCTTTTTCCTTGATCTCCCTTTGTCATTCATGCAAAAAATGAATGTGAAAAAGCTGCCTATTCTCCCCAATACGAATTTCCTCTATTTTGCCAAGATGCTTGACTTCTCACTCTGCCCAATGTTGATTGTATTGCAGCCCCATGCTTCCAATAACTATGGAAGTGACTTCTACACCCACCCCCTGACAGGTATTAAATGATTGAGCTCTCATACACTCAAACAAAAAATAGAAGTTATCCCCAATGGTAATAAAATTTAGAAATATGGGTTGAATTAATACCCATAATTAATTTCCTCCTCAGAGCCCTCTCAGACACTCTTAAGCATTCACTCTCTTGTGGATTAATCAACCCCCATCTCTGTCCATATTCTCGGTAGCTGGTATCACATTATATTTATTAAAATCAAAAATAGAATTTTCATATTACATCGCTTGGCCATAGCTATATTCATATCTACATTATGTATAAATTAAAATGAAGATTACAGTGGGGATGTTATATCATGATAGAGAATCCCTTGATAAGGTGGAGGGCTTCGTAGAGTTTTCCACTAGCACTAGGAGATTTGGAGGCTATAACGTGCTCAGAGACATGGGGTTTAAGAATCCCTATGCTTGGTGGGAAACTCATGGGGAAGCATGTTCTATTCTATAACGTTTATCCATGACGCTCCTCTCTCAGGTTACATCATTCTCTTGTTGCAAGAGGAATTGAAGCACATAAGATAATTTGAACAATTTGAAGAAGAATAGGCTTGAGCAGTCCAAGGAAAAGACAATGGTGTATGTGCACACTAACCTCTGTCTTATTTACAAGGAGAGGGAGGAGTGGTTGAAGGGAAAGACAAAGATGTGGGTTGTGTTTCCTGATGATATGGGTTTGGACAACAGTGTTGAGTTGGCATTAACCAACTTGGATCTTAATGAACTAGTGCTAGAGTCGATCACTTTTGATAATGGTGATCATCTTGAGGGGCCATCCTCCACACCAATAGATGCAGAGATTGGATTGGATATATAGGAGGATGGAGAAGAGAGCAATGGCAGTGATGTTGATTTTGATGATTCTGAAATGGAGGACTAGTACTATTGATAATGACTAGCTATGAGTTCTTCCATCTATGGTTATAGTATCTACCTTATTTTGTATTTGCTATTGGCATTCCCACTTGTAGTATCAGTGACTCTGACTCAATATCTATGTAATTTACATTTTGATTTTGATGACTTAATGAGAAAACCACAGTTTATAGTTCTAATATCTAGAGTGTTTGTCATTTGATCATCATTTGACATTGATGTAGTAACTAGTGATATCATGTATGATGTATAATAATTTTGTAAATGTTCTAGTTTCTAAAAAGAATTGAATCTTTATGTTTCTATTTTGTTTTTGTATTTGTAATATATATATAGTGTCCTCCGTGTCATGTTTCCAAGGTCATTGTATCTCATGTCTGACACTTGTATTTCCGTGTCCTCCATGTCTCGTGTTCTCATGTCATGTAACTTAGTATATAGTTGATTGTGATGCAAATGATCCACATAGAAATGAAGGTACAAATACTCCCAAAAAGATCATTGTTGTTGTTATTATCAGGCTCCAATACCAAATGTTATACAATCTTTTCTAAGACTAAAATATATTGCAAATTTTTAAGTGTTTCTAAAGCATTCATAATCACATAATAATTGTTATATATTATTTTCTAAGACTAAAATATATATTGCAAATCTTTAACCGCTTTTAAAACATTCATACTTACATAACGAAAATAGTTCCATACATTATTTTTTCAGGGATAACACAATTATATCTATCTTTTAGAAAGGACATTCTCATTCACTAAACAAAATGAAAATATGTTTTCTTTTTACAGTAGTATTATTATCGTTATCAATTCACACAATAATTAGCGTTACTAGAATTCCTCCTTTAACATCCAAGAGCTTCTCCTTCCCACTAATACAAAAGGGCAAGACGCACATAGTACTTACATGTTGAAGTAGAACAAACAGAGGCCTGGCTTTCTCAGACATTCACGGTGCTTACCTGTTACACAGAACAACACTTGGACAACACCCATCTGCTACAGAGGCCTGGCCAGGTTCATCGGAAGTTGGTGTTGCACCCCTTGTTGGACATCCGCTAGATGCCCTATCCGTTCCAGGGAAAATCTTTTTCACTCTCTACTGCTTTCTTGTTCGTGAATGGAGGACACAGCTCTAGGATCTTTATTGCAAAGAGGCAAGAAACAATGCAGTAGTTGATCAACCATCACACTTATTTTACTCAAGCGAAAGGATTACCAAATTCAGACAATACCCAAATACCTGAAAGAGAATAGATGAAATAAAGTTAGAACAGCTCAGTGGGCACAAATAAACAAATTCTGAACAATTTCACTGTGAGATTGAACGGGGAGGTCTAGAACTCTTTGGATATAGGGAGGATGATGCACATACCAAGTGGACAAATTATTTCTATGTCTAATGTAATGCTCTTGTAATGTAACATTTCTTTTGGATGCAGCATATCAAGAACAGGGGAATTTCTTTTCTGCAAGGAAATATTTTCTTGTACTCTCCTAATAATGAATCATAAGATGTCCGATCTTCTTACTGTTTCTTGCCTTGTTTTGTTAATTTTTTTGTAACTTTGTAGAAATGATGTTGTAGGACAGAGTGGTCGTTGGTTGCAGTTTATTCTGCGCTAAAGAGGAGGTAAGTTCGTCTATGAAAAGACAGGAAGGAGTTCTCAACTGCTACATCAGTTTGGTATAGAAATTCTCGGCTGCTACTTCATCAGAAAGTAAGACACCAAATTGCAGAAGTAAGATAGTGTGCCTTGTAGCATACCTAGCAACCTCTGTGCACTGTTGAGACTACGGGGTACATCAAAAACCACCAAAACCCCACTAAACCTCATTTTGATACCAATCCAATTCAAAAATGCATGCATGCTCATGCAAAGTTTATGCAAGCATAAGAGAACAGTTCTTCAAGGAGGAATTCACAATTATGAGTTTAGATGAAAATGCAAGCATACAAAACTGAAAAAACTAGAAAATAAATAAATCCATAATAGGAACATCTACAAGTTTTACATAATTATAACACTGTAGAAGAACACTTATTTTTCTGGGTAAATAATCCTCCAACTAGATGCAAACGAAGGACATTCCACCCAGCGTTGGGCTCTCTATCACACTAAATCATTCTATGGCAGAGGCCACCCTCCAATTAAGGCTATGAATCCACAAGGGTGAAGTCCTAAGGTCTGTTTCTATGTTCTCTTATTTAGCCCATAACCCAAAAACTCTCACAGGCAAGGAATCTTTCTACAGCTATCCCAATCAATTAGAACTCTTCCTCCTCAATTTGCACAACACCAGAAATAGAATCCCCTTCTCCACAAAACAGTCCTTCAGGCTATCCCAATATCCTTCCAATGGTCTAGCACAGGCTGGCTACGGAATCTCTCTACTGGGACTCCAGGGATTTTCAGCTGTAGCACAGAGTCCCCTCTACCTCATCCATCAGCCCAATTACATACAGGGTTCACCGGAATTCCTATGGCTGTAATACCTCAAAATTCTCTCTCAAAGCAGCACTAAAAGCATTACCATAAGTACAATGGACAACAATGTAATCCTGCATGAAAATACACTACAAAGTATAAGAGAATAAATCCTTCCGCCATCATTCCACCCATACCATAATCTGTGCCACAATAGCAATTCCCTACATGCCCAAATTTGCAGGTTATATTTGCATGTGGAGTATCCTCCATGTGTCTTCATGAGAAGCTCACGTTTTTTCCTTTAATCTCCAAAGCTTAGGATAATATAAACAAGGATTAGTAATCAAAGTTTATAATCAAGCGTTTCAGGACTTAGGTTAAATAACTCGCCAAGGTACTCACGCTTTAGCCCCCTTAAGCCTCCTTTCACTTCCCTCACTTGTGGAAACATAGCCCCCCATCTCACTTTAGCCCTTTGTTTGCAACAGTTAAAGTTTTCATATTATAATCAAATATAGAATTACAATTCACATATGGTCTTGCTTACAACCATGTCTTCATTAAATTCATATTTTGGGGTAAATCTGGGGGTATTGCATGCCTCAAATAGATAAGTGGACACATAGAAAAGGTGATAAGTATACAAGATCTGTAGCATGCACCTCAAATGTAAGGCCTAAAATAAAAGAGAAGTAGATAAGAATACAAGTTCCTAATCTTAGGTAAAATGGGTGGCCCAATGATGCAGAGAAATCTGCACACAAAGATGTGCAGAAAAAATAACACCACATAAGCAACAATTTAAATAATAAGGATCCACAACAGAATTACACACACCACAAAACACTTAACAGAAACAACCACATAGTTCTGCAATATTTTTATTAATATGACCAATGATCTCGAGCCTCTTTACATTCACAAAACTTGTGTATAGGTCTTTGGATCACATAACCATCTACACTACACAAACTAAACCAAAAGAGAGCCAAAGGCCCCTTTCTCATTCACAAACTTCATATTTATGTTTGTGCTGCTTGGATTTTGGCCTTACAACTACCCTAACTATTCAAAGTGCAGATACAAGGCTTCATATTTCAAAAGTTGACAAAAATTCACAAAGGACAATAAATATTTTTCTACATTACAATTTACAATCTCTTTTTTGGTCTCTAATAAAAAATAGAAACAAAACTAAGCAAATGTGCAGGATAGCTATAGTGCTAGGGATGCTCCTCTGGTTGGAAAAATGTGACCATCTTGATCACAAAGTCGTTGATAAAACAACAATCATTGAATATCTTTGTCTTTTCTTTCTTTTTTCCTCCTTCTTAGCCACACTTTGTACTACTTATCCTTTCTTCTTTTCTACTTTGCATCCTTATTCCTCTTTGTAATCTATACCTTTGCACTTTGAAATTGTATCCTTTCTTCTTTTCTACTTTGCATCCTTATTCCTCTTTGTAATCTATACCTTTGCACTTTGAAATTGTAGGTAATTCATATCCATACTCAACTTTTCCATCTTCCTCACTTGGTTCACCTTCATCATAATTACCATCATCTCTTCTACCACTTGCTGCAACTCATCCATCTCTAGCAACTACTGC
>JZKD02S1676689.1:198382-213932 GCA_000966675.3 Picea glauca | reverse complement strand
GGCCTCATCATTTCATCCATACATTGGAAGGAATTCCATAAAGCTGGTATGTAGACTAGGAACTACGCAGAGGCACTGAAGAATGGAAAACATTACGACATAATTTTATAGTAACCTTCTCATTTGAACATGAGAACTCCAACATTGATTCAACACTCAAATAGATAAGAGGGGTGATATTTATTGATGAACCATAGGTTGAACTCATGAAAAAGTATCAACAATAGAACAGACAGATAGTCAAGGAACTATTGTCATGTTATCATGTGGAATAAGAAGCACCAGATGAAGATGAACTGTGTAATATTCAGTTTACATAAATTGAAGGAGAAAGAGAGGTGGAAGTTTCAACTTTGGAATCAAAAGTATTTGTTGCACCTATAAAAGTGAATAAATTCAACATTGGGGCAATTGGTAATCCTAAAATGAAAAGTATTGGAGATTATTGGGGTGAAAAAATAGTGGAAAGAATAACAGAGTTACTGTGTGAATACAATGACATGTTCCCAACAAAGTTTACAGATATGAAAGGCATAGAAGGAGAGATAGGAGAGATAAAGATACCTCTCAAACCTAAGGCAAGACCTACCAGATAAAGACCTTATAGACTGAACCCAATGTATAAGAAGAAATTGAAAATTGAAATTGACAGAATTTTGGAAGTTGGTATCATAGAATCAGTAGAGAAATATGAATGGATAAGTCCCATGGTAGTGCAATAAAAGAAGCAAGGGGGGATAAGAATTTGTTTAGATTTGAGAATGTTGACTGATTCTTTCCTACATGACACTTTTCCCACCCCTTTCACAAATGAGGTATTAGAGAATGTGGGAGGCTAGGAAGCATACTCATTTATAGATGGACTATCAGTGTACCATCAGATCAATATATCTATAGAAGACGGGTATAAGACAAATGTTTACACATAATGGGGATCCTACCAATACATAGTCATGCCTTTTGGGCTGAAGAATGCACCATCCATATTTTCAAGAATAGTCATAGCTGCTTTTAAGGAATTCATACATCAGTTTTTAGAAGTCTATCTAGATGACTTCATTGTATATAGTCTATTAAAAGATCATGTAGAAGTATTAAGGCTAATGTTGGAAAGATGAAGGTAGTGTCAGATATCATTGAATATAAAGAAATGCATATTTGGGACACCTTTTAGAATATTTTTGGGACATTTAGTCTGTAAACAAGGTTTACTAGTGGATCCTTCTAATATTGCAGTCATTGTCAACTTACCACCACCAAAATAAGTGCGCTAGTTGAGAGAAACACTGGGACATACATGCTATTACAATAAATTCATAAAGGGTTATGAGAAGATTACTACGACATTGAAAAAAATGTTGAAGAAGGATACCATATTTTAGTGGAATGAAGACTGTGAACAAGGGCTGGACACTTTAAAACAAAATATGGTCACAACACCTATCCTAGTATTTCTAGACTGGGAAAAGACATTTCATGTGCATGTATATGCATCAGCCATAACACTTGGAGAAATTTTGGTGTAGGAAGGAGTAGGGGATTTAGACCATCCTATAGAATTTGCAAGCATAAAATTGTTAGAATAAGAGAAGAATTACAACACCACAGAAAGAGAATGCTTAGCCATTGTATATGCACTTCAGAAGTTCAGGAATTATTTGTTGGGAAAACACTTTAATATGTTTACAAATCATTCTTTCCTAAATTATTTAGTCAACAAGACAGTGTTGGGGGGTAGGATCTGTAGATGGTTGATGTTATTTCAAGAATTTGATTTTGAAGTGATATTCAAATTATGGAAGTTGAATGCAGGACCTGATCATCTGTCAAGGGTCACTAATGGGGAAGAACCTACCAACTTGGAATACAACTTCCCTAATGCAAAGTTGTTTTCGGTACAAATAGTTGATGAATATTTTGTTGATATTATTGAATACTTAAGTACATGGATTGCACCACAAGAATTTAGCACTGCGCATAAGAAAAATTTGGTAGTCAGAGCTACAGACTACCAACTGATTGCAGGAAACTTATATAAAATAGGCATAGAAAACATTTTGAGAAGGTGTGTACTTGAGCATGAAAGGCCTATAAGTTTGGCGGAATCTCATGAGAGAATAGCTGGAGGGAATGATGCAGGAGACATTGTCATGAAAAAGGTGTTGTGTGCAAGATGATGGTGGCCAACGATTCACAGATATGAAAATGAATATTGCCATAAATGTGATGTATGTCAGAGGGTTGATAAACCTAACATAAGGGATGAGATTCCCCTGAGACCACAAGTAACTTTGCAGGTATTTGAAAAATGAGAAATAGACTTTGTTGGGCCAATCCATCCACCAGAAAAAAATGTGAGGAGCAATATATATAATTACTATGACAGAATACTTAACAAGATGGGAAGAAGAAGCACTAGTCAAAGACTGCAGTGCAGAGACAACAACACACTTCTTTTTTGTGCAAGTGATCACTAGATTTGGATGTCCAAGAATCTTGATGAGTGACCAAGGTACTCACTTTATCAACGATACTATCAGAGATATGGCTGAGGAGTTTGATTTTTATCACCAGAAGAGTACAACATACCATCCTCATGAAAATGGAACAGTAGAAGCCTTCAAAAATATCTTGTAGAATGCTTTGACAATGATCTGCAATGTCAATAGGGATGATTGGGATTTGAAAATAACAGTAGTACTATGGGCATACAAGACTACATGCAAGAATTTGATAGGACGGACACCATTTATAATGGTGTATGGGCAGGAAGTAGTAGTACCATTAAAATTTCTAGTACCCAGTTTGTGTGTAGTAGTAATCACTAACATGACAGAAAGAGGTGCAGCAAAAGAAAGTGTTAGGGTCCTAACCCTCACATAGGTAGAACAATATATTCGGATGTAATAAAGGTCAATATTAATAAGGCCTTTCAATAAAATAGAATAAGGTGGATGTAAGAAGACTTAATAGAAGATTTTGCTTCTAGAAGGATCTTCCTCTAGATGCTTCTTTTTAGTATAAACAGAAGTCGAGGGTATGAGAACCCTAGCCTGGATATTATTGTAATACAGGTCTGCTCAACTGGAGGTTGCCCCTTGAAGAGGCCCATGAACATTGCTTTCAGATTCAAAGTGTTATTTCTGTTGTTATTCTTATATCCTTTAAGTGTTATTGTGGTGAATGTTCTGGTTATATTGTTGTTATTCTGCCATTACTAGCATTTTATTTTAGTTCTGCATGCATTTATATCTGGTATATTACAAGTGGTATCAGAGCACTTTCCTTAGCAAAAAGTGTGGGTTAAATATTTTTCAGGGTAGAGATGTATTTTGGTGTATTTAAGTCATAGATATCTATTGTTACACGCATAAACCCACGGTTGAGGGATTCATGCACGCAGAAAATACAAGTGGTACTTAAGCGCACATTTGTTGGCCACCCTTGTAACCTCTGTTGGTACCCCTTCGAGTGGTAGTGCATCAGACAACACCTGTGTACAGATCGGCCTAGATTACCTGAAGCCCTCTTTAGATAAACCAATTGGCCGCTTGACTGCTATAGTGTCACCGAGAATAACACTCGGGAAGATACTTTGTAGTACCTGGGTAGTCGGGTAGTACGGATAAGGGTATAGTCTATCCTCCTTAGTTAGTGCCCTGAGATATTGAGCCGAGTACTATTGTTGGACCCCACATGTATATCAAAGAGCTATAGCACATGGCAAACCCTTGTCTGTATAACCCTTGAATACCTAACCCTTGGGGGACAGAAACATAAACAAATTAAAGAAGACAAGATCTATTGTTGCGCAACTGTGTTCAGGTTGCCAAGTAAATAAACATGTATTTCTGGTTAAGCATTTGGGCATTTCCTCTCTACAGTATTCTTCAGACCGGAGTATAACTCTGTTAAAAAAAAAAACTGGAAATTTTTTCACCATTATTTGAGACCTATTCCATTGGATTCATCTCTTCTCCCTTATCACATTCATCCATATCATTTTTTCGGCCAAATATTTTTACCCCACCCACCCCTTTTCAGTTTCCTCATCCTCATGGCCCATACTCATAGCCAATACTTGGAAGCTCGCTTCAACACCTTGCAATATGGTCTCATTGATACCCAATAAGAAGTGAAACAACTCAGTGTCAATGTTGTTGCCATCAATACAACCATACATTCCTCAATGGGGGAAATCAAACAAGACCTCACCACCCAACTTGAATCAGTCTTTTTGGCACTCTACACCAAACTNGTAATATTCAGTTTACATAAATTGAAGGAGAAAGAGAGGTGGAAGTTTCAACTTTGGAATCAAAAGTATTTGTTGCACCTATAAAAGTGAATAAATTCAACATTGGGGCAATTGGTAATCCTAAAATGAAAAGTATTGGAGATTATTGGGGTGAAAAAATAGTGGAAAGAATAACAGAGTTACTGTGTGAATACAATGACATGTTCCCAACAAAGTTTACAGATATGAAAGGCATAGAAGGAGAGATAGGAGAGATAAAGATACCTCTCAAACCTAAGGCAAGACCTACCAGATAAAGACCTTATAGACTGAACCCAATGTATAAGAAGAAATTGAAAATTGAAATTGACAGAATTTTGGAAGTTGGTATCATAGAATCAGTAGAGAAATATGAATGGATAAGTCCCATGGTAGTGCAATAAAAGAAGCAAGGGGGGATAAGAATTTGTTTAGATTTGAGAATGTTGACTGATTCTTTCCTACATGACACTTTTCCCACCCCTTTCACAAATGAGGTATTAGAGAATGTGGGAGGCTAGGAAGCATACTCATTTATAGATGGACTATCAGTGTACCATCAGATCAATATATCTATAGAAGACGGGTATAAGACAAATGTTTACACATAATGGGGATCCTACCAATACATAGTCATGCCTTTTGGGCTGAAGAATGCACCATCCATATTTTCAAGAATAGTCATAGCTGCTTTTAAGGAATTCATACATCAGTTTTTAGAAGTCTATCTAGATGACTTCATTGTATATAGTCTATTAAAAGATCATGTAGAAGTATTAAGGCTAATGTTGGAAAGATGAAGGTAGTGTCAGATATCATTGAATATAAAGAAATGCATATTTGGGACACCTTTTAGAATATTTTTGGGACATTTAGTCTGTAAACAAGGTTTACTAGTGGATCCTTCTAATATTGCAGTCATTGTCAACTTACCACCACCAAAATAAGTGCGCTAGTTGAGAGAAACACTGGGACATACATGCTATTACAATAAATTCATAAAGGGTTATGAGAAGATTACTACGACATTGAAAAAAATGTTGAAGAAGGATACCATATTTTAGTGGAATGAAGACTGTGAACAAGGGCTGGACACTTTAAAACAAAATATGGTCACAACACCTATCCTAGTATTTCTAGACTGGGAAAAGACATTTCATGTGCATGTATATGCATCAGCCATAACACTTGGAGAAATTTTGGTGTAGGAAGGAGTAGGGGATTTAGACCATCCTATAGAATTTGCAAGCATAAAATTGTTAGAATAAGAGAAGAATTACAACACCACAGAAAGAGAATGCTTAGCCATTGTATATGCACTTCAGAAGTTCAGGAATTATTTGTTGGGAAAACACTTTAATATGTTTACAAATCATTCTTTCCTAAATTATTTAGTCAACAAGACAGTGTTGGGGGGTAGGATCTGTAGATGGTTGATGTTATTTCAAGAATTTGATTTTGAAGTGATATTCAAATTATGGAAGTTGAATGCAGGACCTGATCATCTGTCAAGGGTCACTAATGGGGAAGAACCTACCAACTTGGAATACAACTTCCCTAATGCAAAGTTGTTTTCGGTACAAATAGTTGATGAATATTTTGTTGATATTATTGAATACTTAAGTACATGGATTGCACCACAAGAATTTAGCACTGCGCATAAGAAAAATTTGGTAGTCAGAGCTACAGACTACCAACTGATTGCAGGAAACTTATATAAAATAGGCATAGAAAACATTTTGAGAAGGTGTGTACTTGAGCATGAAAGGCCTATAAGTTTGGCGGAATCTCATGAGAGAATAGCTGGAGGGAATGATGCAGGAGACATTGTCATGAAAAAGGTGTTGTGTGCAAGATGATGGTGGCCAACGATTCACAGATATGAAAATGAATATTGCCATAAATGTGATGTATGTCAGAGGGTTGATAAACCTAACATAAGGGATGAGATTCCCCTGAGACCACAAGTAACTTTGCAGGTATTTGAAAAATGAGAAATAGACTTTGTTGGGCCAATCCATCCACCAGAAAAAAATGTGAGGAGCAATATATATAATTACTATGACAGAATACTTAACAAGATGGGAAGAAGAAGCACTAGTCAAAGACTGCAGTGCAGAGACAACAACACACTTCTTTTTTGTGCAAGTGATCACTAGATTTGGATGTCCAAGAATCTTGATGAGTGACCAAGGTACTCACTTTATCAACGATACTATCAGAGATATGGCTGAGGAGTTTGATTTTTATCACCAGAAGAGTACAACATACCATCCTCATGAAAATGGAACAGTAGAAGCCTTCAAAAATATCTTGTAGAATGCTTTGACAATGATCTGCAATGTCAATAGGGATGATTGGGATTTGAAAATAACAGTAGTACTATGGGCATACAAGACTACATGCAAGAATTTGATAGGACGGACACCATTTATAATGGTGTATGGGCAGGAAGTAGTAGTACCATTAAAATTTCTAGTACCCAGTTTGTGTGTAGTAGTAATCACTAACATGACAGAAAGAGGTGCAGCAAAAGAAAGTGTTAGGGTCCTAACCCTCACATAGGTAGAACAATATATTCGGATGTAATAAAGGTCAATATTAATAAGGCCTTTCAATAAAATAGAATAAGGTGGATGTAAGAAGACTTAATAGAAGATTTTGCTTCTAGAAGGATCTTCCTCTAGATGCTTCTTTTTAGTATAAACAGAAGTCGAGGGTATGAGAACCCTAGCCTGGATATTATTGTAATACAGGTCTGCTCAACTGGAGGTTGCCCCTTGAAGAGGCCCATGAACATTGCTTTCAGATTCAAAGTGTTATTTCTGTTGTTATTCTTATATCCTTTAAGTGTTATTGTGGTGAATGTTCTGGTTATATTGTTGTTATTCTGCCATTACTAGCATTTTATTTTAGTTCTGCATGCATTTATATCTGGTATATTACAAGTGGTATCAGAGCACTTTCCTTAGCAAAAAGTGTGGGTTAAATATTTTTCAGGGTAGAGATGTATTTTGGTGTATTTAAGTCATAGATATCTATTGTTACACGCATAAACCCACGGTTGAGGGATTCATGCACGCAGAAAATACAAGTGGTACTTAAGCGCACATTTGTTGGCCACCCTTGTAACCTCTGTTGGTACCCCTTCGAGTGGTAGTGCATCAGACAACACCTGTGTACAGATCGGCCTAGATTACCTGAAGCCCTCTTTAGATAAACCAAATGGCCGCTTGACTGCTATAGTGTCACCGAGAATAACACTCGGGAAGATACTTTTTAGTACCTGGGTAGTCGGGTAGTACGGCTAAGGGTATAGTCTATCCTCCTTAGTTAGTGCCCTGAGATATTGAGCCGAGTACTATTGTTGGACCCCACATGTATATCAAAGAGCTATAGCACAGGGCAAACCCTTGTTTGTATAACCCTTGAATACCTAACCCTTGGGGGACAGAAACATAAACAAATTAAAGAAGACAAGATCTATTGTTGCGCAACTATGTTCAGGTTGCCAAGTAAATAAACATGTATTTCTGGTTAAGCATTTGGGCATTTCCTCTCTGCAGTATTCTTCAGACCGGAGTATAAATTTGTTAAAAAAAAAAACTGGAAATCTTTTCACCATTATTTGAGACCTATTCCATTGGATTCATCTCTTCTCCCTTATCACATTCATCCATATCATTTTTTCGGCCAAATATTTTTACCCCACCCACCCCTTTTCAGTTTCCTCATCCTCATGGCCCATACTCATAGCCAAKACTTGGAAGCTCGCTTCAACACCTTGCAATATGGTCTCATTGATACCCAATAAGAAGTGAAACAACTCAGTGTCAATGTTGTTGCCATCAATACAACCATACATTCCTCAATGGGGGAAATCAAACAAGACCTCACCACCCAACTTGAATCAGTCTTTTTGGCACTCTACACCAAACTKCATATCCCTACAGATAACCCTTCCTCTTCCTCACCTCCACATACTGAAGGTGACCATTCCTCTCATTCCCATACCTTGYAGAACCATCACTTTCAACGTGACCTACGCCTTCTGCARGTGGATGTGACCAAATTTGATGGCTCGGACCCCACTAGTTGGGTAACYCAAATGGAACATTACTTCTCTTTATACGGAATTATAGATGACTTGGCCAAACTTCGGTATGGTGTTCTCCATCTAGATCAAGAAYGTTAGCAATGGTGGAAATGGAGAAAAACTTCTCGTCAAGGGTATATTGCTTGGACACACTTTGTGGTAGAGCTTTATGAACGCTTTGACACCGACACCAACCATTTGGGCCGTTTGACAAAGCTGAAACAATTAGAAACACTGGAAATCTTATTATACCTACCTTTAAGTTCCTGGCTTTTAGAACAGAGGGCATGTCTGATGCCTTTTTCCGAGAGTGTTTTATCAGCGGCCTCAAGGATGAAATTTGGGCCCATGTCCTCATGGCTTGGCCTGAGAGTTGGGTGGAGTCTACCAAAAGAGATAAAGAAGCACAACAAGTTGTATCTTCTCAAAACTGCAAACCCTCCTTTATCCCTCGCCCTAAACCAGTAAATCCCACTACTCCCTCTGCTCCACTAAAGATCCAAAAGTTGACTAGGGCTGAAATGGTTGAATGCCAACTCAAAGGCTTTTGTTATAACTATGATGACAAATATTTCTCGGGCCACACGTGTAAAGAACAAAATATTTTTATGGCTATCTCCAAGGATATTTTGGAAGAAGATGAAGAAACTCCCTTTGTGTCTGAGTCACCTGAATCCACTGACATAACCCCTCCCTCAGACCCTCCCGAAGTAGAACTGGTCATTTCCCTCAATGCTCTCACTGGCTTCTCCACTCTCCAAACCCTCAAGCTAATCAGTTACATGAAGCATCAGAAGGTCATCATTTTGGTTCATAGTGGAAGCACCCATAATTTAATTCATCACCGCATTTCCCAAGAAACTCATTTCTACATCCATGCCATCAATAATTTCCAAATTATGATTTCCAATGGTGGTTCCATAAAATGTGGAGGGCATTGTGAAAATGTGCATCTCCAAATTGGTGACTAGCACCTGAAATCCCATATGTTTTCTATCAACATGGGAGGTTGTGACATTGTGTTGGGTACAGACTGGATAAGGACTTTGGGTCCCATTCTCATGGATTTTAAAGACTTAACCATGCAATTCGACCAGGAGGGCCACCAATATAAGTTCCAAGGCATCACCACTAGTTCACCTGAGATCATTAGTTCCCATCGCATGGAAAAGCTTCTAAAAAAGGAATCCTAAAAATATTGAAGCTATGCAAGACTGGCCTCACCCAAAGACTCTTAAGAGCTTGCGTGGATTTCTAGTCTTAACATGGTATTATCGCAAGTTTGTTAAGAATTATGGGAAGATTGCAGCACCTCTCACTGCTCTCCTCAAAAAGAAATATTTCACTTGGACTCCAGTCGTTGCTCAAGATTTTTAGACCTTGAAGATGTCCATCTACGCCACTCCAGTCCTTTCCCTTCCTGATTTCACAAATACCTTTGTGTTGGAATGTGATGCCTCAGGGAAAGGAATTGGTGATGCCCTTATGCAAGAGCGTCGACCTTTGGCCTTTGCCAGCAAGAAACTATCTAAAAGAAATATGGGAAAATCCATATATGAAAAGGAAATGTTGGCTATTCTACATGTCGTGGATCTGTGGCGTCCTTATCTATTGGGGCAACATTTCCAAATTAAGATAGACCATCAAATCCTCAAGTATTTTTTTGAACAATGCATTTCCTCTCCAGAACAACAAAAATGGGTGACTAAACTCTTTGGATATGATTATGAGATCATTTATAAGAAAGGAAAAGACAATGTGGTTGTGGATGCACTTTCCCGAAAATATGAAGACAAAGGATCCCTTTTTTCTCTTTCATTCATTGTACCAGATTGGCTCCAAGTCGTTCGCCAGGAATGGCTACAAGATCCCAAAAGTTCGCAGTTGATCCACCAATTGCAGTCCAAGGCTCCAGATTCCCCAAGGTACTCTTGGATCCATGAGGAACTTCGATACAAAGGTCATTTGTATTTAAGTAAACAATCAAAGATTAAATCCACGATACTGTCTGAGCTTCATGCTACACCCACAGCAGGGCACTCCGGGTTCACCAAAACCTATGACAGGGTCAAACGTTCCTTTTTCTAGGATGGTATGAAATAGGACATTTGTAATTTTGTAGCTGAATGTGATGTTTTTCAACGCAACAAGGGAGAAACAGTCAAATCACCGACCACACTACAACCGGTCCCGATTCCACCTGCTATTTGAAAGGATATCTCTATGGATTTTATTACCGGCTTAACCAAATCAGGAAATAAATCTGTCATCATGGTGGTTGTTGATCTCATTTCCAAGTATGCTCATTTCTACACCCTTCAACACCCATTTATAGCATCCACAGTGGCTCAAGTATTCATGGATAGGGCCTTCAAGATTCATGGCATGCTGCACTTTATTGTTTCTGATCACGACCCAACTTTCACAAGTAATTTTTGGCAAGAATTGTTCAAGATACAAGGCACCAAATTTCATCTCAGCACAACTTATCATCCCCAGACTGATGGCCAAACAGAATTTGTCAACAAGTGTTTGGAAACATATTTGAGGTTTTTTTCCTTGGAAAAGAAAAATCAGTGGGCTCAATGGTTACCCCTAGCTGAATGGTGGTACAATACTCCATACCATACAGCTACACGCATGTCTCCTTTTGAAGCGGTATATGGACAAAATCCACCTTCAGTTCTCTCATACTTACCAAGTGCCTCGAAGGTCCAGGCGATTGACCTAACACTTACAACTCGAGAAGCTATTCTCCGTACCCTCAAAGAGAATTTGGTCATGGCACAGAATCGCATGGGGAAACAAGCAGATTAGGGTCACTCTGAACATCAATTTGCAGAAGGGGATCGGGTGTTTCTTCAACTGCAACCTTACAAGAAAACTTCCCTCAAGGACGAGCATTTTCAGAAGCTATCGCCCAAATTTTATGGTCCTTATACCATACTCAAGCATGTGGGACAAGTCGCGTATCAGTTAGCTTTGCCCAGCAATTTGAAGCTACATCCTGTTTTTCATGTTTCATGCTTAAGGAAGGTGATTGGAGCTAAGTGCCAAATTCAAACCAACCTTCCAGAGTTAGTTGAAGAAGGATCCATTTGGCTACAACCAGAAGCATTTTTGGACCAGCGTGAGCATCNGAGATCATTTATAAGAAAGGAAAAGACAATGTGGTTGTGGATGCACTTTCCCGAAAATATGAAGACAAAGGATCCCTTTTTTCTCTTTCATTCATTGTACCAGATTGGCTCCAAGCCGTTCGCCAGGAATGGCTACAAGATCCCAAAAGTTCGCAGTTGATCTACCAATTGCAGTCCAAGGCTCCAGATTCCTTAAGGTACTCTTGGATCCATGAGGAACTTCGATACAAAGGTCATTTGTATTTAAGTAAACAATCAAAGATTAAATCCACGATACTTTCTGAGCTTCATGCTACACCCACAGCAGGGCACTCCGGGTTCACCAAAACCTATGACAGGGTCAAACGTTCCTTTTTCTAGGATGGTATGAAATAGGACATTTGTAATTTTGTAGCTTAATGTGATGTTTTTCAACGCAACAAGGGAGAAACAGTCAAATCACCGACCACACTACAACCGGTCCCGATTCCACCTGCTATTTGAAAGGATATCTCTATGGATTTTATTACTGGCTTAACCAAATCAGGAAATAAATCTGTCATCATGGTGGTTGTTGATCTCATTTCCAAGTATGCTCATTTCTACACCCTTCAACACCCATTTATAGCATCCACAGTGGCTCAAATATTCATGGATAGGGCCTTCAAGATTCATGGCATGCTGCACTTTATTGTTTCTGATCGCGACCCAACTTTCACAAGTAATTTTTGGCAAGAATTGTTCAAGATACAAGGCACCAAATTTCATCTCAGCACAACTTATCATCCCCTGACTGATGGCCAAACAGAAGTTGTCAACAAGTGTTTGGAAACATATTTGAGGTTTTTTTCCTTGGAAAAGAAAAATCAGTGGGCTCAATGGTTACCCCTAGCTGAATGGTGGTACAATACTCCATACCATATAGCTACACGCATGTCTCCTTTTGAAGCGGTATATGGACAAAATCCACCTTCAGTTCTCTCATACTTACCAAGTGCCTCGAAGGTCCAAGCGATTGACCTAACACTTACAACTTGAGAAGCTATTCTCCGTACCCTCAAAGAGAATTTGGTCATGGCACAGAATCGCATGGGGAAACAAGCAGATTAGGGTCACTCTGAACATCAATTTGCAGAAGGGGATCGGGTGTTTCTTCAACTGCAACCTTACAAGAAAACTTCCCTCAAGGACGAGCATTTTCAGAAGCTATCGCCCAAATTTTATGGTCCTTATACCATACTCAAGCATGTGGGACAAGTCGCGTATCAGTTAGCTTTGCCCAGCAATTTGAAGCTACATCCTGTTTTTCATGTTTCATGCTTAAGGAAGGTGATTGGAGCTAAGTGCCAAATTCAAACCAACCTTCCAGAGTTAGTTGAAGAAGGATCCATTTGGCTACAACCAGAAGCATTTTTGGACCAGCGTGAGCATCGCCTACATTAGAGAACCATCAAGGAAGTGCTAGTACATTGGAAAGATACAACTCCAATAGACACCACTTGGGAACCAACTACCATTCTGCAACAATTTCCTCATCTCAAGCCTTGAGGACAAGGTTGTTTTTAAGGGGGCGGACATGTTAGGGTCCTAAACCGCACATAGGTAGAACAATATATTCGGATGTAATAAAGGTCAATATTAATAAGGCCTTTCAATAAAATAGAATAAGGCAGATGTAAGAAGACCTAATAAAAGCTTCCACATCTAGAAGGATCTTCTTCTAGATGCTTCTTTTTAGTATAAATAGGAGTCAAGGGTATGAGAACCCTAGCTTGGATATTATTGTAATAGAGCTCTACTCAACTAGAGGTTGCCCCCTCGAAGAGGCCTGTGAACATTGCTTTCAGATTCAAAGTGTTATTTCTGTTGTTCTTCTTATATCATTTCAGTGTTATTGTGGTGAATTTTCTGGTTATATTGCTATTATTCTGCCATTACTAGCATTTTATTTCAGTTATGCATACATTTTATATCTGGTATATTATAGAAAGGTTAAACCAACTAATGGAGATGGAAGAGGATATGATTCTAACATGATTTCATCAGGAAGTACAAAATATGAGAGACAAATCATGGCATGATAGACATATCAAGAGGAAGAGTTTCGAGGAAGGAGATCTAGTCTTGCTCTATGACGGTAAATGTTTTCAACATCCTAGTAAATTTAGAATGCATTGGCTAGGACCCTATGAACTAAATATTGTCAAGGATGGGGGATCTGTACAACTAAAGGATCTAGAAGGAATAAAACTCAAGGGAATGATCAATGGTAGTCGACTTAAACTGTAATCTAACTCCTAACATTTAAAAGTTACAAGGCAGTAAAAAAACATGTACATAGTGTAATCTAGTATATGCTAGGATATAAAAATGATAAAAAGAAATAAAAAGGAGAAAAGGAAGAAAAAATAAATACGAAAAAAAAGAAGAAAGAAAATACAAAATTTACTGAGAAATATTGTGCATAGAAAAAGTGGACTCGGCGCGACAAAAGGAAAAATGCCCATGTACAGTAGATGGGTAACAGAAATAAAAACACTACACACTTAGGAGGAATAACAATGGAAATACACTATGCACTTAAAAATTTCAGCGCGCTAGAAAAGGGAGCAATGGTCATAAAAGAGAAAATGAGAAAAATGATGGTTACAACAACCTATGAGGGCTAAAGAAACTAAAAGAAAAAATGGTGAAGCCAGTGAGTACACATAGTTTGTGGCACAAAGACCACAACCTAAATCAGGGTCCGTGCAACAACAAGAAGGGTTGGTTGAAGACATATCCGAGAAGCTGGATTTGGGAGCAGAGCATAGGAAAGCGGAGGTTGGGACCTCTAGCGCATCAATTAGAAGAAAGATAAAACAAACCATGGAATGGTCTCATGCAAGAATCACGATGTAGCACTCGTACTACCGTGCATCTTGGAGAGAGTGCAGTCCCCACCAACACTTTTGGGTTGCGTGGAAAAGATGAAGTATTAAGACCACGATGTGGCCGATGCTGGAAAATTCCCTAAATTTGCACAATAGGTATACATGGACAAAATAGGCATATGACCCTTTGGCGACCCTATACTGCAACAAAAACCATGGGAAGTCGGCCTGGCCAACACAAAAATCCTCAAATTGGTGGAAATTCCCCATTTTGATAGGAGGAAGGAAGTAAATAATTGTGTCAAGCAGTTAATGGCGGTCCTCCATGGATGTTTCTTAGGGATGGAGGAACCCATCTCAATCAATGTTGAGTTTATTTCATTCATCATAGGTTTTCCATCCATGGGAAAGAGTCTCATGCAGTACCTATATGACAAGAGAAAGAATAAATCTCTTACCGAGGAGATGAAGAAAACATACAGGACAGGGAGGGTCTCGTGCGGTATAATAATAAAAAGAATCAGTGATGCAACCATAATAATGGCCGCAAAGATTATGGTCTACAAATTGTTAAGAAAGTTCCATAAGGAGGAAGTCCTTGTAGGGGTTGTCGTAGCTATAACATAGTTTGCCCATGGAACCATTCTCAGTTAGGACCCTTACCTATTGAATTTGTTCCTCGACGAATGCAAAGACATGCAGGACTTGGGGAGAGAATTTCATTATTCTTGGTTAATAATTTTGATAGAACTAATCGGGTGGATGGAGCCACCATATTCTTACTTCTACGATATAATAGGTAATTTCCATGCAACATGGTATACCTCAATGGGGAACACTTCGGACCCCAAGAGAAGAAGTGGCAACGTGGGTACCTTTGCGCGATACTTCGGCGACATATAAGAAAGCATAGAAAACATATGGAGGATCACTCTGGAGGTTGTCAAGAAATAATAAGGTATTTCAAATTTCAAAGCCACGCGCCACACCATGTGGATAAAAGTGCGTAGGGATGTAGATAAGGATATGAAAGCGCAGTTGGTAGAGGTAGCGATAGGAAAAGTAGCGCANACGTGGGTACCTTTGCGTGATACTTCGGCGACATATAAGAAAGAATAGAAAACGTATGGAGGATCACTCTGGAGGTTGTCAAGAAATAATAAGGTATTGCAAATTTCAAAGCCAC
>JZKD02S1676689.1:183452-198372 GCA_000966675.3 Picea glauca | reverse complement strand
AGAATGACCACGTTTTTTATAATCATAATTTGACTGTGTTGCTATAGAAATCATCCACGATTTTATCCATTTAAATTACAATTTTACTTGTCGGAATGACCACGTTTTTGATAATCAAAAGTTGACTGTGTTTCTGTAGAAATCACCCATGATTTTATCCATTTAAATCACAAATTTACTTGTTGGAGTGACCACGTTTTTGATAATTAGAAATTGACTGTGTTGTCGTCTTAATTGACCACGACTTACCTTAATCATTGCTTGAGTTGTTGTTGACTAACCACGAGTTGGTCCTTCTGCAATTTTGTTTGTCCCTTTTATCCTCCTTCACATTGAATGCATACCCAACGTTCTCTCTGCCAAGCTTTAATTCCCATAGAAATGTGACTGGCCATGTTGATTATCAAGTTAACTGCAATAATAAATGCTATTTTGTTGCCTTATTAATTCCTAGAATAATTGTTGCAACAATGTTAATGGTTGGGAGACTCCTTTTTCTGTTAAAGGCCATGTTAATTGCAATATGAAATGCTATATTTTTTCCTTATTAATTGCCAGAAAAATTGCTACAACAATGTTATTGGTCAACATATTCCTTCTATTGATTAAATTCCACAGCGAGTTAAATAGTTAACAGTTATATAAATCGCCTGGTTATTGCACTATGAAAGGTTATGTTAATAGTCATACAAATTGCCTTGTTAATGTTATGTTAATTGTATGTTAACTAGAATGTTAAATTCCTTGTTATTGCTATATTACTTATTATGAAAACAGTCATGTAAACTATCTTGTTAATATTATATTAATTATCATGTAACTGCTATGATAATCACCTTGTTAAATTGCTACAACACTGTTAATAGTTAGCAATTCCCTTCTCTATGATAGTAGACCGCTAGCATTGTTAGTTCGATCAATATAGCTAGACTACATGTTGAGATTTAATTTCTTATAAGTGMTAATGGTAGCATTCCACTTTAAGAATGTTAATGTTGTTATTCAAGTTTATGGCTAGTTGGATGGAGATTCAGATTAATATAGAATTGTCCATTTAGGTTGTAATAAATATTAAAATTTGTATGGTGAGGAAAGACTAAATTGCAAATTTTAGACTTGCTAATCTAGATATGTAATTGATGTTAGTTGGATTTATAGATATCGCCTAATTGGTAACTTAGACACGCTAAATTGAGTTGTAATTCATGTTAAGTTTGGCTGGTAACTCGTTGACTAATGGAATTTAGACTGGTTAATTGATCTGTAATTAACGCCAATTTAAATCATAGATATTGACCTTTTATCCTTGATTAATGGTTGGGTTGTTGACAAAGTCTGTTTTTATCTTGCGCTTCCCGTTGAGGGTGTTGTTGTTCATTTTAATTAATTTTTGTACTTGGTTTTGTAGTCATTTAATGTGCTTGGTTGCTCACTGTAAGGGTTCTAGTTACTTGTGTAATTAATTTTGGGTGCTTGGGGTTGTTAGGATGATTGTCCTTAACTTAGTAGGATTTGTCTACTTGTGTCAGGTGGGATGTAGACACCTCCTTGTTCCTTAGAACAGTCACCAACCTTGAGACCTTAAATGGTCAAAATCAATGGGAACTTGGGCTTGAGCGTTGCTTATGTGTCCTGGAGGTCCTAACCATTGCAAGGTAGGACAGGCAGGTAGTCATTCTTATTCTTCATCAGTTGAATGTCATACATTGCTTCCAGGTGCTTGATGTGTTTTTATGTTAATTCATTATGTTTGTTGTGGCTTGAGTTTCATGCGTTGTGCTCATCGTCGTGTTGCGATGTTGAGTATAATGCCATTATTACCTTCCTACATACACAAAAAAAATAAAAATAAAAATTGCACTTGTTATGTGAGGCTTATTGTCGTAACGAAATGGGAGGTTCATTACATATGGTATCAGAGCTGGGAGGTTTGTTACATATGGTATCAGAAATGGGAGGTTTGTAACGAAAAATGGTTAATTTCCACACTTGCCTTTTTGAGTTCTAATTAAAAAAAGGAAAGAGGGAAAATCTAAAATATTAGGAAAATAGGAAAAGAGGTAAACATAAAAAGGGAAAAAGGGAACATAAGGGAAAAAGAAGAAAGTCAAACTTAGTAAAGTATCTACCATTTAATATCTTTCTAATTTAAATTGAACTAGCAATTTAATGGTAGGGAAAGTCATTAAAACCTATAAGAGAATTTGGGGACACCTAGGAGTGATTCTAGGAGTAACTCTAGGTGGGTGAGGGAAATAAAGATAATTAATTAATTAAAGAAATCAATTTACGGATGAATGAAAGGGATGGGTGACACTTGTACGGGAAGGAATTTTTAGAAATTAAATTTTAAAAACTTAACTAAACAATATTTTTGGAAAGTAAGGAACCACAAAACTATATATAATGAAGGGAGGAGATGGAGGTTGGATTGCTTCTGTTTGTGTAACGTTATGTTGCAGAAATATCTACTTGTCTGACTTAACTTGTGGGAGTTGGGATACCCAGCTCAGTGAGGAGTGGTAGCTTGGCCTTGCGAGGCAGGCTGGGAGCTAGTCGAAATCTCTAGATAGTGAGTGTGTGGCCCCTTTGCGGCTCAGGGGGCTAAGGGGGAAGAAGAGTACCCTTATCATTGGTTGGGTGGTACCGGTGTAGTCTCATCGGTCGACACATGGGACGTCCACTCCGAACAAGCAACGGTACGCTTTCTTCATTTTGTATGGTAAATTGTTTTAGAACTTATGCTTGAATATGCATTTTTACTTGGGTGAGTGAATTGATTGTCTAGATGGTTTTATGAAATTTTCTTAGCCTAGCTCGATGATAGATCGACTCCCATGGCTTCATTTCCCCGCATGTCTTGACCACCTTGCTGCGTTGATTATGACCTTCGTGGTTGTTTAGCCTTCGTCCCTAGCTCACCAGTTCTCACCTGAGCAGTCGGCCAGGAACCTGATCTACGGTCGTCGCCTTAGCATTAAAAGACCTATGGATCTCAATGCCCTACTTTTCTGTACAAGGATGATGAGCGAAGGATGAAACTGTTAGCCGTCTACCCTTGATGTTTGTCCCTGGCTAATTGTTGATTTCGCCATCTCGCAACGACCTCTGCGTGTGGATTATCTTGTGTCCTGGTTGGTTTTCTCTATGCCTTGACTGATAGAACCCCTGCAATCATTTCATGACCCTTCCCATTGGATCCTTTCATTCTCTTACTGTTGTCTGCGCTGTATTGGATTATTCTGGCAATGAAAAACGAAATGAATTCATCTTTGCATTTTACATTGGGTATTCTGGCAATGAAAAACAAAATGATTTATGGTCTGCATTTTTATTTTGGGTATTCTGGCAATGAGAAACGAAATGAATTCATCTCTACATTTTACATTGGGTATTATGGCAATGAATATCAAATTGAATTCATCTCTGCATTTTACATTGGGTATTCTGGCAATGACAAAACAAAATGATTTCTGGTCTGCATTTTTATTTTGGGTATTCTGGTAATGAGAAACGAAATGAATTCATCTCTACATTTTACATGGGGTATTCTAGCAATGAAAAACGAAATGAATTCATCTCTGCATTTTACATTGGGTATTCTGGCAATGAAAAACGAAATGATTTCTGGTCTGCATTTTTATTTTGTATTCTGGCAATGGAAAAGATGAGTTCTTCTTGTCTACATTTCGTTTTACCTTTGGGGCAATTTTTCCCTTGATGAAGACTGCGTTTTTCTTTAAAATTTTGCTGCCATTTGATTCTTGTTAATGCCCACTTTTTTTCTTTTCAATTCATCAAATTTCCTACTGTGAAAGACCACGATTTGGAAATTAAAAACGGATTATGTTGCATGCTGAAATCACCCACAATTTTATCCATTTAAATCAAAACTTTACTTGCCGGAATGACCACGTTTTTGATAATCAGAAGTTGACTGTGTTGCTGTAGAGATCATCCACAATTTTATCCATTTAAATCACAACTTTACTTGCCGGAATGACCACATTTTTTATAATCAGAAGTTGACCGTGTTGCTGTAGAAATCACCCATGATTTTATCCATTTAAATCACAACTTTACTTGCTGGAGTGACCATGTTTTTGATAATTATAAATTGACTGTGTTGTCGTCTTAATTGACCATGACTTGCCTTAATCATTGCTTGAGTTGTTGTTGACTAACCATGAGTTGTTCCTTCTGCAGTTTTGTTTGTCCCTTTTATCCTCCTTCACATTGAATGCATACCCAACGTTCTCTCTGCCAAGATTTAATTACCACAACAATGTTACTGGCCATGTTGATTATCATGTTATCTGCAATAATAAATGCTATTTTGTTGCCTTATTAATTACTAGAATAATTGTTGCAACAATGTTAATGGTTAGCAGCCTCCTTTTTCTGTTAAAGGCCATGTTTTTTTTTTTTTTAAATAAAAAAGGGGGAGCCTTCTATAATATATTAGCAAAAAAACTGTAACAAGATGTACATAGTCAAGATTCTGAGTTACCCAAAATGCTGGCGGAAACCAAAAACTAGCATAGGTGCATAGAAAAAAAGCAACTGTAAGCTAGTGGCATCCATCCTGCCCGGAGGAAACCAGGACAGGTGCCTAAAGTCTAAAAGAGCATAAAATAGTAGCATAAAACTAAAGAGCCAGAGAACATGAAAAACCTAGGTAATTGGTGACCTTTCGCCATCATCTGTCTTCCACGTGGACCCAGTTGGGATGGCGAAAGACTGCGCGCAGAGGGGGCACTTTCACCGAGCTGGAGTGCCAGAGTAAGCATCGAGAAGCATGTCCAGGCGTTGGCCCATGATGAGGGCACGATGCTCCAGGTCAGACATGTGGCCTCAAAGCTCGAACATCAGGGACAGGTGCTCCTCACGAAGGAGAAAGCCATGCAGATCACCACCTTCATCGTCGGGTGTCCTTCTCTTCGCATCATCCTTCCCTTCGCTCCATTCCTCGCTTCTCTTCGCACCATCGACATCCATCGTAGCTTCCAGGTCCTGCCAGGGAACCTCTTCCACAATGCAACCAGGAAAATCGGCGTCCAAACCCAAATTGGGCTTATTTTCCCCGCTGCCATACCTCATTGTATCGCAGGGCGCCTCCATTGTCGTCAGGTCCTCCAAATTCGGGTCCTCCTCTACAATGCAAGATGGGTATAGTTCCTCAGTTCCGTTCTCCAACTTAACGGTGTCCGCAATGCTACGGCTAGCTTCCTTTTGGGCAATGGTGGAGAGCAGAGCCTTCTCCTTGGCTCGAGCCTTCTTTCTAAGTAGTGAAGTAGCCATGACCAGAGAACGTTCGAGGTTCTCTTTATGCTGCCGCTGCGCCTTGAGGGCGTACCAAGCAGCTCCACTGGCGAGGCGTTCCTCATTTCCTAGTTATATTGCAGAGCGCTCGCCTAGAAAAAATCAAAGGCTGGGACGAGGGTGGAAGCCAATTGAGAGCACAAGCAGGAAGACTCGCGTCATTGCTCCACGAAAGGATGGTGAACCAGGGTGCAAGGAGCGTGAAACTACACTAGAACCTCCAAACGAAGAGCAGAGCCGAGACCGGAGCAAGAGAGAACGAATAACCAGACTTCGAATACCCATAACCGCCTTTAACATCAAACTTGCTGAGTAAGCCTAGCTCGTAAATGGTCGCTCGAGGGAGGAGTCCTCCCATCGCAGAGCTGCTGTTATGGCTGTCCTGCATCGTTAATGCAGGTGCAATGGTGACGGCCTCCAACATTTAATCCCCGACTCAGTGCATAGCCTGTTGTCACGCCTTCGCCGCGTGTCACCCCATGCGGGGCCTGGAAGTCTCTTCTGGCAAGGTCTCTGCACTGGTTAGAGAGTTCAGTCTCTCCAGATATGTTGGCTTGCCAGTAGATGAGATCAGCCTTGGTGTCAATTCCTTTGTTTGCTAGGTGATATGCAACCTTGTTAGCTTCACGCCTCACATGCGAGGGGATGAGGATAAGATTGGGGTTGATGAGATCCTTGAGTTCTTCCAGGAGACCCAAAAGTCTCCAACTGGGCGAGGTCCTCNGGGGGAGCCTGCTATAATATATTAGCAAAAAAACTGTAACAAGATGTACATAGTCAAGAGTCTGAGTTACCCAAAATGCTGGCGGAAACTAGAAATAGCATAGGTGCATAGAAAAAAAGCAACTGTAAGCTAGTGGCATCCATCCTGCTCGGAGGAAACCAGGACAGGTCCCTAAAGTCTAAAAGAGAATAAAATAGTAGCATAAAACTAAAGAGCCAGAGAACATGAAAAACCTAGGTAATTGGTGACCTTTTGCCATCATCTGTCTTCCACGTGGACCCAGCCGGGATGGCGAAAGACTGCGCGCAGAGGGGGCACTTTCACCGAGCTGGAGTGCCAGAGTAAGCATCGAGAAGCATGTCCAGGCATTGGCCCATGATGAGGGCACGATGCTCCAGGTCAGACATGTGGCCTCGAAGCTCGAAAATTAGGGACAGGTGCTCCTCACGGAGGAGAAAGCCATGCAGATCACCACCTTCATCGTCGGGTGTCCTTCTCTTCGCATCATCCTTCCCTTCACTCCATTCCTCACTTCTCTTCGCACCATCGACATCCATCGCAGCTTCCAGGTCCTGCCAGGGAACCTCTTCCACAATGCAACCAGGAAAATCGGCGTCCAAACCCAAATTGGGATTATTTTCCCTGCTGCCATACCTCACTGTATCGCAGGGCGCCTCCATTGTCGTCAGGTCCTCCAAATTCGGGTCCTCCTCTATAATGCAAGATGGGTACAGTTCCTCAGTTCCGTTCTCCAACTTAACGGTGTCCGCAATGCTGCGGCTAGCTTCCTTTTGGGCAATGGTGGAGAGCAGAGCCTTCTCCTCGGCTCGAGCCTTCTTTCTAAGTAGTGAAGTAGCCATGACCAGAGAACGTTCGAGGTTCTCTTTATGCTGTCGCTGCGCCTTGAGGGCGTACCAAGCAGCTCCACTGGCGAGGCGTTCCTCATTTCCTAGTCATATTGCAGAGCGCTCGCCTAGAAAAACTCAAAGGCTGGGACGAGGGTGGAAGCCAATTGAGAGCACAAGCAGGAGGACTCGTGTCATTGCTCCACGAAAGGATGGTGAACCAGGGTGCAAGGAGCGTGAAACTACACTAGAACCTCCAAACGAAGAGCAGAGCCGAGACCGGAGCAAGAGAGAACGAATAACCAGACTTCGAATATCCATAACCGCCTTTAACATCAAACTTGTTGAGTAAGCCTAGCTCGTAAATGGTCGCTCGAGGGAGGAGTCCTCCCATCGCAGAGCTGTTGTTATGGCTGTCCTGCATCATTAATGCAGGTGCAATGGTGATGGCCTCCAACATTTAATCCCCGGCTCAGTGCATAGCCTGCTGTCATGCCTTCGCCGCGTGTCACCCCATGCGGGGCCTGGAAGTCTCTTCTAGCAAGGTCTCTGCACTGGTTAGAGAGTTCAGTCTCTCCAGATATGTTGGCTTGCCAGTAGATGAGATCAGCCTTGGCGTCAATTCCTTTGTTTGCTAGGTGATCTGCAACCTTGTTAGCTTCACGCCTCACATGCGAGGGGATGAGGATAAGATTGGGGTTGATGAGATCCTTGAGTTCTTCCAGGAGACCCAAAAGTCTCCAACTGGGCGAGGTCCTCCAAGGGGGCTGTCCGTTAAGGATTCGGGTTGTGAGTTGAATTATTACTTATGAGTCTCCTTCAATAATTAGTCGTGAATGCTGATTTTGCACTGCCATTTGGAGGCCTTTTACCAGGCTTGAGAGCTCCACTACATTGTTTGTGTTTTCACCCAGAAAACCTGCAATCAAATGGGTGATCTTTCCCAAGTGGTTCCGAAGGATGGCCCCAAAACCAGCCGGCCCAGGGTTACCCCTAGAGGCCCCATTGAAGTTAAGCTTGAGGAATCTAGGAGGGGGTGGAGACCAAGCCGTGGGGCTGATGGCTTGCCTGTTTTTGGTTTTCCCCTGAGTTTGCACATTTAGAGGCAGGTTCCATCCTCCAAGGATGATTTTCTCCTCGGGCTTACACTGCATGTCTTCTTGGAGCCAGGAAAAACTGAGAACGGTTTCCCAAATAAGCCTTGTCACCCTGTCCCATGTAGTGAAGGGGGGGGATGGATAAGAATTGAAGATTATTTTATTTCTTTCTTTCCAGATTGCCCAGAGAGTGAATCCCGGGAGTAGCTTCCAGATGCGTTGGAGAATCGAATTGTGGAAGGAGACAACATCCCAATTAGCAAGGGTTTCCCGAATGCTRCTTCGGTTTCTTTGGGARCRTCRCATGGCTTGGGCTCCCCAGTCCCAGATCTGCTGACTGTAATGACAAGTGTTGAGGAGGTGTTCCATGGTTTCCTCACTTTGCAGACAGAGAGTGCATCTAGAGGGTCCTKTGAAACCTCTTTTCAGGAGGTTGTCCCAGGTGAGGATATGATTTTGAGCCATGAGCCAAAGAAAGAACGAAACTTTGGGCCAGGTAAAAGGCTGCCAAACCTTGCTCCAGATTGAATCAGGGGCTTGGCCTGGGAGATTTCCTTGCAGGTGATATGCTTCCTTGACTGAGAAAATCCCTGAGGTGGAGTGGCCCTAGCGGAGAATGTCCAATCCTTCTCTGGTTGGGATTTTCCTGGATTGCAGACACTCCTGCCAAGGTTTGAGGTCAAGATTCTCCCAGATTTGTAGGTCTGTTGTATTGGTTTTCCATTGTCTCCAGGGCTGTCTTTATTGAGTTGGAAGCCAGAAATCCTTGACATTTTTAAAATTGCTATGTTGTAGCTTAAGTTTGAGAGGGTGGAGGCTTTCCATATCATCGAGAGGGGGTAGTTGTTGCCACAAGTCTTGCCAAAATAGTGCGCTTTTGCCGTTTCTTACCTCCCAGAAGGCATGCTGCTGTACTAGGGGGCGGTTCCGCTATGCTGTGTTCCAAATGTTGGATCGTGGCATCTGTTCATTGAATCTGATTAACTGATTATATTGCATGGTTGGGGCGTACTTTTGTTTCCAAAGCCGCGCCAAAATCTCTTGCGGATGTTGCAGCCATCTCCACCACATTTTGGCTCCCATGATTGTGTTCATCTTCCCCGGGTCCCGGATGCCCAGCCCTCCAAAATTCTTGGGTTTACAGAGTTTCTCCCATCCAACTAGAGCCCACTTCTTGTTGTTGTGGTGTCCCTTCCACAAGAAATTGCGTTGGAGACTCTTGATGGCTTTGATGAATGAAACAGGCACGACCAAAGCAGTAAAGAGGTACGTGGGTAGAGCTTGCAGGACTGATTTGAGCAAGACCAGTCTGGCAACAATATTCAAAGGTCTGAAGGTCCAGTTGCTCAACCTGTTAGCTATGGATAAGAGCAGACTGTCCCAAGAGATAGACTTCACTGACTCTCTGGAAAGGGGGATACCGAGGTAAGTGGAAGGAAGGGAACTTCTGGCGATGCCCAGAAATCTTGAGAGATGATCCTGAACCGGGGCTGGCGTGTTGAAAAAGAAGAGCTTTGACTTATCCAGATTAAGCAGCATTCCTGAGGCGTCCGAGAAGTCAGAGAGGATTGAGTTAAGCTTGGTGGCATCTCTGACCATGGGAGTAATCATAAGGAGAGTGTCATCGACAAATTGGTTGTGCGAGGGCACCGGATGGAGGTCATGGAGTGGCAGCCCAGTGAGAGAACCATCAGAGACTGCGGCTTTGAGGTAGCGGCCTAGGCCTTCTTCCATGATAACAAAGAGGAAGGGGGAGAGGGGATCGTCCTGTCTGATGCCTTTAGTAGAGCGAAAAGGTCGGGAGGGAGTGCCATTAACTAGAATGGAGAAGAGGGGAGAGGAGGTAAGCGCTGGAATCCAGTCAACCCAACTGTTAGAGAAGCCAAAGGATTCCAAGACCGAACGCATGTATTGCCAGCTTAATCTGTCAAAAGATTTTGAGAGATCAAGTTTGATAAGAATACCTGGTGTGTTGCTCGTTTTTAAGGAGTGTACAACCTCATTGGCCAAAATGACGCTNTGAAACCTCTTTTCAGGAGGTTGTCCCAGGTGAGGATATGATTTTGAGCCATGAGCCAAAGAAAGAACGAAACTTTGGGCCAGGTAAAAGGCTGCCAAACCTTGCTCCAGATTGAATCAGGGGCTTGGCCTGGGAGATTTCCTTGCAGGTGATATGCTTCCTTGACTGAGAAAATCCCTGAGGTGGAGTGGCCCTAGCGGAGAATGTCCAATCCTTCTCTGGTTGGGATTTTCCTGGATTGCAGACACTCCTGCCAAGGTTTGAGGTCAAGATTCTCCCAGATTTGTAGGTCTGTTGTATTGGTTTTCCATTGTCTCCAGGGCTGTCTTTATTGAGTTGGAAGCCAGAAATCCTTGACATTTTTAAAATTGCTATGTTGTAGCTTAAGTTTGAGAGGGTGGAGGCTTTCCATATCATCGAGAGGGGGTAGTTGTTGCCACAAGTCTTGCCAAAATAGTGCGCTTTTGCCGTTTCTTACCTCCCAGAAGGCATGCTGCTGTACTAGGGGGCGGTTCCGCTATGCTGTGTTCCAAATGTTGGATCGTGGCATCTGTTCATTGAATCTGATTAACTGATTATATTGCATGGTTGGGGTGTACTTTTGTTTCCAAAGCCGCGCCCAAATCTCTTGCGGATGTTGCAGCCATCTCCACCACATTTTGGCTCCCATGATTGTGTTCATCTTACCCGGGTCCCGGATGCCCAGCCCTCCAAACTTCTTGGGTTTACAGAGTTTCTCCCATCCAACTAGAGCCCACTTCTTGTTGTTGTGGTGTCCCTTCCACAAGAAATTGCATTGGAGACTCTTGATGGCTTTGATGAATGAAACAGGCACGGCCAAAGCAGTAAAGAGGTACGTGGGTAGAGCTTGCAGGACTGATTTGAGCAGGACCAGTCTGGCAGCAATATTCAAAGGTCTGAAGGTCCAGTTGCTCAACCTGTTAGCTATGGATAAGAGCAGACTGTCCCAAGAGATAGAATTCACTGACTCTCTGGAAAGGGGAATACCTAGGTAAGTGGAAGGAAGGGAACTTCTGGCGATGCCCAGAAATCTTGAGAGATGATCCTGAACCGGGGCTGGCGTGTTGAAAAAGAAGAGCTTTGACTTATCCAGATTAAGAAGCATTCCTGAGGCGTCCGAGAAGTCAGAGAGGATTGAGTTAATCTTGGTGGCATCTCTGACCGTGGGAGTAATCATAAGGAGAGTGTCATCGACAAACTGGTTGTGCGAGGGCACCGGATGGAGGTCATGGAGTGGCAGCCTAGTGAGAGAACCATCAGAGACTGCGGCTTTGAGGTAGCGGCCTAGGCCTTCTTCCATGATAACAAAGAGGAAGGGGGAGAGGGGATCGTCCTGTATGATGCCTTTAGTAGAGTAAAAAGGTCGGGAGGGAGTGCCATTAACTAGAATGGAGAAGAGGGGAGAGGAGGTAAGCGCTGGAATCCAGTCAACCCAACTGTTAGAGAAGCCAAAGGATTCCAAGACCGAATGCATGTATTGCCAGCTTAATCTGTCAAAAGATTTTGAGAGATCAAGTTTGATAAGAATACCTGGTGTGTTGCTCGTTTTTAAGGAGTGTACAACCTCATTGGCCAAAATGACGCTATCCATGATTTGCCTTCCCTCTACATAGCCAGACCGCTCATTGGAGATGATGAACGGTAAGATTGGCTTGAGTCGATTGGCAATGAATTTTGTGATTATTTTAAAAATAACATTGCAGAGAGAGATAGGTATGAATTGTTTCGGATGCGTGACCCATTCCTCCTTGGGGATGAGAGTAATGAAGGTTGCATTTAGAGCAGTGAGAACTTGCCCAGATGTTCTTGATTCTTCTACTACCCGCCAAACNTGGCGGGTGACCTTTTGGATTGCCTCCTCCCTGTTTGTGTTAGTCTTTATGAGGAGACCTTGATAGAAGGAATTAAGAGCGTCTGCAATTTGATCATGATCCCTTATTGGGGTTCCTTGGTCGTCCTCCAGTTGCGTGATGCGATTGATGTGTCTTCGGTGCATCATTGCTCTGTGGAAGAATTTTGAGTTATGCCCTCCTTCTTTGAGCCATTGAACCCTGGACTTTTGCCTCCATAGGATCTCCTCTTGTTCCCTGCAGATCTCTAGGTCCTCCATGATTTTTTCCTCTTCCCGCACCCGACTTTGAGTTCTGCTCCCCGCTATAAAGGTGCGCTGAAGTTCTTCTAATTGATTCTCAGTTTCCCGTTTCCTAAGGAAGATATCTCCAAAGGTGGTTTTGTTCCATCTTTTTAAAAGTATCTTAAAGTTCTTAAGGCGTTGCTGGAACTTGTACATGTGAGTGCCATGATCTATTTCAGCCTGGTCCCACCAGGTTTGGGCTAGTTGTTGGAAGTTTGGGTGAGTAAGCCAAAAAAATTTGAATCTGAAGGGCTTGGGCCTAGGGGGGATGCCCGGGTTCAGACAGAATTCTATGGGCCAGTGGTGCGACCCCGATTTTGGCATGATGTTTGCTTCCATTGCCTGGTCGCTTTCAAGGAGAGCATCGGTCACTAGAAAGCGATCCAGTCGGCAGGCCACATGCTGGTGCCCTGTTCTTCTGTTGGACCAAGTGAAAATTCCATTCTGAGTTTCCATATCTACCAAATTTAGTTGCTCTATTAGGGTTTTAAACCTACCACTATCTTGCTCCAGCCGCTTTAGCCCTCCACTCTTTTCCTCCAGCGTTAAGATCATATTGAAGTCGCCCCCTACTATCCAATGCGGCGTGCATATAAGGGTTTGAACATGCTGAAGGGTTTGTAAGAAGTTTTCCTTATCTTGGATAGATTGTGGTCCATAAACATTTGTGATAGCCCCTTCCTTGGAAGAGGCAACAATTTTGAAATAGGCAGTTAGGGTGTACCTAGTCGAGAAGGGATGGAGCAGGGTGACTGTTTGCGGATTCCAGAGAATTGCCAGTCCTCCTGTCGTACCCACTGAGTCCAGATAAAGGAATTCCCCACCCCTCCAGCTGCTTCGAAGAATATTTTCCGCCTCCTGTCCTGCACATTTGGTCTCCTGCAAAAGTAGAATGTCTGGGTTCTCTGTCTTTATACAATCTCGGAGGATCCGTTGCTTGGATCTTCCATTGAGGCCTCTTATGTTCCAGGATATTGTCTTCATCATGTAGAAGATGGAGGGGGGTGGAGGTAGCCCTCCGAGAGCCGCTGTATCTGGCCGAAATTGATCATTAGGTGCCCTGCCTCCTTAATGAGCTGTTGTGTTGGTTTGCGTCCTCGCCTCTTGTTTTCCTTGGAGGATTTTTTAGTTTCGGGGCTGGGATCCGCTATGATGCCCAGCCTGGCCGTGGATCCCACCGTGGAGTCGGTGAATACTTTGTGCACTTTCCGTAGCTGTTCGACTGGGATATGTTGCAGATCTTTCTGATTAAGGGCTTCCTCCAGTAAAGTTGTATTTAATTTTAATGAAATAATGAAAAAAAAATTATATCTTATCATTATTTCATAATTTTAAATTTAATTATTAAATTTAAAATAAATAGATATTATGAATATAAATAATTGAACATATTAAAAATATTAAACAGAATATTAAATTAAACTAGAAATCTTATTGAACATAACACTTCATATCCCTTGCCAATTATTATTAAACACATTTCATAAATTAATATTTATAAATAAATAGTAATATTAAAAATCAAAGTATCAAATATTTGAGGTCAAAATCTAACATTTTAAATTACTAATATATATGAATTAACTTTTAAATATGAATTAACTAAATTTAAGTGTAATTAAATTATAAATAATTTTATCAAGTACAAATTAATTAAATGTATTAGATTATAGACTACAAATACAAATGAGAAATTAAATATATTAAATTATAAAATACAAATAAGAGAAATTAAATATATTGAATTATAAAATACAAATAAGAAATTATAGTGAATTTTTTTTTAACAAATAAAATATATTATATTTAAAATAAAATTAATATAATATAATAATTTCTAAAATAAATTTTAAATTATAATAATTAAATCACCTATTTATATTAAAAAATTATTTTTAAACTACAATATTTTATTGTGAATTAATGCTCCATCCATTGAAAAATATATTATATTTAACATAAAATTAATATAATATAATTAATTTCTAAAATAAATTTTAAATTATAATAATTAAATCACTTATTTATATTAAAATTTTATTTTTAAACTACACTATATTATTTATATTAAAAATTATTTCTAAACTACAATATTTTATTTTATTGTGAATTAATGCTCCATCCATTGAAAACAAAATTTAAAGTTCTAATAAAATAATATCATATTCATTAAAAATAAATTAAATCTAATTTTAAAATAAAATAAAAACTAACAATAATATAATCAATTTCAAAAATACATTTTAAATCATAATCCATGTTAAGTCACCAAATTATATTAAAATTTTATATATTTAAAAAAATAATATATATAATTAAAATTAATTATCTACATTATAGTAAATTTTCAAAAATACATTTTAAATCATAATCCATGTTAAGTCACCAAATTATATTAAAATTTTATATATTTAAAAAAATAATATATATAATTAAAATTAATTATCTACAAGTATGAAGAACTAGGGTTTTGATCACCAGAGCCGAAGCAAACTGAGCCCGCATAATGGCAGCCCCCCAGGGGCCATCGGATCCAAGGGAGGGCGAACAACCCCGAGCCACCTACAGCCAGATTACGGCCAATGCAACTTCGTCGAATGGAATAAAGCGGCCGGCGTTTGAAACGCCCCCTGAACTGCGCGAGCAACTTATGGCGGCGGGCACCATCCAAGACCGCGACATGGACATCGACCCAGAAAAGGAAAAAATCGCTACAAGGGGCACGGTCCCTTGGGTACCAGGGAAATGCATCCCACA
>JZKD02S1676689.1:120373-132223 GCA_000966675.3 Picea glauca | reverse complement strand
TGTGAAGAACATTCCATGTACAGATATTGAATTAATAGAAGAAAGCTTTGATTCAATTCCATGGTTATGTGTTGTTTCTCTGTGTATTGATGTTTTTCTCATGAATGTTTGTTTCTTGTCATGCATTTGCTTTTATATGCTGTGTATGTGATTTCATGGTTAAATTGAAGTCTGAGAGGATGAGAGAATGAGTTTCAATTGTTTCTCTAAGCAAGCCAGAAGATTCCTGCAAGCAGTACAGTCGAATAGTCCGCAAGGAGTGCGTTGACAGAAGGGTTCGCTTAGAGGTAGCTTTTGTTCTCATTTCCTCGAGAGTGCAGATAGGCACAGTGCCGTGCAAGGAGTGCGCAGGCCAAGCAAAGTCTCAGAGTTGCGATTCTGAGCAAAATATTGAAAGACTGCTGCTGCAGGAGTGCACAAGGTCGAAAAACTTCAACACTTAGACAAGGTTGAAGGTTTTCTGCAAGGAGTGCATGCAAGAAACTCTCAAAAGGACTTGAGAAGTCAAGACAAGCTCAGGAGGAGTAGACCTGAAAATTTGTTGAAGGATCGCACGAAGAAGTTGTCGTCGAAAGCATTCAGGCAGGCGCTGCAAAGTTGTGCGCAGGAGAACAAGTCTTCATAGAGGGAGCGCTTGATTCATTTCGGGGTTTACGGAAGGGAGAGCGGACGGTTGGAATCTCCTGGAGAGATTTCACGAAAATCCGAGGACTGTTAGATCTTGCAAAGGTGCAAGAAGGTTACGACGAGGACACCCGAGTGTTTGAAGCTCAGGAGGGAGCAGAGCCATCGATCCGAGGCAAAGGGAGCCCTTGGATCTGCATGTGACATCGCATATCGGGGATTCGTGAGGTGAAGTCCCAAGTTTGCGCAACAAATATTGCGATATCATGAGGAGCGATATCTCGATAGACTCAGAACCGTTGATCATGTAGGACGCGTGTTAGGAGATCCCGAGGAGTCGGGGATGGGAGAATCGGGGTTTGCAAGAGCAGAGGAAACTTGCAACATGAAGTTGCGAAGCGCGATATCCCGACGGAGGGGTCGTGTGGGCCACAATTAGAGCGAGTGGAAGACAGGTGGCGTGCTTGATCGGGGATCGGGAAAAGGTGAGTCCCAAATCCTTTGGCATCAGGATTCGCGATTCCGTGAATTCTGAATTTCCGATAGAAGGACAGAACGTGGAGAAGTCAAATCCACACGTGTATCGAGAAATCGGCACATCGGGGCTCGGAGTTTGGAAATTCAGATTGTTGACATCGCGAGTAGTGATTTCCCGACCGTTGAGGGAGATCTTTAGAGAGTTGCTGTGGGTAAGGAAAATTCCCGACAGGGAATAAGAGGAACCTTTGAAGTTCTTCGGGCCAAGCGGGGAAGAAGGTCCTGATGGAAGCGATTGTGCTTCAAGGAGTGCGGTTGCGTCAGAGTGGTATCAGAGCCTGAATTCTTGCTTGTATATCTCAGGCAAGAGGAGTGAAGAAGAGGAGCACTCTGATACACAACAGAGTGGTATCAGAGCGAGATTGACTCTTTGTTTTCTATAGCAGAGAGAGAGAGAATTCACCATGCCGCCCAGAAGAGAAAGGCAGTCACCCGACCCAAAAGACAGGGAGGTGAGAAGAAGAGGCAGGCCGGCAGGGAATCCAGAGATGGAAAGGCAGATGAGAGATCTTCGAGCAAGACTAGAAGATATGGAAGCAGCGCAGAGACACACAGCCAATGCTGGAGGTCTGAGCGACTCTGAAGGCGAAGTTGAAGCTAAACAACAAGGAGAAGTTGTAGCCGAAGATGCAGCCAATGAGCGACTGATTAAAGCTATCGCCAGGATGGGTGCGAAGGCGAAGATGGACATTCCAGTCTACGAAGGAAATCTGGATGCAGAGGAGCTACTGGATTGGATCCGAGCTCTTGATACCTACTTCGATTATGGGGATATCGAAGAGGACAAAAGGTTAAGCATGCTGTCACACGATTGAAGGGACATGCAACATTATGGTGGGACAAACTTCAAGCAGATAGACGTTCCAAAGGAAAGCAAAAGATCAAAAGCTGGGATCGGATGATTGCAAAGATGAAGGCAAAGTTCATCCCAAGAGACTACCAAATCAATTTGTTCAGGAGGATGCAGAACCTGAGACAGAAACTGATGACAGTGAAAGAATACACTGAGGAATTCTATCGACTGAACATCAGAGAAGGTCATCGGGAGAGCGATGATGAGAAGGTTGCCAGATATCTGAATGGTCTGAGATACGACATTCAGGATGAATTAAGCATGGTTACCATCAGGACGGTGGAGGATGCTTATCAGATGGCTCTGAAAGCCAAAGAGAAGCTGAGCCGTAAGCAAAGTCAGAGAGGGCGAGGCAGAAGTCAGCCCAGAGGCAAGGCAGTTGCCCAGGAGAAATACCAGAAGCCCAAGGAGGAATGGAAGAAACCTCAGGGTAAGGTTAAAAGAGGTGGAACCTCACAGCGACAGCCATATGCTGAGTAGAGAGGACAACATAATGAGCAGAAGGGAGATTATGCTGACGCAAATACTTTTCCTCGTACCAGAGGTAGAGGAAGAGGCCGAGGTGGAGTAATCACATGCTTCACATGTGGAAAGAATGGGCACAAGTCATTTGAGTGTCCAGAGAAAAAGAAAGAAGGTGTAGAAGCTCACATCGCCAAGGCACAGAGGCGAGATGCTGAAGCAGAAGACGCAGAAGACGGAAGCTCACTTCTGATGCGAAAAGTCTTTTTGACACCTGAGAAATAGGTGCAGGAAAGTTCAGCGCAAAGGACCAGACTGTTCAGGACAGCTTGCAAAACCAAGGATAGGAAATGCAAGGTTATCGTGGATAGCGGAAGCACAGATAATCTCGTTTCAACCGAGATGGTAGAAAAGTTGGAGCTGGAGATGACTGATCACCCGAGTCCATACAAAGTCTCATGGCTACAGAAAGGACATCAGGTAAGTGTCACTAAACAGTTCTTAGTTGACATCAAGATAGGTGGGTATAATGATAAGATTCTGTGTGATGTTATTCCCATGGATGTATGTCATTTATTGTTGGGTAGACCATGGCAATATGACAGAAATGTGGTTCATGATGGGAGAATGAACACATATACTTTAGAGAAGGATGGGAGGACACACAGGTTGCTTCCGATAAAGGATAAGGAAGTGAAACCGGAAGTAAGCAACACAATACTTCTCATGAGTGGGAAGGAGCTTCTTACAGAGATGGAGAAGAAAGAAGATCCACAATTCTTTGTTGTCAGAAAGCCGAGAATTGTTCTGACTAGCACAAGAGTGGATGACTTACCAGAAGAGATTCAAGAACTGTTGGGAGAGTTCGTTGACATCATCGTGGATGAATTACCTCGTTCGTTGCCACCGATGAGAAGTGTGAGTCACCACATAGACCTCATACCAGGAGCCAGTTTGCCGAACAAGGCGGCGTACAGATTGACGCCACAGGAAAATGAGGAGGTCAAGAATCAGGTACAAGATTTGTTGGATAAAGGATTGGTCAGGGAAAGCTTGAGTCAGTGTGCTATTCCAACAGTGCTCAGTCCAAAGAAGGATGGAGGTTGGAGAATGTGCACCGACTCCAGAGCGATCAACAAGATAACCATCAGGTACAGGTTTCCACTGCTGAGAATGGATGATCTGATGGATTGCCTGAGTGGGGCAAATTATTTTTCAAAGATTGATCTGAAGAGTAGATATCACCAGATTCGCATGAGGGAAGGTGATGAATGGAAGACAACATTCAAGACAAACGAAGGTTTGTACGAATGGCTGGTCATTCCGTTTGGCTTGACAAACGCGTCGAGCACATTCATGAGGCTGATGAATGAAGTCCTGAAGGAGTTCATCAGGAAATTTTTCGTCGTATATCTGGATGATATACTGATTTTCAGTAAGACAAAGGCTGAACATTTGAAACATTTGGCCATTGTGATGAGAAAACTACAGCAGGAGAAGCTGTTGATTAATATGAAGAAGTCCTCATTTATGAAGACAAAGCTCATTTATTTGGGTTTTGTCATATCGGCGAATGAGTTGAAGATGGATCCAAGTAAAGTGGAAGTGATCAAGAATTGGCCATCACCCAGGAATGTTTTTGAGGTGAGAAGTTTCCATGGTTTGGCTAGTTTCTACCGAAAGTTCATCAGGAATTTCAGTGGAATTAGCGGAGCGATGATGGACACTGTTAAGAAGTGACATAAGTCTTTTCATTGGACAACAGAGGCTGAGAAGAGCTTCAATCTGTTGAAGCGGAAGATAACGGAACGACCAGTGTTGGTGTTGCCGGATTTTCAGAAGACATTTCAAGTGAAGTGTGATGCAAGCGGATATGCCATAGGAGCGGTCCTGAGTCAGGAGGACAGACCAGTTGCATATTTCAGTGAGAAGCTGGATGAAGAAAATTTGAAATACTCCACGTATGATAAGGAATTTTATGCTATCATACAGGCATTGAAGAAGTGGAGGCATTACTTGGTCCCAAAAGAATTTGTATTGTACAGTGATAATCATGCACTACAGTTTGTGAGTCAACAGGAGAAGTTGAATCAGAAACATGCAAAATGGGTAGAGTATATGCAGAATTTCACGTTTGTGATTAAACATATTACAGGTACTGCTAACAAAGTTGTTGATTCTTTGAGCAGGAAATGTTTGGTGCTGCAGGAGTTTCGAGTCAAAACATTAGGTTTTGAAAATCTCAGGGACATGTACGCAGGAGATGCAGATTTCAGAGAAGCGTATGAAGCAACTGAGAATCCAGTTCTCAGATATCGGAGTCCATGGATAGATTATATGATCCAGGAAGAATTGTTGTTCAAAGGCAATCAACTGTGTATTCCGAATTGCTCCATGAGGGAGAATCTGTTAAGAGAGAAACACAGTGGTGGATTGTCAGGGCATTTTGGCCATGACAAAACTTTCGCAAAGCTGAGCGAATCATATTTTTGGCCAGGGATGCGAGCAGAGGTCAAGTGATTTGTTGACAGATGCAGGATTTGCCAACATTCGAAGGGAAGAAAACAGAACGCAGGTCTTTATCAGCCATTGCCCATACCAGAGAGACCATGGGAGGCAATTAGCATGGATTTTGTATTGGGTTTGCCGAGGACGCAGAGAGGCGTTGATTCCATATTTGTGGTGGTGGATAGGTTTTCGAAGATGGCACATTTTATCCCATGCCAGAAGACCAGCGATGCGACTCACATCGCAAATTTGTTTTTCAAGGAGGTCATTCGACTTCATGGATTGCCGAAAAGCATAGTTTCGGATAGAGACACAAAATTCATAGGGAATTTTTGGAGGACACTATCGAAGAAGCTAGGAACTAACTTGGCATTTAGTTCAGCTTACCATCCTCAGACGGATGGACAGACAGAGGTGGTCAATAGAAGTCTGGGAGATTTACTAAGAAGCTTGGTGACAGAGCACCATAGTAGTTGGGACAACATATTACCACAGGCAGAGTTCACATACAACGATTCAGTGAATCGGAGTATAGGGAAAAGCCCATTTCAGATTGTGTACGGGACACAACCGAGGGGAGTTTCTGAACTCAGGGAGTCAGAAAAGACTGGGACTAGCAGCGCTAGTGCAGAATAATTCGCTGAGGCGATGAAAGAACTTCACAGCAAGGTGAAGCAACGACTGCAAGACTCAAATCAGGAGTACAAGCGCAGAGCAGATCAACATCGGAGACAACTTCAGTTTGAAGTTGGCGATATAGTTCTGGCACACTTAAGGAAAGAAAGGTTCCCAAGGGGAACATACAATAAGCTGAAAATGAAGAAAATCGGGCCATGCAAGGTCTTGAAGAAATTCAGAGAGAATGCTTATGAGATTGAGTTACCGGATGGCATCGGAATATCTCCGATATTCAATATCGCAGACTTATACCCATACAGGGCTGGAGAAGCAGAAACTGCAACTGAGCAACCAGTGATCCAGTGAATGAAGCAGATGCCGATTGCAGAAAAACCGCAGATGGAGTGTATACTGGACAAGAGGGTAGGTAAGAAGACCAAGAGAAAAGAATACTTTGAGTATCTGGTCAAGTGGAAGGATCACCCAGTGGAAGATGCCAGCTGGAAAAACGAAGCAGTGATACAGAAACATGGACAAACCGTGCAGGAGCTCATGGACAGGAGCCCATAAAAGTTTTCAAGCCAAGGAGTATGATGCAGGAGCATCGCCCAAGACAAGCGAGCCAGTGTGGAAAGCAATAAACAGCTGGACAAGGCCAACCGAAAATTTTTGAATTTTCATTCAAAATGATGCGCCAATGTATAAATGCACCATTTATGGAAAGCGCCTTTGTATATTGTATCAGACCTCGAGCCATACGCTCTTGTCTGAAGTAGATGAGAGGCATTTAATCTAGTTAATGCAAGTAGGTAGGATTTAATTCTAGATTTGATAGTTTAGAGTTCGAGAGGGAAAACGGATATAGACACCCTCATTGTGTATTGTAACATTATTGAAGCAGAAAAGCAAGAAGAGCGAGCAGAGAACAGTGTGAAGAACATTCCATGTACAGATATTGAATTAATAGAAGAAAGCTTTGATTCAATTCCATGGTTATGTGTTGTTTCTCTGTGTATTGATGTTTTTCTCATGAATGTTTGTTTCCTGTCATGCATTTGCTTTTATATGCTATGTATGTGATTTCATGGTTAAATTGAAGTCTGAGAGGATGAGAGAATGAGTTTCAATTGTTTCTCTAAGCGAGCCAGAAGATTCCTGCAAGGAGTGCAGTCGAATAGTCCGTAAGGAGTGCGTTGACAGAAGGGTTCGCTTAGAGGTAGCTTTTGTTCTCATTTCCTCGAGAGTGTAGATAGGCACAGTGCCGTGCAAGGAGTGCGCAGGCCAAGCGAAGTCTCAGAGTTGCGATTCTGAGCAAAATATTGAAAGACTGCTGCTGCAGGAGTGCGCAGGGTCGAAAAACTTCAACACTTAGACAAGGTTGAAGGTTTGCCGCAAGGAGTGCGTGCAAGAAACTCTCAAAAGGACTTGAGAAGTCAAGACAAGCTTAGGAGGAGTAGACCTAGAAATTTGTAGAAGGATCGCACTAAGAAGTTGTGGTCGAAAGCATTCAGGCAGGCGCTGCAAAGTTGCGTGCAGGAGAACAAGTCTTCATAGAGGGAGCGCTTGATTCGTTTCGGGGTTTACGGAAGGGAGAACGGACGGTTGGAATCTCCTGGAGAGATTTCACAAAAATCCGAGGACCGTTAGATCTTGCAAAGGTGCAAGAAGGTTACGACGAGGACACCCGAGTGTTCGAAGCTCAGGAGGGAGCAGAGCCATCGATCCGAGGTAGAGGGAGCCCTTGGATCTGCACGTGACATCGCATATCGGGGATTCGCGAGGTGAAGTCCCAAGTTTGCGCAACAAATATTGCGATATCGCGAGGATTGATATCCCGATAGACTAAGAACCGTCGATCGTGTAGGATGCGTGTCAGGAGATCCTGAGGAGTCGGGGATCAGAGAATCGGGGTTTGTAAGAGCAGAGGAAACTTGCAACGTGAAGTCGCGAAGCATGATATCCCGACGGAGGGGTCGTGTGGGCCACAGTTAGAGCGAGTGGAAGACAGGTGGCATGCTTGATCGGGCATCGGGAAAAGGTGAGTCCCAAATCCTTTGGCATCAGGATTCGCTATTCCGCGAATTTCAAATTTCCGATAGAAGGACAGAATGTGGAGAAGTCAAATCCACACGTGTATCGGGAAATTGACACATCGGGGCTCGGAGTTTGGAAATTCAGATTGTTGACATCACGAGTAGCGATTTCCCGACCGTTGAGGGAGATCTTTAGAGAGTTGTTGTGGGTAAGGAAAATTCCCGACAGGGAATAAGAGGAACCTTTGAAGTTCTTCGGGCCAAGCAGGGAAGAAGGTCCTGGTGAAAGCGATCATGCTTTGAGGAGTGCGGTTGCGTCACATAGAGTTTGGGGTTAAGCAGCTTGCAAATGGAAAAGCCAAGGACATTGAAGCCTACCAAGCTGAAATTTTTAAAATCGGAGGACCAATATTTCCCTCACATACACAAGCTCTTCATACTCAAAGCCTCATTGTTCCTATTTTTAAAAATGGGGATAGAAACATTCCCTCTAATTATAGTACCTTTATGATTAGTCAGATTTTAACCAAGCTTTATGGAATTATTTTGGAAAAAAAAATTAACCTTTGACTAGAAAGTCACGGTAAAAGAGTTAAAAACTTGGCTAGGTTTAAGAGATATCATTTAACTAGAAAATTACATGATTGACTTATCCATGTGTCACCTCTAACCAAAAAATATTATTTACCAAAAAAAAATCTGCCGAAAATCTGCATAGGAAGAGCACGGTTAGTCGACTTAACAAATAGTCTTTAAATAACTGTAACATAGCTGACTGAAAAAGAGAAAGAATTTATGCATACGCTGTTGTCGAACTCCGGAAGACCCTGCAACCATAACTGTAACTGGAGTACAAGGAAGAAAAAACCACAAAAAATAAAATAACCTAGAACACCGACGTAAAAAAAAACAGAACAAAATTTAACACAAAAAACCTGCATATGGAGAGCACGTTGATGTTACTCGAATTTACAATCTTTGCGAGGGCCATTATGTGTAGGCTAAAACACTCAAAAAAAACCCCAAAAAATTATTTACCATAACATAACATAAAAAGATTTTTCAATCATGGTGGAACGACATAGGAATATTACCGTTTTTGCAAGTCAAGTAGGCAGGCATATGCGCACAGGACTGACCTCTCTCCCTACCCATCCAGGAAGAAGCTCAGGTCGCTCTCTTCGCTCTAGTCAAAATTGGTGTGAGGATGCTCAAACTGAGTTTCGTTCGTCTAAATTCAGAGAATTTCTATGGAGGTTGCACAGTGGAGGAGGAGATTCCTCCGAATTGGGAAGAAATTCTGCGTAATTTGCAGAAGACTACCATGGAGCAGCGAGTACCAGTATCCCTTTGAATTCCCCCGAGTCAATCATGACAAGTTCTATAGTTGAAGAGGAATTCCCTCCTTTGATGAAGGATTACTGTAATAATTATGTCAACGCCAACGACGAGGACCCCAAAATAAAGTGGGGCGATTGTTGGTGAAAGGAAGAAACCCATAGAGAGACATGCATAGAAGAGCAAGTTCACCCGGCTCTGGCCAGCCATGACCCACCTAGCTCCTGTAGGGTCACAGAAGACCACTTGGTATTGATTTTTGAGATGTGAAGGGACTTGGTCGAACAACTACACAATCAACACATCCTCAACAAGCACCTGGACATCTTGTTTGACTCCCTGTCCAACTACTCTCTCCCTCTATCTCTACCCCGCCTCTATCTCCCTCTCTATGTCTCTATCTCTCTCCCTCTCTCTCTCTCTCTCTCTCCTTGACTCTACCCATCTCTCCCTCCCTCCCTTTGTCCCCCTATCTATCTTAATACTAATACCTACTTCTCTAAAAACACTAATAGTGTCAATATTCCTACTAAGAGGTAAATGATACACTTGGGAGGTCATGCATATGGTTTCAAGGTGTTGTTCATGGTTCAAGAATTCATGTGTGTTCAAGGTGTTGTTTGTGGCCTTAGATGTATGAGTTCAAGATGTTGTTTATTGGATCGGCCTATGGTTGGGGATGTCGATGTCACTAGGTGGTTTTGAGCAATGGGAATGTGTCTTGGGGTCTTGGAAACGATACGCACATGTTGCTCATTGTGTAGAGGGGTCACAGGGGGGGTCGAGAGCCCCTGGCCAAATTTTTTAGGTTGTTTTTGGTCTGCTCTTTGGTCACTTCAAAGGTTTAAAGCTTCCAAGGATATAACGAGTGATTATTTATCACTGCCTGAGTGCTCTAGTAGTCTACCTTGATAGGGCTTACCCTGACTCCAAGGTCTCATGTAGAGCTAGTTATTCAGAGTAGACACATGTATGAATGAACCTAGACATTGCCTTTGACTCCAAGAAAAAGGAAAGACTAAATGATCTAGGCACAAGAACGTGCATGCACTCTTGCTTAGGAACACACACGCATCCTAAAGCATCGGTTCAGTGAATACCGAAGCTATGGGATTAAGAATACGTGCAAGTATTTAAAAACATGCACATGTTTTCTTGTACCCCATTGCCACTTTTTTATCCATCAACTTCGTGAGAGTGTCCTTGTCCAAGTCAAAGAATATTTTTTCCATAGGATGAAAGGATTTCATCTCCATCTTATATGCAACTTATATACCCTCTAGGTCATGATCTATCTCCTTTATGCAAAGAACATCCTCATATCTCCTTTGAAAGGTCCTCCTTTGGTTATTCTCCCAAAAATAATGAAATTTCCTAAAGCATAGTAATGAATCATTTGAGAAACATATATCCACTTTATGTATGGAATAATGTGGGTATTCTCCCAAAAATAATGAGATTTCCTGAAGGTGAAACAATGCTAAAGGGATAATATCATTTTATTTTCCAGAGATAGCCGATCCATAAAGCAAATTGTAGGACAGAGCCAATTTACAGTAGTTCACATTATTTATTGAGTACGGTTTTTTGAGCCTAGAATTTCTTGGTCATCCTCTCCATGTGGTATATCCTTTTGTTGTTCAGATCTCTTCTAATACGAATTCTTGACATATTTTATGAAGAATATTTTTCTTGTTTGGCTTGTACATTGTGGCCCTCAATATTTCTGAGAATTCCACTAACATCAACTTGCATGTTGTTTTCTCTCTGTTCGTGTGTTCAATTCTTGTTCTATTTTTTGATATTTTTATTTTCCATCAATTATTGTTCTGTTGCAGTTATATTTTTGGAGTCGTTGTAATGCAAATCTAGGGATATTTTTATTTTCCATAGATAGATGGCCCATAAAAATCTCCGGGCATAGCCACTTTACGGTAGTGCACTGTGTTCTTCTTGCACCCAGAATTTCTTGTTAGTCCTCTCCGTGTGCTATATGCCCTTAGACTAAACGACATATCGACGACGATCTTCTCTCTTAATATGAATTCTTGAGATATTTTCTGTTGATTTTTTCTTTATAAATATATATTTATAATTTTTTAATTTTATGACGATGATGATGATTAAAGTCCACTAAGACAGAATTGGTCTATGGGACACTAAAAGGGTAAGTGATTACTTGTGATTCTTTAGAATTTTGTTTCTGTGCTTGAAAAGTATTTAGAGAAGCTTTCCAAGATCACCATACTTTTGTTGAGTTAAGAGGTTAGAAAGTTGGTAGTGTGATAAATATTTTGAAAATGAGATCTAATATGGGTATAGGCTGGACAATCTACGAGAAAGTGTTTTTCATCTTCAACATTCTTACTGTCACAAAGGTGACACACTCTTTCATCCCATGGGGTTTTAGGAATTGACCAATGCCCAGTTTTACTATGGAGCTCATGAGAATTTGTTCTTATCTTAGCAATGCTTATTTTTTTTCTTTACACTTGGAAAAACAGATAGATAATTTTGATCTTCTAGATTAGGGTTGATTACATCTTTATAATACCTTAATTTTCTTTTTTCCTCTAACTCTTTATCACACCACATTTTCTCCTTAAATTTTGATTTGACTTTTTTTTTAATAGTATATTTATTCTGCAAAATGGTTTCTTCGATGATTCCCCAATAGTTTAGCCAAGACCGGGCATCTTTATGCCATCCTCACTTGAGTCGATGGTGGTTATGACTTGATTTTGAAGCAATTTTAGGTAGCTTCTTGTCTTCCATGTAGTTTAACTTGTTCTTATACATTAGGTATCTAGTCATAGCCATGCTCTCAATGGGGGAGAGGCTTGTTTCTAAGAGGAGGATGGGATAGGGCGTATTTCC
>JZKD02S1676689.1:78235-94176 GCA_000966675.3 Picea glauca | reverse complement strand
AGACTAGGAGGTATAATTACAACTAATGGCCTAAAGCCGACATAAATAAAATAACATTACTAATATAATATGCCCCAATTAAGGGGTAATGAGCCAATATTAGGGCTTAACAGTGCCAGTGTCTAGGAAACCCTACAAGATGAGCACACCCGAGCTAGTTGAGCTTAAACTACAACTAAGAGAAATGATGGAAAAAGGTTATATCCGGCCCAACGTGTCTCCATGGGGAGCACCAGTTTTGTTTGTGGAAAATAAAGACGATACCCTCCAGCTGTGCATAGATTATAGACAACTCAATAAGGTAACCATAAAGAACAAGTACCCCTTACCCCAGATCAATGGCTTGTTCGATCAATTGGGAGGTGCTTCCATCTTCTCAAAGATTGACTTGAGATTTGGATACCATCAAGTTTGAATCAAGGGTGAAGACATCCACAAAACTGCCTTTAGGATGAGATATGGTTACTATGATTGTGTGGTAGTACCATTTGGATTCACCAATGCCCCTCCCACTTTTATGTGCTTGATGAACAATGTGCTCAACAAATTCCTAGACAAATTTGTACTGGTTTTTATTGATGATATATTAATTTACTCCAAGAATAGAGAGGAGCACGAGGAACATCTTAGACTTGTGCTTCAAGTGATAAGAGAACATCAACTCTATGCAAAATTTAGCAAGTGCGACTTTTTCCAAAAGCAAATACATTACTTGGGCCATGTCATATCTGAAGAGGGAGTAGCAGTAGACCCTGACAAGATCAGGTCTATCATGGAATGGCCTACCCCAAAGGACGTTTCAGATATCAGATCCTTTATGGGCTTAGCAGGATACTATAAGAGATTTATAAAAGGATTATCCAAGATTGGATGTCCAATCACTGCCCTCCAGAAGAAGGGAGCTAAATTCACGTGGACACAAGAATGTGAAGAAAGATTTCAATCCCTAAAACATCTACTGACCCACGTACTCGTGTTGAAGATTGTCGATCCCGAAGCTGACTTCCTCATGTGCACAGATGCCTGCAAGGAAGGGCTCGGAGGAGTCCTTATGCAAGGAGGAAGTGTAGTTTTCTATGAATCCCAAAAATTGAATGAGCATGAAGTCAACTATGTGACCCATGATCTAGAGTTGACTGCCATAGTGCATGCCTTAAAAATGTGGAGGCATTACCTCCTGGGAAGGAAATTTGTACTTATGACAGACCACTGTGGATTGCGATATCTGTTTGACCAACCAAAGATCAATGCCAGACAAGCTAGGTGGATGGCCCTCCTTAGTGAATTTTATTTTGAAATCAAACATGTTAAAGGAAAGGAAAATAAGGTGGCCGATGCCCTTAGCAGAAGTATGAAGACAATTCACCTGGCAGCGGTGAGCACCTATGAGACCAATGTCAAAGAAAGAGTCAGGAATGCACAAGAAACATACACATTCTTCCAGACCATGACCTCGTACCTGGAGCAATAACCTACAGGGATAAAGTATGAAGGCTACCAGATGATAGATGGAGGTCTGTTAACTTACAGAAACAGATTGTATATTCCAGATTGTGATGACTTGAAAAGGTTCATAATGGATGAACTACATAAAAGACCATATACTGGTCATCCAGGATACCAGAAGATGATCATGGCCACTAGGAAACAATTCTATTGGCTTGGGTTAAAGAAAGACATAGCTAAATATTTAGCTAAGTGCCTAGAATGGCAACAGATTAAAGCAGAACACCGACACCCAACATGATTATTACAACCTCTACCAATTCCGGAATGGAAATGGGAAACCATTTCCATGGATTTCATCATCGGATTACCAACCTTGACCAGGCAGAATGACACCATCATGGTGGTGGTGGATAAATTGAGCAAGTCCACCCATTTTATCCCCGTCAAATCGACTTGCAAGGCAATAAATATCGCCAACATATTCATGAAGGAGATATTCAGACTACATGGTATGCCTAAAAAGATCGTGTCTGACAGAAACACGAAATTTACTTCCAACTTTTGGAAATCCTTGATGGCTGGTCTAGAGACCAAATTATTGTTTAGCACAGCCTATCATCCTCAAACCGATGGATAGACGGAAAGAGTGAACCAAATATTAGAAGACATGCTAAGAATGCATGTAATGCATCAACCTAAAAATTGGGAAGATTACCTGCCACTGGTGGAATTTGCCTACAATAACGGCTACCAAGAATCCTTGAAGATGAGTCCTTTCGAAGTCCTCTATGGTAGACCGTGCAACACTCCAGTCAGTTGGAGTAACCCAGTAAACAGAATTACTATTGGACCTGACATGTTGAATGAAATGGAACAACAAGTGATTCAGATAAAACAAAATCTAAAGGTCGCTCAGAACATACAGAAAAGTTACGCCGACCGAAAGAGAACTCCAAGAGAATTCAAGACGGGAGACCACGTATATCTCAGAGTTAGGCCCAGGAAGAGTTACCTGAGGATGGGAGCTTGTGAAAAGTTGGCACCTCGGTATTGCGGACCCTTTGAAGTTCTATATAGAGTGGGACCTGTAGCCTATAGGCTAGCACTTCCTCCCACAGTAAAAGCACATAATGTTTTCCATGTTTCATTATTGAAGAAATACATACACAATTTTAATCATATAATTGACTAGTCTGTGATCCAGGTGGAACCGGAGGGAGAATTCCTGCCATAACCTCAATGCATATTGGATAGAAAGGAAACCCCACTCAGGAACCAAACCATTGCACAGGTCAAGGTGCAGTGGAAACATTTTGGCCCAGATGAGGCTACATGGGAAATGGAAGATGCCATGAAACAAGCATATCCGATTTGGTTTACTTCTATACATACACGTCATATTGATAGATAGAACATCGAGGACGATGTTCCTTTAAGGGGGAGGAAATTGTAACACCCTGTTTCCCCCAGTCTGTAAAAATAACTATATTGGCCAAGAACTATGGCAAACTCAAAGAGGTGAATGTTTGATTTGATGGACCTTTGTATAAAAGGTCGATGAATGTAAATTATGTTATGAATATGTGTTGCATGACTGCTGGGAGGGAAATGTGCTAAAAGAGACCACGATGGCTAATGAGAGGTGGTAGAAGGGACCTGGAATGGTTGGGTTAACTTCCACCGAGCCAGTACCATACTGGTTTTTACTTGCTCAAAGACCAAAGAAACTCTCTGACCCTGGAATGGATTTCCCGTCAGATTGGTAGGTGGGGAGGCTCCTCAAGAGTTAATGAGGGGATGGGGGGGGGGGAACCGCCCATCCATAAAAGCTCCCAGACCTGACCACGGACGGGGAAATTCACGCCACATGCAATCTTGTAGAGAAAAGGCAAGAGAGAAAGTGTGGTAAGGGTAGTAGAGAAGAGAGCGTGTGCGACAGGGATCACAGAAGAGAACTGGAGAAACTCTTGAAACACAGGGAGTTCTGAACATAGGAGAAGGAGAGTAACCTTCATCCTGGATTATTTTTCTGTATCAGGAGAAGGAGAGTAACCTTCGTCCTTGACTTCCGCTGAACTGAAAGTAGGAGACTGAATCTCCAAGCATCGTGGTCTAGCTCGAGGGTGGCTAGTGGTAAATCTGTCTGGAGTCACTGAGCCTACGGTTGGGTGGAAACGAGCACCCCTCTCAGTAGTCGTGTCACACCTGGTGTTTTTGATAAGTGTTTATATCTTGTATCTTGAATAGAATATCCTGGACGCATGCTCATGTTTGTACACTCATAAATGGTTTCTGTATAGAAGTGTTTGTCTGGTGTTTTGATCGGAAATAATGGATGCATGATTATACTTATATGACCATAATCGGTTTATGTATAGAATGAATAAGTTCAGAATATGAGTCTATTCCCTTGAGATTTGTTCCATCTACTTGACTCACGCTATGTCCTGGTTTTATTTCCCAAAGGTACCTCCTCCCGGGAAGTTTCCTCGCATTCCAGAGCTGGAGTGAGTTCCTTGAAAAGACTATCGTTATAGTAAACCCACGAGTTTACTTTACCGTTGTCACAGAGTTCATAGCTTGGCGAATTAGGAAGGATTTTCAGTCAGGTCACCAAGTCTAGGGATGATTACCCCAGGAACCCTCTGAAGGATCATGTGATCGGAGTCTGAAAACCTTGTACAAGAAAGAGTAGTTCTCTCAGGTTTTGGAGTTTCGGCACCTGGGAAACCCAAGGGCAAAACCCCTCGTCTTCGCCAATCGTGAAATCCCGGTATGCGAAACCCCGAATCGGTTTAGCATGAATGGGTTTCGACATTTTGGCACCCGGGAAACCGAAGGGCAAGACCCCTCGTCTTCGCTAGTCGTGAAATCTCGGTATGCGAAACCCCGAATCGATTTAGCATGAATGGGTTTCGGCGTTTTGACACCTAGGAAAACCCAAGGGCAAGACCCCTCATCTTCACCAGTCGCACAAAATCTCAGTATGCGAAACCTCGAATCGATTTAGCATGAATGGGTTTCAACGTTTCGGCACCCGGGAAACCCAAGGGCAAGACCCCTCGTCTTCGCTAGTCGTGAAATTCCGGTACGCAAAACCTCGACGCACTCTGTGGATGATCCCTAGGTCACCGGACAGGGTCTTCTGGTAGGAAGGAGGAGTCCCGAAAGAATATGGACTGCCCATTTGTAGAGACGCGTGGTGAATATCTAAAGTCGTCGGGGTTCTAGAGATCGGGGAAATAGGAGTGAAGACCCCTCCAAAATCCCGAAAGGTATAATGCCGAGATTTAATCCAGGCCATTGATCAAGTCAACGATCTGGATCGTAGATATGGATGACACTGAGCTTTTGAGTCCCAGGGATTAAAAGGAAAGGAGGAACGTTGCATCACGATTCCCCGAAATGCGAAACCCCGAAATCATTTAGAGGAATAGCACCAGGTCATAGGACCGGTCGTATGAAAAGAGACCCACGGGAGGAGCTAAATATTTGTTAGACCCTTTTGGGTTTTGGCATTTCGAAAGTCAGAAAACAGGGGAACGCTTGCATTGCGATTCCTCGAATCGCGAAAGTCGGAAGCGCCTTTTTTTGGTAAGGCCTGTGGTCATAGCCAACAATCACATGGAGGAGGATAAGGGAAGGGATGGTCTGCGCTAGGCCCCATAGAAATTTGGGGATTCTGTCCCTCGAAGAAAAGACAAAAAGAAAAAGAAATTCCTAGTTGTCGTAGTGGGTGTGTGACACAGACACTGCATACTGAAGGACCAATGCCACCCCTTTTCCTATAATTTACCCTAGTAAGAATACAGTCCTTCAGGCATAGCCACATGAAGCAAATAATTTTATTTGGGATATTTACTTTCCAAATTGACTTAAACCACCATCTGTTATCTTCCATATGGTTAGAGAAAGTAATGGATTGATATGCTAAATTGGCAGTTATAGTATCCATAGCCCTGTTCCAAGACCAAACTATCTTATCCTTCGTATTATTGAGAGAGATTCCACTGCTTTTCAACACTAAAAGGAAGTTGCTCCATTATGTAGCCATCTCCCCTGATAGACCAAGGTGGTTAGCCTCAATCCATCTCTGATTATTACCAACATCATTTGGCGAGGCCACCTGTGCTAAAGTGAAGATATGTTGAGTGTTGAGGTGTTGTATTAAGGGGTCTGAGATCCTATACAAAGCATTATCTCCTATGAAAGGGTCCATCCCAAGTATGAATTGTTTACCGCACCCAATCAGCCAATCCAACCATCATTTTATAATATGCAAAGAAGCCATAAAAATTTTCCAGATAATAGAGGCTACCAGGAACTAATAGTTGACTTTGTGTAGCCAAGAAGTCAGGTCAATTCCTTTTAAATATTTTTTTAAGGAGATCACTCCACAGTCCTTTGTCAAAGAGACCTCTCCAACAAGATTTGGCAGCCAATCATTGAGCAAACCAAAAAATATTCTGTATACCCCATCCACCAATTTCCTTTGGTCTAGCGATCTTTTTCCATTTTGTAAGGTGAAAGCCTGTAGTTTTTTTTTCTCCTCTCCAAATAAAATTAGCAATGAGTTGTTGTATCTTATGAAGTATTGTTGAAGGAATCTTGGCTAAACTAAGCCAATACACAGGGAGACTTTGAAGCACGAATTTTGCTAAAACCAGTCTGCCACCTAATGATAGCCAATAGAATGTCCAGTTACCAATTCTCTTCACAACTTTTTGTACCATCCAATTCCAATCCGCCACCCTGTAGTTGTTAGGTTTTAAATAAAAATCCAAATATTTCATACCTTTATCCATGCTAATAAATTGTATATTGAAAGTTGCTTGTATCCTTTGTTCCAAGTCAGGATCTATATTTTATGCAAGAAAGAACGATTTTTTACAGTTAACATCCATACCAGAGGCAAGACAAAAACTTGATATAATAGTTTTAAACTCCATCCAGTCTTCAAATTTACCAATACCTAAGATTAGAACATCATCAACAAAGAACATATGTGAGATTATAGTCTCAATAGCAAATTTGAGTCCATGAAAAGTCCCTTCTTCCACTACCTTCTACAAAAATCTGTTTAAGCATTCAACAACCAAAAGAAATAACAGGAGGGAGAGAGGGAAGCACTGACGTAGCCCTCGATAACTCTTAAAGAAATATGTAGCGGATCCATTTATTAAAACTTCCATGTTGACAGAGGTTACACAAGCCATAATCCACTAAGAGACCTCCCATTTTAACCCGATCTGGATTAATAACATTTGTAGAAATTGCCAGCTCACTTTATCATATGCTTTTTTTAAGTCCATCTTTAATATAATTGAGCTTAGCTTCTTTGATTTAGTAGTGTGAAAACACTCTTGTGCTATCCCCAAAACATCAAAGATTAATCGGTCTTTAAGGAAACCAAACTGTTCATAGGATATACAAGATGTCAATTTATCTTTCATCCTTGAGGCAATGATTTTAGAAATGACTTTATATACAAAGTTACAGAGGGAAATTGGTCTAAAATCATGAAAGGAGTCTAGCTTGCTTACCTTGGGGATAAGGGCAAAGAAGGTAGCATTGAGTTCACCCGATATAGAGCATGTACATATGGATTCCTCAACCGCATTGTGTAGATCCTACCCCATTAAATCAAAATAATCCTAAAAGAGTTCTTGGGTCCACCCATCCGAGCATGGGCTTTATCTTTTGGCATTGCATTAATAGTATCCTTTACTTATTCTAAAGTGATAAATTTTCCAAGCTCATCACTTTCTGAATCATTGAAAAACTTGGGCACATTCTTGAGCACTTTGATTTGATTAACATAATCTTATGTCTCTATCTCACTGTATTGGTCTTTGAAATGTTTGAATGCAATCCCATTAATATAATTGTCAGTTGTTTTATGGCATCCTACATCATCAACTATATCCCAGATAATGTTCTGTGATCTTTTTTGAGAGGCATATTTATGATTTTTTTTTTGTATTTTTGTATCCTTTATCTATCTAGATTGCCCGAATTTTGAGCCTACAAGTGGATTCTTCAAGAGATAGTATCTTATCATTTCTTTGTTTTAGTGTCCTTAGTAAGTCCAATTCTTCCTGTACAAACACCTGTGATGGGCAATTTACAAAAATATCTGACACTTTTTCTTCAATATGTAGGAGTTATGTGTGCATATGATTTTTTTATTCCTCTGCCATAGTACCACAACTTTCTTTAGATTCCTCAATTTTGAACACAACAGTTGGATTGATGAAATATCTGACCAGTTATCCATAGAATTCCATGTATTCTTAATAAGAGAAGAAAACCCCATATCAAAGATCCAAGTGTTGTTGAATTTAAAGGGAGGGGCACTTTTATGGGAGGACTTCTCCAATTGTAAGCAAATCGGGTTGTGATCCGAAATGGTAGAATTAACGACCTAGGATTTTATTCTTTTATGAATGCTAAGGAGTGTTTCATCCAGTAGAAAATGATCCAACTTTTTTGAGATGCCTGTTGTTCATGCTCTACCATTTCTCCAAATAGGAGTCAATTTGATCAGTTGGATATCCACTAAACCAGAAGATAGAATAATCCTAGAGAAATATTCTGCAAGAGGGTCACTTCTGGCCTATTCCCCCCACACCTCTTGGTCAAAAAGAGTGAAATTAAGGTCACCTCCCACTATTATTCCCTCTTCACTTAGTAAACCAGAATCGAAAATGGGTTGCCAAAAATATTCCCTTTCTTTATAGGGTGCATAACAATTGAGCAGTTTAATCTTTTCTACAAACTGTTTAAATCTTCCTTCCAGATATATACCTGCAAAGGTGCCAAGAGCACATAACTCAGCATAAGTTGGGTTCCAACCACTCAATAAGACACCTTATCGATCATTGGGATCCAATGCAACAACATTCCACATCAAAAGACATTGTAGAAATAGTATTTTAGCTTTCTCACCATCCACTAAGGTTTCTTGTAGAAATACAACATCGAGATTTACCTGTTTCAGCAGCATTTTGAGGCCAAAAATTTTTGTGGGTCCCCCAAACCCACAGATATTGAATAGGGTGGGTATGAAAATTCACAACCCATAGTTATGAGAGCATGGGGGTTGAGTACAATCAACATTGGGGAGTGTGAGAGTCAACTTGCATGAGGGAAAAGGAAATTCAAAGGCGAAAAAGAGCAATTTTTACAAGGAATTATGAGTGCTGAAAATTTAAGGCAGACATAGTGGACATGTGTAATAGTTGTTTAGAGTTGCAAATGCATGAAGAAGCAGGTTGTTATACTTCTAGAATGAAATTATGGGTGAGATTTTCCCCTAGGGAAGTGAGTTGTTGTTGTGATTCTTCTTGTTACCACTGACATCCTTGGAGTCCCCAGCAAGAGAGATTACTAGCCAACCTATGTTGGATCCTTAGAGGGAAGTGGGAAGGCCCAAGGGACTATGAGCAGTGAAGGGGGATCCCATTCCTTGGGTTGTGCAAGTTGAGGGGAAGAGAGTTGGTGGATTGGGATAGTTGTAGGAAAAATTATCTTGTTTTGGGTTGTATTGGACTACGAGTGGACAAAAGAGAGACACCCTTTTCTTGTCGATTCATTGCCCCAGATTGAGGGTGATTTGTTGCTGAGATTTGGAACAACAAATCTACGGTTAGATGGAACATCCATCCCCTACAGTTAGTTGCACATTTGGATAAAAAGATAAGTGTTTATCTTTGCTGCATTGTTTTTATTTATGGGTTTTATCTGTAGCATGAATACATTGAATTTTAAGCACAGACACACACACACACACACACACATTGATGCATCAATGTTAATTGAGTTGTGTGGTCTTAATTGTGGGATTTATTTTCTCTCTGTGTATTTTCGAGTTTGAGCAATTATGGGATGTTGTAAGCATGTTTATTAGATTGTAGTCATGTTTTTGAATAATGTTGTTAGTTGCATGGGCATTTTAGCAAGCATGCATTTGATTTAATTGGTATCAGGAAAAATTTAATTATTGGGTTTAGTAGTGGGGAATACTATATCGAATGAGGTTCAATCTAAGGAAGACAATGCATCATTTTGACCATATAATGGAAATTCAAAAACTAACCACAATGTAACATTGGAAGAAGCGATTAATACACATGCACTCTATTAGTTTTTATGTTTTACAAGGTACTTAGTGTTTCATGTTTATTTTGTAAAATATATACCACTAAAATGTACTGGAAAATTTTGCTCAAACATCATACTTGGTTACAAGCGAATATCTAACAACTTTGAAACATATCTAATTGTTGTTATTTTGTAGCTTTAATTTTTTTTATTAATAAAAATCTCTTAATTACAATTAAAAAAACTACAATAAATTTTGATTATAAACAAATATAATAATTTTATAATACTTATTAATTTATGTCAATAAATATTAATTTAAGATCACAATATATCCACAACTTCTCATACTTACATTATATATTAATATAGTCCACAACTTCCTATCACAACTATGAAACAACATCCAACAATTCAACCATGTTTAACTTTTAATTTCTTGATAATTTGTTTTAATACAATTTCTCATAATTATATAAGATATATTAATCTATAATATAATAACTTCACAACTTCACTTACAATTATTGAACCTCGTCCAAGTTCCAACTTTAAAAAAAAATAATCTTCTTAACACTATTTCAAAACTCATCAAACAATTTTTATCATAAATATCTTAACATTTTTTATCATAAATATCTATATTTTATAAATCACGGCTACTCATGTATAACTTAGTTTTAAATTAATATCTAAAATCTTATTTTCAATAAATAATTTTATTTATAATAATACTATTCGAATATGGCAATATAATGAACATCACAATATATCTTTATGACTTTTTGTTGGATAGTTAGTTGTCATTGATGTCAACCCTTAGAGTGTTTGAGATATCTCAGAGTTGTGATCGAGATTGATGGTAAGTTAGTTGTCATTGATGTCAACAAGAGTGGTTGATGTTAGCACATGTGATGGGTGCATTTGATGAAGTCCACATGAATCCCTGGAGGTGTGGTTATGGAACACAAAGTTGATCAAGGAAAATGGACATGAATGATAGTAAAAATGCAGGTAATACACTCATAGATGGATAATCCTTGTCATTTCATTTTCGGTGATAGGTGGTATGTTGTGTGTTTCCTCACGGTTAGGGAGATATGCTGACGCAGACTGCACCCTCACGGGCACATCCGCTCACACATGACCTTCCTCCCTTCTCGGCCCGAAGAACTCAAAGGTTCTCCTAATTTCCTATGGGAATCTTCCTACCCACAGATTCTCTTCGTCACGCGATCCCCTTCCTTAACTTCTCAGAGGATCGGAACTCGTGACTTCGCGAGTCCAACAGTCGAGCGCTACACCCTCGGATCCCCGAGATCCGATATGTCAGTCAACACTGACTTCCCCTTTTCTTCTTTCGGGATTTCGCTCTATCGCGACCTCGCTACTTGCGATACCAAACTTTTGGTTCTCCAACCTCCAATACCCGAGGCACCGAAACTCCGATGTGCACGTGTGACTTGACCTGTCCAGACCCATCACTTCTATCGGGACTTCCGCGCTATCGCGATCTCGCTCCCTCGTGACTTCGCTTCTCATGAGGTCGAATAACTTCTACGTCGACTTCCGATGTCCGAGATGCCGAAACTCGCGACCTCGCTCCCTCGCGACTTCACGATTTTCGTGGCCAAGTTCTCGAGCCTTTTCTCGCGAGGCTCCGATGCACGATCCCACGTGCGGATCCAACGGTCCTCCCGTGATCTGGATCCAATGGCTATTCACCTTCTCGCTTCTCGCGTCTTCGTGACTTGGGATGCCCAACACTTGGGCTTTCACCCTGCGAGCTCCCGAGTTCGCGAGATCTCTCGATCTCTGACACTTGTCCTCTTCAAATGGACGGCTCACAGCCTCCTCGCCACCTCGCCACTTCGTGTCCTCGCGCCTTGCGACCTTTAACACCAATTTCTCAACCCTTCCACTTACGAGTTCCCGAGGTGCGAGGTGCCACCTGTCCACTTTCCAACTCCTGTGGATCCACACTATCCTCGGAGTAGTCGAGATATCGCTTATCGTAATATTGTGACTCTCCTTACCAAACTTAGGACACTTTCCTCACGAGGTCCCGATAGGCGATCTCGTGAACAATCCAACGGCCCTGACCGACTTGGATCAACGGTGCTACCCCTCCTGAGCGTTGAATCCTCTCCACGCCTGCACTGTAACTACCTTGCACCTATGGGAGATCCAACGACTCTCGGAACTTCGTGAAATCTCTTCCAAATATTTCGTCCGTCCGTTCTCCCCTTGAGGATTCTGCGAAATAAAGAAGTGTCTCTCCCCGAGACTCGTTTGCTCGCTCGCCAACCTACGATGCTTTCCTCCGACTTCCTATGGCAGCTTCCCTGCACTTAGCCTTCAGTGAGTTCAAAGGTCTATTCCACCTGAGCTTTTCCCCAACTTCAATCTTCAGAAAGAAACCTTGCACGCACTCCTTGCGGCAAATCTCCAATCATGTCTAAGTGTTGGAGTCACTCGACTCTGCGCACTCCTGCAGTAGCAGTCTCCCAAAGCTTCTGCTCAGAACCACAACTCTGAGGCTTCTGCTTCAGCCTGCGCACTCCTTGCACGGCTTCAACAACCCACTTCCACTTCTGGGTGAATGAGAACAAAAGTTAAACTACTGAGCCTCCATCAACGCACTCCTTGTGGATGAATTTCGACTGCACACCTTGCAGGAATCTCCTGGCTCAGATAGAGAAACAATTGAACCTCATTCTCTCTCCCCTTCAGACTTCAGTTTGAAACATGAAATCACATGCACAACATATACAAAGAAAATGCATAACCAGAAAGCAAACATTCATGAGCATAACATCAATACACAGAGAAAACAACACGAACCATGAATTTGAATCAAAGCTTCCTTCTATTAATTCAATTGCCTGTACATGAGTGTTCTTCATACACTATTCTCTGCTTGCTCCTCTCTTTCCTGAATGCTTCCTCTATTCTCTACTCTCTACTATCCTGTTACAATGGTACAATGAGGGTGTCTATATCCGTTTTCCCTCTCGGACTCTAAATTATCAAATCTAGACTTAAAAATCCTATCTACCAGCATTAACGAGATTAAATGCCTCCTATCTACCAAAGGACGAGAGATTAAAGGATCAAGGTCCAATACAATATACAATGTGCCTTCATAAATGGCTTCATTAAAAGACTTGCGCTACAATCCCAAAGCACTTCGAAAATTTGGGTTTGATTATCCAGCTGATCTCCGCTTGATGTGCTGGCTTGCTTGATGAGTTGGCGATGCTCCTGCATCATACTCCTCAGCTTGAAAACTTTCATGGCTCTTGTCCATGAGCTCCTGCACGGTCTGTCCATGCTTTTGAATCACTGCTTCAGTCTCCCAGCTGGCATCTTCCACTGGATGGTTCTTCCATTTGACCAGATACTCGAAGTATTGCTTTCATCTGGTCTTTTTGCTCACCCTCTTATCAAGTATACGTTCCATCTGTGGCTTTTCTGCAATCGGCATCTGCTTTTGCCACTGGATTTCTGGCTATTCATCACTTCCAGCTCCTGTTTCCTCAGCCTTATAGGGATATAAGTCTGAGACATTGAATGTGGGAGATATTTCGATCTCATCTGGCAACTCAATTTCATAAGCGTTTTCTCCCAACTTCTTCAGGACTCTGCATGGTCCAATTTTCTTCATCTTTACCTTATTGTATGTTCCTCTTGGGAACCTTTCCTTCCTCAGATGTGCCAGAATTAGATCACCAACCTCGAATTGAAGTTGTCTCCGATGCTGATCCGCTCTGCGCTTATATTCCTGGTTTGACTCCAGCAATCCCTCCTTCACCCTGCTGTGAAGTTCTTTCATCGCCTCTGCGAATTCTTCAACGCTTGCGCTCTTAGTTATTATCTGCTCTGAATCCCTTAGTTCAGAAACTCCTCTTGGCTGCCTGCCATATACAATCTCAAATGGAATTTTTCCTGTGCTCCTGTTCACTGAATCGTTGTAAGCAAACTCTGCCTGTGGCAACACATTGTCCCAACTGTTGTGGTGCTCTGTTACCAAGATTCTTAATAAGTCTCCCAGACTCCTATTTACCACCTCTGTTTGCCCATCCGTCTGAGGATGATAGGCAGAACTAAACATCAAGTTAGTTCCCATCTTCTTCCAGAGTGTCCTCTAGAAATGTCCAATGAATTTCATATCCATGTCCGATACTATGCTGCTGGGTAACCCGTGAAGTCTAACGACCTCCTTGAAGAACAAATTTGCGATATGAGTCGCATCGCTGGTCTTCTAACATGGGATAAAATGTGCCATTTTGGAAAACCTGTCAACCACCACAAAGATCGAATCATGTCCTCTTTGCGTCCTAGGCAATCCCAATATGAAATCCATGCTGATTTCATCCCACGGCTTCTCAGGTATGGGCAATGGTTGATAGAATCTCGCATTCTGCTTCCGGCCCTTTGAATGCTGGAAAATTATACATCTGTCTACAAACTTCTTAACTTCTAACCTCATCCCTGGCCAAAAGTATGCTTCACTCAACTTTGCAAATGTCTTGTCGTGGCCAAAATGCCCTGCTAATCCACCATTGTGCTTTTCTTTTAGCAGATTCTCCCTCATGGAGCAATTCGGAATACACAGTTGATTGCCTCTGAAAAACAATCCTTCCTGGATCATATAATCTATCCATGGGCTTCTGTCTCTGAGAAATGGATTCTCAGCTGCTTCATATGCCTCTGCAAAATCTGCATCACCTGCATACATGTCCCTAAGATTTTCAAAACCCAATGTTTTGATTCGGAACTCCTGCAGCAACAAACACTTCCTGCTCAAAGCATCAGCCACTTTATTAGCAGTACCTGAAATGTGCTTAATTACAAACGTAAAATTCTGCATATGCTCTACCCATTTAGCATGTTTCTGATTCAACTTCTCCTGTTGAGTCACAAACTGCAATGCATGATTATCACTATATAAAACAAATTCTTTTGGGATCAAGTAATGCCTCCATTTTTTAAGTGCCTGTATGATAGCATAAAATTCTTTGTCATACGTAGAGTACTTTACTTTTGCCTCATCCAACTTCTCGCTGAAATATGCAATTGGTCTGTCCTCCTGGCTCAAGACCGCTCCTATGGCAAAGCCACGTGCATCACATTTCACCTGGAACACTTTCATAAAATCCGGCAACACCAAAACTGGTTGTTCTGTGATCTTTCGCTTCAACAGATTGAAACTCTTCTCTGCCTCTTCAGTCCAATGAAAATATTTATGTCTTTTCTTGACGGTATCCATCATCGCTGTGCTAATTCCACTGAAATTCCTGATGAATTTTCGGTAGAAACTAACCAGTCCATGAAAACTTCTCACCTCGAAAATATTTCTCGGTGATGGCCAATTTTTAATTACCTCCACTTTACTTGGATCCATCTTTAATTCATTCGCTGATATGACAAATCCCAAGTAAATGAGTTCTTTCTTCATAAATGAAGACTTCCTCATGTTCATCAACAACTTCTCCTGCTGTAGCTTCCTCATCACTGCAGCTAAATGCTTCAGATGTTCTGCTTTTGTTTTGCTGAAAATCAATATGTCATCTAGATAAACAATGACAAACTTCCCAATGAATTCCTTCAGCACTTCATTCATTAACCTCATGAAGGTACTTGGTGCATTCGTCAAACCAAACGGCATGACTAGCCATTCATACAACCCTTCATTGGTTTTGAAGGCTGTCTTCCACTCATCGCCTTCCCTCATGCGAATCTGATGGTATCCGCTTTTCAAATCAACTTTTGAAAAATTTTTGGCTCCACCTAAACAGTCCATCAAGTCATCCATCCGTGGCAATGGAAACCTGTACCTGATGGTTATCTTGTTAATGGCTCTGGAATCAATGCACATTCTCCAGCCTCCATCTTTTTTTGGACTTAATACCGTTGGAACGACACATGGACTTAAACTTTCCCTGATCAGTCCTTTATCCAACAGTTCCTGTACCTTCTTTTTAACCTCTTCGTTCTCCTGCGGCGTCAACCTGTACGCAGCTTTGTTCGGCAAACTGGCTCCTGGTATGAGGTATATATGATGACTCACACTCCTCATCGGTGGCAACGAATGAGGTAATTCGTCTACCACAATGTCAGCGAACTCTTCTAGCAGTTCCTGAATTTCTTCCGACAAATCATCCACTCTCGTGTTGGTCAAAACGATTCTTGGTTTCCTGACCACAAAGAATTGTGGATCTTCCTTCTTCTTTACTTCTGCCAGAACTTCCTTCCCACTCATGAGAAGTACAGTATTTCTCGGTTCTGGTTTTACTTCTTTATCTTTAATTGGAAGTAGCATATGTGTTCTTCCATTCTTCTCCAAGGTATACGTATTCATCTTCCCATCATGAACTACGTTCCTG
>JZKD02S1676689.1:53302-77733 GCA_000966675.3 Picea glauca | reverse complement strand
CCTGAACAGTGTGATTTGATAATCCCTTGGGATGAACTTTGCCTTCATCTTTGCAATCATTTGATCCCATCTTTTGATCTTTTGCTTGCCTTTGGAACGTCTATCTGCTTGAAGCTCGTCCCACCATAATGCTGCATGTCCCTTCAATTTTGTGACAGCATGCCTAACCTTCTTATCTTCTTCAATATCCTCATAATCGAAGTAAGTGTCAAGAGCTCTAATCCAATCTAGAAGCTCTTCTACATCCAGACTTCCTTCATACATTAGAATGTCCATCTTTGTTTTTGAACTCATCCGGGTGATAGCTTTAATTAATCGTTCATTGGCTGCATCTTCGGCTGCAACTTCCCCTTGTTGTTCAACCTCAACTTCGCCTTCGGAGTCACTCAAATCTCCAGCACTGGCTGTGCGTCTCTGCGCTGCTTCCATATCTTCTAATCTCACTCGGAGATCACGTATCTGCCTCTCCATTTCTGGATTCTGTGCTTGTCTCCCTCTTCCTCTCTGGTTTCCCCTATCCTCCAGATCGGGTGATTGTCTTTCTCTCCTCGGCGGCATGGTGAAATTCTCTCTTCTTCTCTGCTACGGAAAACAGAGAAATTTTATCGCTCTGATACCACTTTGACACAGACTGCACCCTCATGGGCACGTCTGCTCACACAGGACCTTCCTCCCTTCTCAGCCCAAAGAACTCAAAGGTTCTCCTAATTCCCTATCGGGAATCTTTCTATCCACATATTCTCTTCGTCGCGTAATCCCCTTCCTTAACTTCTCGGAGGATCGGAACTCGCGACTTCGCTAGTCCAACAGTCGAGCGCTACACCCTCGGATCCCCGAGATCCGATATGTTAGTCAACGCTGACTTCCCCTTTTCTTCTTTCGGGATTTCTCTCTATCGCGACCTCGCTACTCACGATACCAAACTTTTGGTTCTCCAACCTCCGATACCCGAGGCACCGAAACTCCGATGCGCACGTGTGACTTGACCTGTCCACACCTATCACTTCTATCGGGACTTCCGTGCTATCGCGATCTCACTCCCTCGCGACTTCGCTTCTCACGATGTCGAATAACTTCTACGCCGACTCCCGATGTCCGAGATGCCGAAACTCGCGACCTCGCTCCCTCGTGACTTCACGATTTTCGTGGCCAAGTTCTCGAGCCTTTTCTCGTGAGGCTCCGATGCATGATCCCACGTGTGGATCCAATGGTCCTCCCACTATCTGGATGCAACAACTATTCACCTTCTCGCTTCTCGCGTCTTCGCGACTTGGGATGCCCAGCACTTGGGCTTTCACCCTGCGAGCTCCCGAGTTCGTGAGATCTCTCAATATCTGACACCTGTCCTCTTCAAATGGACGGCTCACAGCCACCTCGCCGCTTCGTGTCCTCGCGCCTCGTGACCTTTAACACCAATTTCTCAACCCTTCCACTTACGAGTTCCCGAGGTGCGAGGTGCCACCTGTCCACTTGCCAACTCCTGTGGATCCACACTATCCTCGGAGTAGTCGAGATATAGCTTATCGTAATATCGCGACTCTCCTTACCAAACTTAGGACACTTTCCTCACGAGGTCCCGATAGGCGATCTCGTGAACAATCCAACGGCCCTGACTGACTTGGATCAACGGTGTTGCCCCTCCTGAGCGTTGAATCCTCTCCACGCCTGCGCTGTAACTACCTTGCACCTCTGGGAGATCCAACGGCTCTCGGAACTTTGTGAAATATCTTCCAAAGATTTCGTTCGTCCATTCTCCCCTTGAGGATTCTGCGAAATAAAGAAGTGTCTCTCCCCGAGACTTGTTTGCTCGCTCGCCAACCTGCGATGCTTTCCTCCGACTTCCTACGGCAGCTTCCCTGCACTTAGCCTTCAGTGAGTTCAAAGGTCTATTCCTCCTGAGCTTTTCCCCAACTTCAATCTTCAGAAAGAAACCTTGAATGCACTCCTTGCGGCAAATCTCCAATCATGTCTAAGTGTTGGAGTCACTCGACTCTGCGCACTCCTGCAGCAGCAGTCTCCCAAAGCTTCTGCTCAGAACCACAACTTTGAGGCTTTTGCTTCAGCCTGCGCACTCCTTGCACGACTTCAACAACCCACTTCCACTTCTGGGTGAATGAGAACAAAAGTTAAACTACTGAGCCTCCATCAACGCACTCCTTGCGGATGAATTTCGACTGCACACCTTGCAGGAATCTCCTGGCTCAGATAGAGAAACAATTGAACCTCATTCTCTCTCCCCTTCAGACTTCAGTTTGAAACATGAAATCACATGCACAGCATATACAAAGCAAATGCATAACCAGAAAGCAAACATTCATGAGCATAACATCAATACACAGAGAAAACAACACGAACCATGAATTTGAATCAAAGCTTCCTTCTATTAATTCAATTGCATGTACATGGGTGTTCTTCATACACTATTCTCTGCTTGCTCCTCTCTTTCCTGAATGCTTCCTCTATTCTCTACTCTCTACTATCCTGTTACAATGGTACAATGAGGGTGTCTATATCCGTTTTCCCTCTCGGACTCTAAACTATCAAATCTAGACTTAAAAATCCTATCTACCAGCATTAACTAGATTAAATGCCTCCTATCTACCAAAGGACAAGAGATTAAAGGCTCAAGGTCCAATACAATATACAATGCGCCTTCATAAATGGCTTCATTAAAAGACTTGTGCTACAATCCCAAAGCACTTCGAAAATTTGGGTTTGATTATCCAGCTGATCTCCGCTTGATGCGCTGGCTCGCTTGATGAGTTGGCGATGCTCCTGCATCATATGCCCTCATGAAGTTGGAAGCCCAAAAGAATGGTTAAGCCCCTAATTGGTTACGAGCACGTTACAAGTGAATTAATTAAAGGGTAAAGTTGTTATAACAAGAAAGTACATGTCGACGCTAAAGTGAGGAAAAGGTGTTGGTTGAAAATTTATACATACACATCATGAGACATTCATTTGTGATACACACATTCATTGAATATCTATCTTATGAGAATATTTTGGTTTATTAGCGAATCTGAGGTAGCGGAGAAAGTTCAAAAGAAGACTGAAAGTTTTGGAGCTACAGAGAGCTAGGTTTTTTGTGTAACCCTAATTAAGTAGGCCCTCGCAGGTCAGCTTGAGGGTGTCATGCAAGGCACCCCCGCAGGTTGCCTTGGGCTCATCACGCGAGGCCCTATGTGATAGGTAGTCTTTGTCTCACAAGGACAAGACAAAACTGGTGAGAGATGTTGGTACCAGGTTGTTCATTCCCAAGTTTGTTTACTTATCTGTTATATGATACAATAAGGTGTCTATATGTTACAGGTATGCTTATGTGATTGACTTGAAAGTTACATGTTATGGTTATGGTGCATGCTTGGTTGGTATATTGTTAAGACATTGGCACATGATTGAGGCACACCTTAGATGCATTGGGTTCGCACTTGAATGAAGTACAATTATGGATGATGTTGGTGCATGGTTGGGGTAACTCTTGTGTTGTTATGCTTGAGACATGTCATGGTAGTGATTATTCATGGTACACTTTGGTGATGATATGATACATTGTTAGAAGCACATTCTTAGCTATCTTGGTATCTAGTTTGGTATGGTTATGGTATATTGTTAAAGACATATCTTTATGATGTTGGTACATGGTTGAGGTACACAATTGGTATATGGTAGCATATGTATGAGATACATCTCTTGATGATATGGTATATGGTTGAGGCACATCTCATGGTACATGTTGGTACATGGTTGATGGTATGGTACAATTTTGATGCATGATATGGTGCATGGTTGATGCATGGTTTGGTACAGGTTTTGGTGCATTGTTGATGCACAATTTGGTATAGGTTTAGGTGTATGGTTGATGCGCGGGTTGGTACAGTTGTTGGTGCATTGTTGATACACAACTTGGTACAGGTTTTGGTGCATGGTTGATACACGGTTTGGCACAGGTACATGGTTGATACCTGTTGATGTACATGGCTTGGTGATGGTATCCATGCGAGAGGATATGGTTTTGTTGATGTTGAGTATTAGCAGTGGTGACAGGTTGATGCTGGTATGTTAGTGTCAGTGACAGTGACAGTCACAATGACAGGTTGAATACAGTGACAAGTTGACAGGTTACAGTTTGATGTGACAATGACAATGGCAATGATAGTGGCAGTGATTGTGGTAGTGACAGTTAGGTCTACATTTATATTTCAGGGAAACGACAAGGCAAGGAAAGGGGGTTGTAGCCTCCTTCCAGTTGGTGTTGGAGAACATAGGGAGTTGGAGCTTCATTCAGGTTGGGGTCTGAGAATCAGGGGGTTGTATCCTCCTTCTAGTCGGAGCCAGAGAATGCAGGGAGTTGGAGCTTCCTTCAAGTTGGAGCTTGAAAATCAAGGGGTTGTAGCCTCCTTATGGTTGTAGCCAGAGAATTCAGGGAGTTGTAGCTTCCTTCAGGTTAAAGCTTGTAAATACGGGGTTATAGCCTCCTTCCGGTTGCTGCTGGAGAATTGGGAAGTTGGTGCTTCCAATGAATGTAATATTTGATATATAAGAAAACATTCTGTGGTTTTCTCCTATTTGGGTTTTCACGTAAATTTTGGTGTACTGTGTATTTGATGTGATGTTGTTTATGTTTATATACTCATGATATATTAAATGAAATCATAGATAATACATTAAATGCAATCATAGATGATACATTGATGATATATTGTTGATAAAATTGAAATTTATATATTATAACTAAAAATGGTATAAGTGTGCATATTGATTCACCCCCTTAGTATTCCAACACTTACCTCACAACTAATAACTCCACTTGACTTATGGCCCCTCTCCCGTGATAAAGCGTATGAACCTTCTTCCTAAAATATATAAGTTCATAAAGCGTATGAACCTTCTTCCTAAAATATATAAATTCTCAAACTAGGTTCAGTGAATTGTGATAGAATTCACCTTATCGCTCCCAAATCAAAATCAATGCACAAATATAACTAGTAAAGGAAGTTTGGACAACTTGCTTAGAATGTGATTGGTGTGGAATTTAATTTTAACAAAAGAATTTGTTTTCAATTCCAACATTAAAAATCTCCTTTTCACGTTGTTTATAGAGAAAATATGAAAGGAAGAGTGAAATTTAATGGAACTTCCAAATGAGACACGAGAGTTACTAATGTTGAATATTTTGTGAAGCATATTTAGGCAAAAGTTATAAACAATGAATGAACATTGTAAAAGATGAGCATTTTTACATAGGAGAGAAAAGGTCTTGTTCCAAGAACGTAATAAGTCATTGTCTGTTTCGGTGAAGTGAGATTTCCTCGAGGTAAATATCTTAAATTGAATTAAAAAAGAATGGTACTTGTAAAAATACGAGGACATTTAATGTGAATGTTTATTTGATAAATTTGCTTGAAGATTTGGACATCAACTTCATCTCTACGGTGGCAGAATTACATCCATAAATAATGGTAATTGCAAAAATCTCAAAATTGTATGAATAATGGTAATTGCAAAAATCTGTAAAAAAATTTAGAGTATAAAATTTGAAGAAATATTAGCATCTCGAAGGATTTGATGCCTCTTGGAAGCATGATAGATTTGGAGTTAAGATGGATCTAAGTATATAGTAGTTTTTCTTAATTGTATCATAAACACTAAGCATAGTAGAGGATATGCACTAGCTTGATTTCATTTTGGTATCCTCCAAAATTAGGATCTCATTGCCTTCGAACATAAACACTAAGTGCTACTAATATGCAGTGATTGGATTCATTTTGGTAGCCTCCAAACATAAGTACTTTTATATTTTTTAATCATGTTCATTAATTCATTATCAATGACTAAGAACCATGGTGCAATATTTTTTTTTGTTTAAATGGTTATAAAAAATACTTTGCAATTTTGTTGTCCATTGTGATATATACTAGGGTAGATCCATCTTACCTTTGGTTTTATCAAGTGTCGAGAGGGATCAAATCCATTGAAGTGCAAACCTTCCTCAAGTTTTTCTCCCTCATAAAGGTTTTTTCCTCCACAGATTTGATCTCTCTCGAGGCTTGATAGAGTTGGAGTTAAAATATATCTAAGCAAATGATGTAACATCTCATAATGTAGGTGCTGCTCATGAAGCAATGCAATGCATGTCCATGTTGTCACATGGGCAGCGTTTGTTCTCCAAGTATAGTTGATTGATTGTGCTTATGTACCAATTGCATCTAAGCCTATGCTGCAATGACTTCAAGCCATTTTACATGGTTTAAGTAATAGGATACAACCCCCAGGGCCTCCATGTTTGTATCCCACATGTCATGCTTGGGCACGTGCCCTAGTCGTGTACGACATGTGCGGTGCGAAAAGTGACCCGCAGGTCTCTAAAAAGGCAATTTGCCTCTCTTTTTTTGACATTTTATTTTGCAAGTTGGATCTCTGAGGTGTGTTGGTGTGCATCCGAAGGGTAAATTAGAGATTTGAAGGGATTCCAAGTTCTTTCTAGGTGGATTTGCCAACCATATTTCTTGTTTTTTCCTACAATAGTTTTTTTTGCTCATTCCACATAAATCATGGCTCAATTAGCAAGGGAAATTGGAAAAGGTCAAAAGAAAGGGAGGAGTGTCACTACAGCTATTGCCCCCCCTCCTTCAACTTCATCTCTCTTTGCCACTATTCCATCTCCTGCAAGTGCAACTTCCAATGTTGAAAAAAAAATTACTATAGTAAGACAACAAGCTCAAGAGAAGAAATATCAATTGTGGAAGTATGTTACAAGGCATCAAGGGCCCGGGGACAAGTCAAGGGGGGTAGGGAATGTTCTTTGGACATGTGGTTTCTGCAATATTCATTATAAGATTACCTACTACCGAGTTAAGCTCCATTTGTTGGGCCTTGACTATGGAATTGGACCATGTAAATCAGTGAGTGCATCCAAATGAAAAGAAATGGAAAGAGGGGATAATGTTGGCTTGGGGAAGGTGGTAGCAGCAAGTAGGAATCCTCTTCCATTATTGAGGAAGTCATCTAGTGGATTTGGGAGTGGAATTGCAATTCGACCAACAAGAAAGAGGCTAACTCCAAGTGGTGGTCCAATGGACAAGATATTTCAACAACAGGTGATATGAGGTTGAACTTACCATTGGGTTCTTTTTCTATCTCAACTTCATTTCATTTAATGCTACACAATATTCTTTGTTTATTGAATTTTTTTGAGCTATAGTTGAACAAGCTCCAATTGGGTGTGCCTCCTAGTTCAGAGAAGCTTAGAACCACATTGTTGGTTAAGGTAAAGAAGGAGGTGGATAAAATTCGAGAGCCTATTAAATCACCATGGCCCTCATCCAGTGTCATTATTGTTTTTGATGGATAACGGATGTAGCACGCCATCCACTAATCAATTTCATGGTGTCTTCCCTGAATGGACTTGTCTTCTTGTAATACCTCAGTTTCCCCCAGCTTGTAATTATTCATGATTAATGATTTCCATGCCATGGCATGCAAACAATGTAAATGTATTATTGTTTAATTGTAACTACCAACAGTTGATTGTCGGGGTGAAGCCTTGAGTATTGGCCATGATACCACTAGAGGAAAGAGTGAAGGAACATAGAGAGGGGTTCATCATGCTAAGATGACCCAATCCCCCTTGCTGAAATATTTGATTTGGAATAATAAGCCTTAACCTGATTCAAAGGAAAAATCAGTTAATGAGAAAAGGACCGGTGGTTGAGCAACCAACCACCCCAATGAATGGAAACATGAAGGGATTGGTTGAGACAGAAGGAAGCTTCCAGCCAAAGGTACCCAATGTACCATTCCACAACCCTCGAGGTTGACTTGAGTTCTTTCTGATTTCGTGCAGGAAACACACAAGGAGATAGGAAAAAGAATGCACGAGTGCGTGCAGGGGGAGCATGCCCAGAAGGATGGCCTTATAGGATGGAGGCAAGAGAGTGCATCCTGGATATGCATCGAAGGAGAACTCGAGAAGAGTTCGGGGCATCATAGGAAAGAGCTGATGTGAGTGAAGGCATGAGCGAGTGCAGAGAATTCCTGGTGGTATCATTGCTTGGCACTGGGTTGGCCTACTGCCGAAGTTACTAAGCGTGCAAAACCTATGGCTGGGTGGAAAGGAGAACACCCATAGTGAGTTGGCTAGTTATCATCTCCAAAGATCATATAAGTATATCTTCACTCCGTGTAATTAAATGGAGATAAAGGATTGATGCTTGTGATTATGTGTAACTATGTATACCTGGTCAATGGTGTTGATATTGTTCTATTGGAAGTCATTGTACTCTTATAATAATACGTCTGAATTGAATTGCATGTGTATTGCATGTATGAGAAGGAGGACCTTGCATTTTCCCTTAATTGATTAAAGAAACAATACAATCGATTTCCTCTTGTGAATATAACCCTAGATATGTCGATATGTTTTTGCCTCCTTGGTGCGTAACAAAGTATTGTTGCGGTGTGATGCCCGTGAAAAGAAAAGAGGCTAGAAAGTTAAGAAATGAACATTAATTTCCAAAAGGAATGGGATACTATAATAATAGCATTTTGAAAGCCCAAGATGGCTGATAGATCTTGTGTCATTAACCTCTCCTTTTTACGAATGGTTGTGTGGAATGAAATCCTCATTTGGGTGAATAAGTAGCAAAGCTTATTGCTTGCTGGAAGAATGGAGGTAGAAATGCCCTGTAACATGGGAAGGTTTATGTGCAGTTTCGAGAGCTTTAAATCTCTGTGAAAGTCTCCCTATTGGAATGGAAAACTTGTTGGATGCAAATATTTACCCAAGCAGTGAAGAGAGAATGCCTTAGACGATTTAGAGGAGAACTGCAAATATCCTGAAGGCCTAGTAAGCCTTAGAAAATACTTAGAAGAAATCCCTAAACTACTAAGTCCTGAATCAGACTGATAACCTGGAGAAAAACCCATGTTTTGAGCCTGAAGGAATCGCAACCATTGGATCAACGTAGTGAATAGATCCTAACCCTTAGTCGGAGTAGGTTATGATGTCTGGAGAGGTTGTATTCTAAGTCAATGATAGTCGTTGATCTATTGGAGGATTGAGCGGTGAGATGATCTTGACCGTTAGTTAGACTTGGTAGTTAGAGTGACAAAGATGTTGGTGTGGAAGCCAACACATCTTTAAGGATAATATGTGTCGGTACCTAATTTGTCAAAGGGTCGAGGATGGCCCCCCTATTGGGCTCAATCCATTGGAAGGTCGCATTAATCGTCGACTGTTGGATTTGTAGGTGGATAGATCTCTATTGTTAATTGAAGTGGTCGAGTGCAGGGTCGATAGGGGACTCCGACGGAGGAGACCTCGAGAGGAGATTTGGACCGTATTTCAACAAAAGCCGAGAAGAAATCCTAGTCGACCATCAGAGGAGGGTTGTCATAGGTCTAGAACAAGGGACAATGATGTCACACTAACAAGGATGCTGGCATGGCAGCTAACATCTATCAAGAGGAGACGTGCGTCGATAGTTGATTGGTCGATGAAACGAAAGTGGGCCCATTAGGTGAGAAAGCCTTTAAGTCGTTGCCCTAAATCTTAGTCGTGGATTGTGGTGCAGTGATTAGATTTTCATCGTCCATCAGAGTGGCTTATCAGAGTGGTTCGAGTCATCGAAATGAGTGCACTCTGATGGGAGGGACTCCGAGTAATGATATGGACCGTTGATCGAAACAGGGGAGAGATCGAACCTCAGTTGTAGATCGAAGGAGTGGATCCTTCTTGAGAAGAGAAAAAGGGTGAGTAATGTCATGGTGGCGTAATGTTGATGAGGGGTGTCAGCGTGTCCTAGAGGTTGAAACGTGTCAACCTGTAATTTGTAGAGAGGACTGGGCATAAGCCCCTGCCCGTTTTAAGTCCAAGGATAGGTTCCTTAATATTAACCGTCAAATCTATAGGTTGGAAAGATCTAGACCATTCTTCAGTGGGGTGCTAGTCAGAGTGAGTTGCGAAGAGGCACTCCGATGAGAGACCTCGGAGAGAGAGAGAAAGAATCGCCAATTAGTCAGAGAGTAACCCTAGTCAATGATAGTCATTATATCCAAAGAGGTTGGACTTCGATGGGAGGTACTCCGAGGGATGATCTTGACCATATATCGACGAGAAGGAAAGATCAAATCCTATCCGTTGATTTTGGTTATAATCCTGCGAGTAGAGGACACGTGTCAATGACGTGGCCCCAACCAATGCGCAATAAACTGGTGTCAACGTATGAGTGGAGAACTTTATGCATGATGATGATATATCACACAGGGATTGGTCCACGTGATCAGTAGGTGTTGTGCCATGTGTTAAGGTGAATCATGACTTTAAGGCAAAAATCTGTGTTAGGTTATATGTGCCACATTGTCACGCTAGGTGATAGGCAGTGGCAGGGCCACGTGTAATGTCAGGGGGCAGCTGACGCATCCTACGGGATGACACGTGTCAACAGTTGATTGATTGACAGGACAAAAACATACCCATTTGGGTGGAAATGCCTTTAAGGTGTTTCCTTCAATCTCAGTTGTTGATCGGAGGAATAAGGACCAGATCTCCACTGTCCATTGAAGTGGGTCGGTTAGAGTGGGTTGCAAGTCTAGAGGAGATGCACTCCGACAAAATGACTCCAAGAGATGATTTGGGCCATTAATCGAAGACGATATGCGATCAAACGACAATCATCGATTTGAAAGGTCCAACAGAGCAAGGGCTCGATAAATCATGTGGCAGGTGCCACATCAATGCCATGTCAGATGGTGCCAGTTATAGAGTGCCATGTGGCAATGAGGTGGATATGGTGAGTAAGGACCCCAAAACTTTATGGGGCCATAAATTTTGATCCAGAGCTCGATTTTGATCATGACGACAGCCGTTGGAAAGCTCTTGATGAGAAAAAGACAATGGTTCCCTCGAGAAGAGGTTTCGAGATGATTAAGGAAAAGCGAAATTTTGATACCCCATCCCTTAAAAGGGTACTTAGGGGGTTGGGTGTCTTACACTTCTTGAAAATGATGGATGCTCTTGGAAAATACAAGGATGCATAATATATGAGTGATTTGTTCATTAAAATTATTGAAAATGTAAGTGTTGATTCTTGTATGCAAATTATTATAGATAATGCACTTGTTTGCAAGGTTGTTGGCATGATTTTGGAAGCTAAATATCCACAGATATTTTGGACACCTTGAATTGTTCATTCTTTGAATTTAGCACTTAAATCTATTGCTTTGGATGTGACATGGATCGGAATCCTTATTGAGGATGCATGCCATATCCACATTTTTATACAAAACCATATCAATTCCGTCACAATCTATAAAGAGTACACACATCTATCATTGTTGAAGATTGTAGATACTCAATTTTCCTTTGTATTCATCATGCTTAAGAGGTTGAGGGAGGTCAAGACTGCTTTTGGGGCCACGATTATTTCATAGTTTTGGTCTTTTTGGAGAAAAACAGATCAAGTTTATTTTAAATAAGTCAAGGATACAATGTTAGATGGTGGTTGGTGGACAAAAGCAGGCCCATTTGGGAAGAAAGGCCTTTAAGGCGTTTCCTTCAATCTTAGTTGTTGATTGGAGGAATAAGGACCAGATCTCCACCGTCCATTGGAGTGGGTTGGTCAGAGTGGGTTGCAAGTCCGGAGGATATGCACTCCGACGGAATGACTTCGAGAGATGATCTGGGCCATTGATCGAAGACGGTACGAGATCAAATGAAAATTGTCGATTTGGAAGGTCTGACAGAGAAAGGGATCAATAAGCCACGTGGTAGGCACCACATCAATGCCATGTCAGATGGAACTAGTGATAGAGTGCCATGTGGCAATGAGGTGGATATGGTGAGTGAGAACCCTGAAACTTTAAGGGGCCATAAATTTTGATCCAGAGATCGATTTTGAGCATGACGACAATCGTTGGAAAGCTTTTGATGGGAAAAAGACGATGGTTCCCTCGAGAAGATGAGATGATTGAGGAAAAGAAAAATTTCAATACCCCATCCCTTAAAAGGGTACTTAGGGGGTTGGGCGTCTTACACTTCTTGAAAGCGATGGATTCTCTTGGAAAATAAAAGGATGCATAATATATGGGTGAGTTGTTCATTAAAATTATTGAAAATATAGGTGTTGATTCTTGTATGAAAATTATTATAGATAATGCACTTGTTTGCAAGGTTGTTGGCATGATTGTGGAAGCTAAATATCCACATATATTTTGGACACCTTGAATTGTTCATTCTTTGAATTTAACACTTAAATATATTGCTTTGGATGTGACTTGGATGGGAATCCTTATTGAGGATGCATGCCATATCCACATTTTTATACAAAACCATATCAATTCCCTCACAATCTATAAAGAGTACACACATCTATCATTGTTGAAGATTGCAGATACTCGATTTTCCTCCTTATTCATCATGCTTAAGATGTTGAGGGAGGTCAAGACTACTCTCGGGGCCATGGTTATTTTAGATTTTTGGTCTTTTTGGAGAAAAACAAATCAAGTTTTTTTAAAATAAGTTAAGGATACAGTGTTAGATGATGGTTGGTGGGAGAGGGTAGATCTTACCATTAATATCATGGACCCTATCATCCCTTTGTTGTGCTTTGCAAACACAGACCAACCTATCCTAGGAGATGTTTATGAGGGGAAGGATTCCATGATTGAGCCTATGAAGATCGTTATTTTATCAAACGAGTGCCCTGAGTATGGGTCATCAATAGAAACCTTATTCACCACCATACATGATATTCTTATTAGCAGGTGGATAAGAATTGCACACCTTCGCATTGCTTGGCTCACTCAATGAATCCCAAATACTATAGTAATGATTGGATTAATGATGGGCCTTATCGTAGATTCCCTCCTTACATGGATTGAGAGATTTCATAGGGGAGTAAGGATGCATTTAAAAATATATATCAGGTGTATCATCCCCCAACTTAACTAGCAAACATTACTTGCGTAAAAACACATAAATTCAAAAAAAATAATTGCTAATTATTTCTTGTAGCTTACCGAACTACGAATTTAATGCATTTTTAACTAAAATATGATACCCATAACGAAATGCATCTACAACATTATAAATGAACATAATGCAGCCATAAAATCATCCACAACAACACATAAAAATCATTCTCATACACAGGGTAAAAACAAAACCATAAAGCTCATAAGAGAAACTCAGAAAATAATTAAACATTTATCTTTTAAAACGTATGTGCAACCAATTGCTTGGGAAGGACGTTCCACTTTCACCCAACCATAGACAATCTGCTGCAAATATCAATAGCAAGTTACCCTCGAGTTGAGGCTAGTAATCTACAAGAGAAGGGTGCCTCTCATAGTCCACTCACAACTCTAAATCCACAACCCACTGGTATTCACCTACAACTATCCTGAATTCCCTCCAACTCTCTTCCTCTTGACCTTCCCAACCCAAGGAATGTACCCCTTCATTTCTCTTAGTCCCTCAGGCATCTCATTCATTTATCATGTTCTCTCTAGCACAGGTAACATGGAATCTCTCCGTTGCACAGGTAACATGGAATCTCTCTGTTGGGAATTCAAGGGAACTCTCTTCCAGGGAAAACTACCAGGAAAATAACAACAAACAATTGTTGTTTTAGTTCAAATCACCCAAGAGTTCACTCTTCAGGCTTGACAACCTGGTTCTTCGATTTCCAACTCCAAAATGCTCCAATATGCTCTAGAATTCGCACCACCTTCTTGGTCTAGCTCCAATGCCCTTTTTCCTTACTCTCCCTTTATTGTTCATGCAAAAACTAAATGTGAAAAAACTGTCTATTCTCTCCAATACAAATTTCCTCTATTTTCCCAAGATGTTTGACTTCTCACTTTGCCCAATGTTGATTGTACTGCAGCCCCATGCCTCCAATAATTATGGAAGTGACTTCTACACCCACCCCTTGACAGGTATTATATGATTGGGCTCTCATACACTCAAACATAAAATAGAAGTTATCCCTAATGGAAATAAAATTAAAAAATCTGAGTTGAATTAATACCCATAATTAATTTCCTCCTTGGATTCCTCTTAGACACTCTTAGGAATTCCCTCTCTTGTGGATTAATCAACCCCCATCTCTGTCCATATTCCCAATAGTTGGTATCACATTATATTTATTAAAATTAGAAATACAATTTGCATATTACATCGCTTGGCCATAGCCATATTCATATCTATATTATGCATAAATTAAAATGAGGATTATAGTGGGGATGTTACATTCTGCCTCCCCTACAATTTTTCATCGTCCTTAATGCACAACACCATGCCAAAATACATATACAATTTACATCACAATACTTTAAGAAATGAAATCTTGCAATTTAACCACTCCAGCAATAGTTCTAACCAAAATCTTTTATTCCTATGAACCTGTTGACCCAAGGAATGCATCATTCGTTTATCAGAGCTAACCCAAGGAATGTACCATTCTTTTATCAGGCCCCCCAACACAGGTTGGCTAGGAATCTAAGATGTGGTTTCAGAACTCTAGCTACCCAAAATGGAGCCTTGCATTTTTTTTTAGCTTTCATTTTCGTCAAAATCGAAAAAAAAATGTGGGTTCTCCTCCCACATAGTTTCTTCATTCTCCCATGTTACATCTTCAATACCGTAACAATTCCATTGAACCTTTACTATCCCTATGGATTTGTTCTTGAGCACTTTGACTTTCCAGTCCAAGATGTGTACTGGTTCCGCCTGGAAATCCCCTTCATTTTCCACATGGATCATAGTCCAATCAATTATGTGGTTAGGGCCATACACATATTTATTTAATAATGACACATGTAAAACATTATGCACTCTCATGGATGCAGGCAATGTTAACATGTTAACATGTATGCAACTGGCCCTATCTTCTCTAGTATTTCAAAAGGTCCACAATATCTTGTTGTCAACTTTGGGAAGCAACCCAATCTTATTGAACTTCTTTTCTCTTTCACTTTGAGAAAAACATGTTCGCCCACTTTAAAATCTCTAAAAATTATGTTCTTATCTGCATAAATTTTTTGCATGTTCTGGGCAGCCTTTAAATTCTTCCTAATCTTTACCATTTGTTCTTCCATTTCCTTTAACAATTCTGGCCCAATGATAGCTTTGTCTGTTGGGTTATCCCAACTCATTAGTGTGTTACATTTTCTACCATACAAAACTTCAAATGAGCTCATTTTAATAAGGCTTGATACCCATTATTGTAAGCAAATTCCACTAAGTGGATATAGTCTTACCACTTTGATGGTTGGTCCATCACACACATTATGAGCATGTCTTCAATGATTCCGTTAGTCCTCTTTGTTTTCCCATTTGACTCTGGGTGATAAGTTGTACTGAGATTTAAGTTTGTCCCAAAGACTTTGAATAAGCCTTTCAAAAAATTTGAGGTAAATTTTGGATCTCTGTCTGAAACAATTTCCATAGGCACTCCATGTAGCCTGGCAACTTCCTTCATGTAAATATCTGCAATGTTTGTTTTCTTGTGTGTTGTCTTCACAAGAATAAAATGTGCTACTTTTTTTAATTTGTCCACCACCACCATGATGGAATCATGTTGTTTCACTGTTCTAGGAAGCTTTGTAATGAAATCAATTGTAACCACTTCTCATTTCCACTCAGGAATGGGAAATGGTTGTAGCAGCCCAGCTGGATGTCTATGCTTTGTTTTTACCTTTTGACATTCTAGACACTTGGCTATGTAATTTGCCACTTCCTTCTTCATTCCTGGACACAAGTAATTGCTTCTTACATCTACAATTTTCTTCTAATATCCTGGGTTCCCAGCATATGACACATTGTGCATTTCCCTCGGCACTGTATTTTTCAGCTCTCCTAAATTTGGCACATATATTTTTCCTTTGTACATGAGGATTCCATCATCTTTCAACTCATTTATTTTTTCTATTGTAAAACTCCTTGTTGTAATGTTTCTTTTATTTTTACATATTGTTGGTCTGAATTTGTAGCCTCTAAAATTGTATCTTTTAAATCTGTGTTGAACAAGCTAATGGCTTAAATATGCACTTCATGAGCTCTTCCACTAAGTGCATCAACCACTTGATTCTCCTTGCCTTTAATATGCTTGATTTTAAAGTCATATTCACTCAAAAATTCCAGCCATCTAGTTTGTCTGACATTTAATGTTGGTTGTCCAAACAAATGCTTCAGACCAAAGTGGTCTTTCCTTAGCTCAAATCTTCGACCCATGAGATAATGTCTCCACATTTTTAATGCATGAACAATTGCTGCTAACTCCAAGTCATGTGTAACATAATTATTTTCATGATCCTTTAATTTTCTAGACTCATAACATACCACATGCTCTTTTTGAGTGAGGACTCCACCAAGCCCTTCCTTGCATGCATCAATGCACACTACACAATCTTCACTTGGATCGACAATATTTAAGATTGGTGAACTTGTCAAAATATCGTTCAACTGTTGAAAACTTTATTCACATTTGGGATTCCACTCAAATTTCACTTCCTTCTTTTTCAAACAAGTGATTGGGCTTGAAATCTTTGAAAACCCCTTTATGAATCTTTGGTAATAACCAACAAGACCCATAAAATATATGACCTTTGTGAAATTTCTTGGCACGAGCCATTATATACTGGCCTCTATCTTCTCGAGGTCAACTGCTATCCCCTCTGCTGAAATAATATGCCCCAAGTAGTGAATCTTATTTTGATAAAAGATGCACTTACTTAGCTTGGCATACAACTTATGTTCTCTCAAAACATGCAGCACCATTGTTAAATGGTGTTCATGTTCTTCTTCTGTCTTGGAGTAGATTAGAATATAATCCAAGAAAACAATTGCAAACTTGTCCAAGTACTCCCTAAAAACTCCATTCATCAGGCACATGAATACAGCTGGGGCATTTGGTAGCCCAAATGGCACTAGTGTAAACTCATAATTCCCATATCTTATCCTGAATGTTGTCTTGTTGATGTCATATTCTTTTATCCCCACTTGGTGATAGCCTGATCTTAAGTCAATCTTGGAAAATACCCTTGCACCCTTCAACTAATCAAAGAGATCATCAATCCTTGGCAAAGGATAATTGTTTTTTATTGTGACCTTATTCATCTACCTAAAATCAATACGCAACCTTAAGGTCCCATCCTTCTTCTAAATAAAAATAACTGGGGCTCCCCAAGGTGGCACACTTGGGCATATATACCCCTTCTTTAACATCTCTTCAAGATGCATTTGCAACTCTTTTAATTCTGGTGTGCCCATTATATAAGGTGTCTTGGCCACTGGGGTAGCTCCTAGCATCAAATCAATAAAGAAATCAATGTCTCTCTTTGGTGGCAATCCCAAGATCTCTCCAAAAACATCTTCAAAATATTTTAAGTCCGGATGGTCTTCAATACTTGCTATTTTATCTCCGACTTCCTCTTCCAAATGGACCGCAAAAATTTGACATCCTTTCCTAAAACACTTTTTCAGATGCATGGTTGATATTTCTCTAACAACTAAACTCTTGGAATGCCTTGAACTTTTCCTTGCTTCCCTTCCTCATCAAGACAATTTATTGTCTTGTTGTAACAGCCTAAGACAACATGGTGTTTCTCCAACCAATCCATGCCAATTAGACAATCATATGAACCCAATGGTATGATGTTCACATCTACCTTTGTGCTGAGTCCATTCATGAATATTGGACAATATTTAATCAACTCATTGATCTTTCTCTTATCGCTCGTGGCCAACTGAACTAACCAATATTTCTTATGTTTATTCCTTTGCAAGTGAATTTTTTCAACAATGTTAGAGTTTATGTAACTATGGCTAGCTCCCGAATCAATTAAAATTGTTATGGGCTGGTTAGCAATCTTACCTTCCACTTCAATCATGGGGGATTGATACTCTGCTTTCCTGTTGTTAAAGGTTGCATAAATCCTTGGTATGCTTCCTCCCATGTCTTCAATTGTTTCAACCTCCTAAATGTTGTGGAGAATCCTCATTCTTTTACCTTTGTGAGGGCAGTCCCTATATAAGTAATTTCCCTCACATCCCCAACATTGTACAGGTTGTTGCCTTGGCCTTTTCCCAAATGAGTCTACTGCCTTGTGCTCATTTTGGGTTGACTGTCCTTGCTGATTTTCTTGGAGTTGTTTTTGAAAAAGGGTGGCTTAAAACATTTTTTCCTTTGATCCTTCTTATCCTTCATCTTGTCATTCCAAGCTTTTTGGAAGACTGGCCTTCCCCTGCTCTGCTCATAGAGATGTTTTTCTCTCCTTATGGCTCCCTCCAAAGTTTTGGGGTTATCATATTGTATATTGTCATTGTAGAAGGAGGGCAACCTACTTAGAAACCTTTGGATTTTGATCTTTTCATCCTTTATGAAGTCCACACACTTCAATGACTCAAAGGACCTCTTCTCATACTCATCCATTGTCATGCTTCCCAACTTGAGTTCAAAGAACTCTTTCATCTTTCTCTCATAATAATGCTTTGAAAAATATTTGTCTTAGAAATATCTTTTGAACTAAATGCATCTACAACATTCTAAAAGAACATAAGGCAGCCATAAAATCATCTACAACAACACATAAAAATCATTCTCATGCACAGGGTAAAAAAACAGCCATAAATCTCATAAGAGAAACTTGAAAAATAATTAAACACTTATATTTTAAAACGTTTGTGCAACCAGTTGTTTGGGAAGGACGTTCCACCCAACCATAGACTTGTTGCTCCAAATCTCAACAGAAATTCACCCTCGATCCGGGGCTAGTAATCCATAAGAGAAGGGTGCCTCTCACAATCCACTCATAGCTGTAAATCCACAACCCACTGGTATTCACCTATATCTATCCTGAATTTCCTCCAGTTCTCTTCCTCTTGACCTTCCCAACCCAAGGAATGTACCCCTTCATTGGTCTCAGTCCCTCGGGCGTACCATTCGTTTATCAAGGCCTCTCTTGAATAGGTAACCAAGAATCTATCTGTTGGGAATTCAAGGGAACTCTTTGCCAAGAAAAACTACCAGGAAAAGAACAACAAACAATTGTTGTTTTAGTGAAACTCACCCAAGAGTTCACTCTTCAGGCTTGACAACCTAGCTCTTCAATTTCTAGCTCCAAAATGCTCCAATATGCTCCAACATGCTCCATAATTTTCCCTTCCTTCTTGGTCTATCTCCAATGTCCTTTTCCCTTGATCTCCCTTTGTCGTTCATGCAAAAAATGAATGTGAAAAAGCTGCCTATTCTCCCCAATACGAATTTCCTCTATTTTGCCAAGATGTTTGACTTCTCACTCTGCCCAATGTTGATTGTATTGCAACTCCATGCTTCCAATAACTATGGAAGTGACTTCTACACCCACCCCCTGACAAGTATTAAATGATTGAGCTCTCATACACTCAAACAAAAAATAGAAGTTATCCCCAATGGTAATAAAATTTAGAAATATGGGTTGAATTAATACCCATAATTAATTTCCTCCTCGGATCCCTCTTAGACACTCTTAGGCATTCCCTCTCTTGTGGATTAATTAACCCCCATCTCTGACCATATTCCCAGCAGTTGGTATCACATTATATTTATTAAAATCAGAAATAGAATTTTCATATTACATCGCTTGGCCATAGCTATATTCATATCTACATTATGTATAAATTAAAATGAGAATTATAGTGGGGATGTTATATCATGATAGAGCATCCCTTGATAAGGTGGAGGGCTTCGTAGAGTTTTCCACTAGCACTAGGAGATTTGGAGGTTATAACGTGCTCAGAGACATGGGGTTTAAGAATCCCTATGCTTGGTGGGAAACTCATGGGGAAGCATGTTCTATTCTATAACATTTATCCATGATGCTCCTCTCTCAGGTTACATCATTCTCTTGTTGCAAGAGGAATTGGAGCACATAAGATAATTTGTACAATTTGAAGAAGAACAGGCTTGAGCAGTCCAAGGAAAAGACAATGGTGTATGTGCACACTAACCTCCATCTTATTTACAAGGAGAGGGAGGAGTGGTTGAAGGAAAAAACAAAGATGTGGGTTGTGTTTCCTGATGATATGGGTTTGGACAATAGTGTTGAGTTGGCATTAACCAACTTGGATCTTAATGAACTAGTGCTAGAGTCGATCACTTTTGATAATGGTGATCCTCTTGAGGGGCCATCCTCCACACCAATAGATGCAGAGATTGGATTGGATATATAGGAGGATGGAGAAGAGAGCAATGGCAGTGATGTTGATTTTGATGATTCTGAAATGGAGGAGGACTAGTACTATTGATAATGACTAGCTATGAGATTCTTCCATCTATGGTTATAGTATCTACCTTATTTTGTATTTGCCATTGGCATTCCCACTTGTAGTATCAGTGACTCTGACCTAGTATCTATGTAATTTACATTTTGATTTTGATGACTTAATGAGAAAACCACAATTTATGGTTCTAATTTCTAGAGTGTTTGTCATTTGATCATCATTTGACATTGATGTAGTAACTAGTGATATCATGTATGATGTATCAATATTTTGTAAATGTTCTAGTTTCTAAAAAGAATTGAATCTTTATATTTCTATTTTGTTTTTGTATTTGTAATATATATATATATATATATATATATATATATATAGTGTCCTCCGTGTCATGTTTCCAAGGTCATAGTATCTCATGTCTAACACTTACACTTGTATTTCAGTGTCCTCCATGTCTCATGTTCTCATGTAACTTAATATATAGTTGATTGTGATGCAAATGATCCACATAGAAATAAAGGTACAAATACTCCCAAAAAGATCATTTTTGTTGTTATTATCCGGCTCCAATACCAAATGTTATACAATCTTTTTTAAGACTAAAATATATTGCAAATCTTTAAGTGTTTCTAAAGCATTCATAATCACATAATAATTGTTATATATTATTTTATAAGACTAAAATATATTGCAAATCTTTAACAGTTTTTAAAACATTCATACTTACATAACGAAAATAGTTCCATACATTATTTTTTCAGGGATAACACAATTATATTTATCTTTTAGAAAGGACATTCTCATTCACTAAACAAAATGAAAATATGTTTTCTTTTTACAGTAGTATTATTATCGTTATCAATTCACACAATAACTAGCCTTAGTAGAATTCCTTTAACATCCGAGAGCTTCTCCTTCCCACTAATACAAAAGGGCAAGACGCACATAGTACTTACATGTTGAAGTAGAACAACACTTAATACCCATCCGCTACAGAGGCCTGGCTTTCTCAGACATTCACAGTGCTTACCTGTTACACAGAACAACACTTGGACAACACCCATCTGCTACAGAGGCCTGGCCAGGTTCATCGGAAGTGTGTGTTGCACCCCTTGTTGGACATCCGCTAGATGCCCTATCCGCTCCAGGGAAAATCTTTTTCACTCTCCACTGCTTTCTTGTTCGTGAATGGAGGACACAGGTCTAGGATCTTTATTGCAAAGAGGCAAGAAACAATGCAGTAGTTGATCAACCATCACACTTATTTTACTCCAGCGAAAGGATTACCAAATTCAGACAATACCCAAATACCTGAAAGAGAATAGAGAAAATAAAGTTAGAACAGCTCAGTGGGCACAAATAATCAAATTCTGAACAATTTCACTGTGATATTGAACGGGGAGGTCTAGAACTCTTTGGATATAGGGAGGATGATGCACATATCAAGTGGACAAATTATTTCTATGTCTAATGTAATGCTTTGTAATGTAACATTTCTTTTGGATGCAGCATATCAAGAACAGGGGAATTTCTTTTCTGCAAGGAAAGATTTTCTTGTACTCTCCTAATACTGAATCATAAGATGTCCGATCTTCTTACTGTTTCTTGCCTTGTTTTGTTAATTTTTTTGTAACTTTGTAGAAATGATGTTGTAGGACAGAGTGGTCGTTGGTTGCAGTTTATTCTGCGCTAAAGAGGAGGTAAGTTCGTCTATGAAAAGACAGGAAGGAGTTCTCAACTGCTACATCAGTTTGGTATAGAAATTCTCGGCTGCTACTTCATCAGAAAGTAAGACACCAAATTGCAGAAGTAAGATAGTGTGCCTTGTAGCATACCTAGCAACCTCTGTGCACTGTTGAGACTACGGGGTACATCAAAAACCACCAAAACCCCACTAAACCTCATTTTGATACCAATCCAATTCAAAAATGCATGCATGCTCATGCAAAGTTTATGCAAGCATAAGAGAACAGTTCTTCAAGGAGGAATTCACAATTATGAGTTTAGATGAAAATGCAAGCATACAAAACTGAAAAAACTAGAAAATAAATAAATCCATAATAGGAACATCTACAAGTTTTACATAATTATAACACTGTAGAAGAACACTTATTTTTCTGGGTAAATAATCCTCCAACTAGATGCAAACGAAGGACATTCCACCCAGCGTTGGGCTCTCTATCACACTAAATCATTCTATGGCAGAGGCCACCCTCCAATTAAGGCTATGAATCCACAAGGGTGAAGTCCTAAGGTCTGTTTCTATGTTCTCTTATTTAGCCCATAACCCAAAAACTCTCACAGGCAAGGAATCTTTCTACAGCTATCCCAATCAATTAGAACTCTTCCTCCTCAATTTGCACAACACCAGAAATAGAATCCCCTTCTCCACAAAACAGTCCTTCAGGCTATCCCAATATCCTTCCAATGGTCTAGCACAGGCTGGCTACGGAATCTCTCTACTGGGACTCCAGGGATTTTCAGCTGTAGCACAGAGTCCCCTCTACCTCATCCATCAGCCCAATTACATACAGGGTTCACCGGAATTCCTATGGCTGTAATACCTCAAAATTCTCTCTCAAAGCAGCACTAAAAGCATTACCATAAGTACAATGGACAACAATGTAATCCTGCATGAAAATACACTACAAAGTATAAGAGAATAAATCCTTCCGCCATCATTCCACCCATACCATAATCTGTGCCACAATAGCAATTCCCTACATGCCCAAATTTGCAGGTTATATTTGCATGTGGAGTATCCTCCATGTGTCTTCATGAGAAGCTCACGTTTTTTCCTTTAATCTCCAAAGCTTAGGATAATATAAACAAGGATTAGTAATCAAAGTTTATAATCAAGCGTTTCAGGACTTAGGTTAAATAACTCGCCAAGGTACTCACGCTTTAGCCCCCTTAAGCCTCCTTTCACTTCCCTCACTTGTGGAAACATAGCCCCCCATCTCACTTTAGCCCTTTGTTTGCAACAGTTAAAGTTTTCATATTATAATCAAATATAGAATTACAATTCACATATGGTCTTGCTTACAACCATGTCTTCATTAAATTCATATTTTGGGGTAAATCTGGGGGTATTGCATGCCTCAAATAGATAAGTGGACACATAGAAAAGGTGATAAGTATACAAGATCTGTAGCATGCACCTCAAATGTAAGGCCTAAAATAAAAGAGAAGTAGATAAGAATACAAGTTCCTAATCTTAGGTAAAATGGGTGGCCCAATGATGCAGAGAAATCTGCACACAAAGATGTGCAGAAAAAATAACACCACATAAGCAACAATTTAAATAATAAGGATCCACAACAGAATTACACACACCACAAAACACTTAACAGAAACAACCACATAGTTCTGCAATATTTTTATTAATATGACCAATGATCTCGAGCCTCTTTACATTCACAAAACTTGTGTATAGGTCTTTGGATCACATAACCATCTACACTACACAAACTAAACCAAAAGAGAGCCAAAGGCCCCTTTCTCATTCACAAACTTCATATTTATGTTTGTGCTGCTTGGATTTTGGCCTTACAACTACCCTAACTATTCAAAGTGCAGATACAAGGCTTCATATTTCAAAAGTTGACAAAAATTCACAAAGGACAATAAATATTTTTCTACATTACAATTTACAATCTCTTTTTTGGTCTCTAATAAAAAATAGAAACAAAACTAAGCAAATGTGCAGGATAGCTATAGTGCTAGGGATGCTCCTCTGGTTGGAAAAATGTGACCATCTTGATCACAAAGTCGTTGATAAAACAACAATCATTGAATATCTTTGTCTTTTCTTTCTTTTTTCCTCCTTCTTAGCCACACTTTGTACTACTTATCCTTTCTTCTTTTCTACTTTGCATCCTTATTCCTCTTTGTAATCTATACCTTTGCACTTTGAAATTGTATCCTTTCTTCTTTTCTACTTTGCATCCTTATTCCTCTTTGTAATCTATACCTTTGCACTTTGAAATTGTAGGTAATTCATATCCATACTCAACTTTTCCATCTTCCTCACTTGGTTCACCTTCATCATAATTACCATCATCTCTTCTACCACTTGCTGCAACTCATCCATCTCTAGCAACTACTGCAGATCTCGCCCAATGGGGCTCACTGCCTCAAACTGCTCCCTCTCAATGGTGCTTCCTGCCTC
>JZKD02S1676689.1:28477-46804 GCA_000966675.3 Picea glauca | reverse complement strand
TTTGCATCAATTTGATCAGAAAAGGCACTGGAGCTTGGAAAAACGGATAAAATAAAGATTTAAAGCAAGGTCGGCGAAACCTTACCAGCAGGAAACGGAATCGAATCCTTCGCAGTACTGAATCCTCCAAGACCCTGGCTGTTATTCAATCCAACTGCAACCTTACAAAACGCAAGGAAATCATGCGTTTTAGGTTCTGACAAGCGAAATCTTGCTGTCAAAAGCCATTACTCTATATTGCTCCGAGACATGACTGCCCTTCGGCTTCTAGCACATCACGGATGTACAGCAGATCATCCTTTAAGCTTCGGCACACTAAACCCCAAAGGAAAATGGCCAAAACGTCCATCGTTATAGTGTCTTTATTTAAGGCCGAGAATCTCGTTTTCTTCCTACCTGGCAGAGGTGTCGCATTGCATGAGTTAAGCCATGGCTACGGAGAAGACTTAATCCTCCCTCTTTCGCTCCGTGTACATGTCACGACTCCCGAGTCTCGTGGTTCGAATTGGTCATCTGTCTCAGCTTTGAAAATCCGTAAATGTAATATGTCTAATTAACAAGGGAGTAGGTAGTGATTTTTCTTTGATTTAGTAAGTCAAATTTTCAGTAAATTTGAAATTTTGATTAATATTTTCAGTATAGGTCAATTTAAAATGGTTAAAACTGGGAAGCAAAATTCTTCACACAAACTCAAACTATCTCAAATTTTCATCCAATTCAATACACACCATTTAAACAACCTGTGTGACGTTGTGGACATTTCAAAAACTCAAACACAACTCATACATAAAATTCAAGGATTATATTTTATTGATATTTTACATATAATTTTATTTAATATATACATTTTTTCAATTATTTTATATTTTTTAACTGAAAAATAATAAAATCCAATTAAAATACATTAATTTTTTTATCAATCACAATTAAATCCACTAATTACAATTAACATCTACTAATTAGATTGAAACCCTCTTGTATTAGATATTATTCATATAAGCTTGTAAAAAAATCTCAATTTGAAACACCTACTAGTATGGTCTTCCAATTATTATAAAAATCAATTATGTCGTAATTATTACAAAGAATTGCTTCAATTAAATGACGTTGGAGAGGAGACATAAATATATTATATTTTAATATAAATGAATGATTAAACTCCACCACCTAATATTTATAGTAAATATGAAACACCTACCAAACTAGCGTGATCTCACAATTATTTAAAAAAATTGTTTTAATTACACAACTTTGGAGAAAGAAGATAATTATATTACAATCTGATTTATTTAAAAAAACTGTTTTAATTACACGACTTTGGAGAAGGAAGATAATTATATTATAATATGATTTATTTAATAGCCTGTGACGTTTTATATATAATAATAATTATTATCTAATGTCGTATTGCGTATGTTATATACCTTTTCTACTTTCTCCGTGGAAGTATCTATGTACACGGTTTTTGACGCGGTTGCTTCTTGCACGACCTTAGTTCTTGCGACTTAATCAATGTTTTTCGATTTTTGGATTTGGTATTTTGAAAATGCGGTAGGTTAAATATTTTAAGAAATATGATTCTTTTGGAGATATTTGCTTAAACTTTGGTGAAAAATTGTTGGGTTCATAGATTTGAGTGATTATTTTTGTAGAATCAGAGTGTCTTACATGTTGAATCTATTTTTGTATTTAGAAATGAATTTTGAATAACAAAAAATAGTGAAGAAAATGAGTATGGAAGTTCTGGAAATTATGGGTAACCAAATTCCATGTTTCCATGTCTTTGGGGCCAGAAAATTTAGTGACATAATTGAATTGTGACCTATACACTCCAAACCTTCATTAATTTTGAAAGAAATAAGTTCTTTGAGCCAATATTATATTTTGTGGTAATCAATTTCTATTTTAATGTTGCTATTCTTATTTGGCTAGAATAATTGATTCGTGGTTGATTTTTATTTTATTCAGTGTATTATGTTTTTGCTTTTTTTTTTTTTTCACTATTTAATTTTATCTTATCAAAACAATGTAAAATTTTAATTGTATGTTGATGACATAATAATTAATGGTGTCGTCTAATTGTTTTATATTTTGGTCTTTTTTAAATTGGAATAGGATGACATAAATGTGCACGAAATCACAATTTTATGTTGCTTAAATTACAAAATTAACCACTCAAATATGAAAATCCAACAATTTCTTGCAAAATTAAATAGAAAATTTCCTTGGAAAAGGACCAAAACTTAGAAAGTTAGACTATGCAATAATATATATTAATTAGGTTTAGTTGGTGTGTGTTTATGTGAGTCAATTGTGTTTAGCTTGGGTATATATGTCAATTAGGTCTAGATTGGGTGATTAAAAGGATATGTTTGCCCCTAGTGGGTTGAGTAGGGTTGGCAAGGTATCAACAGTCTTACTATTTCTTAAGTGCTTAGGGGTGGGACAAGATGTTTCCAAACATTTTAAGCCCCAAGGGTTAGGTCAATTGATTGTGACCACCATGAAATCTAATCAAGTCCATCGAGGTTACCATCCATCCATACATACATAAGTTTTCCTTGAAAACATAACTTCATTTTTTTCCATATATATATATATATTCATAAGTGGAATAAATAAATAAAGGAAATAAATAAATAAAATTCTTTTTCCAATTTTATTTTTTTTAAACTTACATATATTCTCCCCCATAAAGTCATAGTTATTCCTCCCCACTTATACATGACCTTGTTAGGGAATATACATTTATATCCCAACGAAGTTACCATACATGGGAAAAATAATCATAATCAGAAGTTACCACACATGGGAAAAATAACAATTTGAATCTGGGCATAAGATACTCAAAACACGTTTCCAAAGGACGCGGACTGACATCCCTTTTAATATAAATATTTACCCGTTTTTGTCATAAAAAAACACATGTTAACATGTTTTGGTTTCTTTATTCATCTCTGATTTCAAAGGCTTGGTTTAACTGATGCACAATGAAGAGCAAGTCTGCTTTGTTTATAACGCCAACCAAGTAATAAAACCGTTTGTGTAAAACTTGACCCAACACTCTTATGTTTATTTATTCATATGTTTTCTTTGACTCATGGTATGCGAGCTAATAATTTTTCTTATGTAAAAGTTTAGTAAAACACTATTTCCAACCATACTTCAACATTGAAAAGGAATATAATGCTTTATCTATGACAAGGAAGATAACACTTATTTCAATTCATTTGCATCCCAACTAATTGAACAAGGTAATGTTTATGTGAGTGTTGGGAAGGGTGGTTGAATGGATTAACAAACAAAAAAAAACTAGGATGAAATGTTATGGTGCCTAACATATGATGAGACAAAGTTGGTTATTTGATATGTTTAATGTAGGTTATATCACTATGCAATGTATACGATAAGTATTGCTACGTCGTGGTCTTAGGATGAAATGTTAAGGCATCTAACATATGATGAGACAAAGTTGGTTATTTGATATGCTTAATCCAGGTTATATCACTATGCAATGTATACGATAAGTATTGCCACGTCGTTGTCTTAATGCATTGTTTGAACAAAATAATGTAGATACACATATTTCCTTGAATACTTCATGTCAATAAGATACACAATTTGCTTGACAACATTGACATGGTTAAGAATTATAATTATTTATAAGCTAGTAAATTGAGAACAAAATTGTAACTACAATCCCATCAGTTCAATTTGAGTGTTTAAGGGTTGATTGAGTGCCTAGGCACAAGGATGAGATATTAACCCAATTATTGAGTAATATGCAAGCTATGGGGAGTGCATATGAGTTCCCTCACACTCGCAACTTTCAATGAAGGAGACAAAACAATTATTATTAGCACAAAACTTAGAAACTTAGGTTGGGGTTAGAAACTATGGATAACAACTCTAGTTTATCCACCATTGATCTCCTAAGGTCTCTAATTGAATGGTTTGGACTAGCCGATCATTGTGGATAAAAGAGGAAGCTTGAGAAGAGAATATTAGATAGTGTGTAACACTTCTATTAACTAAAATTCACTCAACAATACACCTAGAACATAGTAGTTAATTTAACCAATGCAATCACATGAGCATTCGACATATTGAAAGATTTAAATTACCCTAGATAAACTTGAAGGAAAAGATATAGCATCAAATGCCCATTGTCATACTTTACTTCTCAATAATTGAATTAATATACAACATTCCTTATGGAAAAGATTTATGGAGTTTATCTCTCTGGTCCAATTACATTCACCTCACATGAATTAATATACAACATTCCTTATCTAAGTTTATAGATAGTGGGCTTTGCTAGGATTAGCTAGAAGGCTAGGCATCCCCAACTCTTCAACTTCCCCCAAATCTAGTGTTTCTCTTCTCTTTTTGTACTTTTCTGATAGTATTCTGATGTATGGTTCCTTTCTTTTCATTTGTCTTTCTCTCCTTTTTTTCATTAATTTCTCAATGTCTACATTGGCAGCATGGTGTTATGCGGTAACATGGCAGCTAGTTAATCTAGTGTGGGTGATTCAAAAATATATTTTAACGACAATGGTTGAGTTTTAAAGCATGAGTTATTTTACCATTTAGGAAACTTATGAAAGAGGAAGAATTAAAGAGGAAACATAGCAGCCATTAAACAATATACAAATCTGAAAATGAGCATGAAGAACAACAAACCATAAACACCAAAGTGATAACAAAGTTCGATAATCTTGCCTACGTCTCTGGACCTTTGTCTCAGTGGGTGATGCTTTCTTATTTATGTTCGAAGATTTAAAAGTACATCATAACAGTGCCAAAAGGATTACAAACAGATCTGGCCGTGTTCTACCATATCTTAAGAACCCAACAAAATTGACGACATTGAAATTGGATGAACGAAGCTCCCAACAATGGCCCGCAAAGGTGCTCTCCTCAATGGCTTCCCTGCATAAAAATGGCTTTGCCTCAACAATTCATCAACATTTTCCTGATCTGAACTTCCCCCCATGGCTTCAAGAGCCTCTTGTTTACATAGGCCTGAAGTGGGTAACAACCTCCCAACTTCTCCCCAAGATTTGGCCTCAAAAAGGGCCCAAGATCCTCCAAAAACTGCTGAAGAAATCCATAAAAATCATATAATATAGTGGAAAAACCCATAAATATGAATAATACAGGGCGCAACTCCTTTTCCTCGGGCTCCTGGTCACTTGGGTGCCCTCCAAGTGGCCCTGGGATGGCACACACTGGTCCGGCCCTTAAGCCCTGACCCCCGGTCGCTTGCATGGCCATCTGGCCTCGGGATATACTTCCACGTGCACTATATTGTTAGCACCCAGGTCTTAAGGCTTTGGTTACGCCCTTGGTCGACGGGCTAGCTCGAACGACCGGGGCTAACCCCTAAAACTCCACATCAACAGTATTAAGGGTCTGGGTCCTATGGTGTATACACAGAATCGGTCACATGTGGCATGTAGCGAGAACCGAGGCTTAATCTCCAAAATGGGCTACACCATAACATATCCGTGCACCAAACGATATGTAAAAATGGTCATATGTGTAGAGTATTGCAGAACTGAAGGCTAAGGGGTATAACACAGGTCATATGGCAGTGGTTCTATGGAATGCGTCGGGGGCTGGGGCCTAGCCCCAACCCTTATTCTCCGCTGACCAGACCCACCATTCAATTTAAATATAAACAGAACCGTATAGTGGTAAGAACCACCGTGTAGGCGGGCTAGTAGCCCGACCTACGTGAAGACTTTGGCACCCATGGAGGTCATGGGTTCGACCCCCATAGACCCTCCATAATTTTTCCCAAATCAACCAATAAACCGACCAATGGAGGGGTGCCATGTGGCAGCCCAAGACTAGGCCATGTGGCACCACGTTATTCGTCCACATGTACGCCACGTTTCCAACAATGATTCATCCAGCTATCCACAACACTTTCCCAGTCAGCATGCCACTGTACCTTCCACATCAACACCACATGTCGTATGGACTGTACAGACTTGCCACGTCAGCCATACGGACGTGCCACGTGTCACCCTTGCAGGGGTGCCACGTGTCACAATAAAACTGGTCCACAAATTCCCTTGTCCACGTTAGCATGCCACCTTGCCACATCACCTGTATGGCTTGTACAATCAGCTGCCACGTCAACACTGTATGGACTATACAGTCAACATTTTTTTTCTGTTTGTCCAAATGAACAGAACGCAATATATTTCGCATACGATGTCCATTTGAGCCCGTTCAAGTTGTGTTGGGTTTGTAACATTGAGGCCTACACACATGTCTATTTTGAAGATATTATGAGCAATTTGATTTTTAGGCCTTCCTAGATCCATTTTGTATCACACCTCCCCACTAAAGACCTTTTGGTCCTCCAAAAGGTTACAAAATGGACCTTACAGATTACATACTCATAAGGATAAACAAAACACCATGTTGTACAAAAATGATGTTATAACAGGTCATGATTTCAACATGTATGATTACATTAATGGAAGCAAAATACAATGAAGACGTGACATCCACTTCTAACAAAACCAAGTGATTGTTTTCTTTCCTTCATGGTGTTCCTCTTGCTTCGCTGGTAATGCCTCTTCCTTTTTGAGTACATGCGGAATCCTTTTGTCCTTCTTTGGATGAAGCTCCGAATTAAGCTTCCAACAATTAGCCTTTTGATGTCCACCCTTGTTGCAATAAGTGCAGTGGTTTTTTGGCATCCAGACTTGTTTTCCCTTCTCTTTCTTTCGTTGTGGAGTTGAGTCTTTATGTTGTGCTTCCTTCCCGGTCGACATAAAATTCCTATACAAACATTGTCTCTTCCAACACTTGGCCACACAATGCTTAGGTGAATGACAAAAAGTACAAGGATACATATTCCACAAGTTTTGGATTACATGATTATGTTTTTTATAATAAAAAAGAGATTTGGAAAAATCATGACCATTATACCTCTCTCGCTTATCTTCACTTTTCTTTGGGGATGACTTTCATTCACTATCACCATCAAGGAGTGATACACCATCACCTTTCGTTAAGTGTTCCCGCAAGGACTTAAGATGGTCATTTGAAGCATCACTTGCTTCCAATGTTTTGGAGAATGCTCCAATCTCCTCTTCTCCATATCCCAATCCTAAATAACGAGGTCTTTCCACAACCTCTATGGGATTAACGATACCTTGGCCCTTATTTCCAAGGCCCTTTCCTTCATATCCAATCTTGGTTAGAAATTTCAAACCTATACCTCTTGTATGTTTTTCAAATGCACCAAAATAACCATCTTGATGGAAACAATGCGAAATTGATGAATGGCTTCCACTGCATACCCCATAGATGTTTTTTGAATTTGGTGTAGAAGGAAATTCCTTGAATTCTTCTTTTCTTTTGTTGTTCTTTGAAGACTTCCCTTGAAGCGATATCTTTCATTCCAGGTAATCTTCATACAACACTTTCACCATCTCCGACATGGAAAAGAGAGTTTTTCGCATATCCTTCTCATCTTGAGAAAGTCCCTCTTTAGATTCCATTTTCTCAATTGAGATGATCTTTTCCCTCGTAAACATGCAAACTCAAAAACCAACTGTCAACTAGATTTGATACCACTTGCTCTGAAGATCTTTTAACGACAATGGTTGAGTTTTAAAACATGAGTTATTTTACCATTTAGAAAACTTATGAAAGGGGAAGAATTAAAGAGGAAACATAACAACCATTAAGAAATATACATATCTGAAAATGAGCATGAAGAACAACAAACCATAAACACGAAAGTGATAATGGAGTTCGACAATCTCGTGTATGTCTTTGGGCCTTTGTCTGAGTGGGTGCGGCTTTCTTATTTATGTTAAAAGATTTAAAAGTACACCATAACAGTGCCAAAAGGATTACAAACTAATCTAGTCATGTTCTACCAGATCTTGATAACCTAACAAAACCGACGACACTGAAATCAGATGAATAGAGCTCCCAGAAATGGCCCACAAAGGTGCTCTCCTCAATGGCTTCCCTGCATAAAAATGGCTTTGCCTCAACAATTCATCAGCATTTTCCTGATTTGAACCTCCCCCCATGGATTCAAGACCCATATGGTTTATATAGGCTTGAATTGGATAACAACCTCATAACTTCTCCCCAAGATCTGGCCTAAAAAAGGGCCCAAGATCCTCCAAAAATGGATTAAATCTCCAAAAACTGCTGAAGAAATCCATAAAAATCATATAATATAATGGAAAAACCCACAAATAAGAATAATACAGGGAGAAACCCCTTTTCCTCAGGCTCCTGGTCACCTGGGTGCCCTCCAGGTGGCCCTGGGATGGCGCGTGCATTGGTCTGGCCCTTAAGCCCCGACCCGTGGTCGCTTGCATGGCCATATGGCCTCGGGCTATGCTTCCATGTGCACTATATTGTTAGCCCCTAGGTCTTAAGGCTCCGGTTACGCCCTTCGTTGGAGGGCTAGCCCGACCAACTAGGGCTAACCCCTAAAACTTCGTGCCAACAATATTAAGGGTCTGGATCCTATGGGGTATACACAAAATCGGTCACATGTGGCATGTAGTGAGAACCGAGGCTTAATCTTCGAAATGGGTTACACCATAACACATTGGCGCACCAAACGATATGTAACAACGATCATATGTGTAGATTAACGCGGAACCGAAGGCTAAGTGTTGTGTTCTCGTGCCAAGGGGTATAACACATGTCATATGGCAGCGGTTCTATGGAACACGCTGGGGCCTAGCCCCAACCCTTATTCTCCGCCGACCGAACCCACCATTCAATTTAAATATAAATGAAACTGTATAGTGGTAAGAACCACCATGTAGGAGGGCCAGTAGCCCAGCCTACGTGAAGACTTTGGCGCCCATGGAGGTCACGGGTTCGACCCCCACAGACCCTCCATAATTTTTCCCAAATCATCCAATAAACCGACCAATGGAGGGGTGCCACGTGGTAGCCCAAGACTGGTCCACATGGCACCATGTTATACGCCCACCTTTACACCATGTGTCCAACGATGATTCGTCCAACTGTCCACAACATCTTCCCAGTCAGCATGCCACTATACCTGCCACGTCAGCACCACGTGTCGTATGGACTGTACAGACTTGCCACGTCAGTCTTATGAACGTGTCATGTGTCACCCTTGCAGTGGTGCCATGTGTCACAATATAACTGGTCCACAACTACACTTGTCCACATCAGCATGCCATCGCATCCTGCCACATCACCTATATGGCCATACAACCTATACAGTCAACTGCCACGTCAACACTGTACGAATTGTACAGTCATCATTTTTTTGCTTGTTTGGCCAAATGAACATAACACAATATCTTTCGCATACAACATCTGTTTGAGCTCGTTCAAGTTGCGTTGGGTTCATAACATCGAGGCCTACACACATGTCCATTTTGAAAAGATTCTGAGAACTTTTATTTTTAGGCCTTCCTGGACCCTATCTTGGCTCTTGGATCCATTTTGGATTAGTGGGGCCCTTCATTGTGTAAATCACATCTCTCACCTTGTAATTCATTCTTGAAGCCATGATTTGTTGAATACGTTGAATTTTGAGTTGATATAAGCCATTAACCATTTGATAATTTAATTTGGATCACACCTTCCCATTGGGAGGATTTTGGCACCCAAAATCTTCCAAGGAAAGATGAGGAAAATTTATTTTTCACTTGGTTCCTTTCATACCATTTTTCTCTCCTTTTTGTTTGTCTTTAGAGGCCAATCTACCATATCTCTTGTTGTCCAAATTGCTAGTCACTCATTCCTTTCTCTATAGAATTATATCCTCCTCCAATTCTTCAAGGATGTGTGGTGCAAAGTCTTTTATGGTGGGAAGAACATGATGATATCTTCTCCACCGAACATGGAAGGCTCAAACAATCTCAGATGCTCAACTTTCACTAGTGAATTAATTTGCACATATGGAGGAAGGCTCAATCTGAAATCGTTTTCATTTACTTTTCAAATGATGTTGAAAGATCTATATCATAGGGGATTGAGTTTCTTGGTTGCTCCTTGTAGAGGTTCCTTGTGGAGGTAAGGCCACACCTTGTCTCCAATGTATAATTTATGGTGTTCTATGTGTTGGTGATGTCTAGCTTTATACTACTATTGGGTTTTCTCAAGTTGCACTTGCACTTTCAAGTGTATTCCTTGGATCTTTTCCATGAATATTCTTTCCTTTCTCACTTCTCTTTACACCTTTGGTTCTTCCTTTTCTACCCATACATAAGTTGAGGTAAATAGTTGAAGCAAGTTTCAAAAGGTTATTTGTTTGTGGAAGAATGGAGTGCTCGATTGAATGAGTGTTGAATATACACAAGTTGATCATCCCATGTTTTCAAATGATTGCTATTATAATCTCTCAACAATTGCACCAACACCCAGTTGACAACTTCAGTTTGTCCATTGGTTTGGGGATTATCATGAAAATTAATTTAATACCTCAACTTGGTATCCATCTCTTCCTAAAGTGCTATCCAAATTTTTTCCAAGAACCTGCTATTAGATATAACATGGTAATGAAATTATGTTATTGACATGCCATGATTTTCTATTCATGCAAAGATAAGAGGAAATGATATTAGAACCCTTGTTACCCATTCATAACCATGGATGTTGACAACAAACTTTTAGGCATGTGTGGGTATGGAACAATCATAGTGGAATAATCATGGAATAATAATGACGAGTAATCATGGAATAATCCTGATGGGTGACAATCATGGTGAAATAGAATGGATTAATTGTTTAGTAATGCAATGACTTTGACCAAACCAATGATAACTTATGCAATTGGAGTATCCCTAGAATAGGTAACCCTCTTGCAATTGTTTTGAGTAATGGACATGTCCTTAGACAATGAGCATGATATTAATCACCATAAAACTTAAATAACAATAATGCTCTATCAAGAAGGAGATGTTTTCAATTGCCTAAGTTGAGTTAAATGATTCTAACTTGATGACATAGATCATTGAAATGATTTTTTAAAAATGTAAGGTACCATTAGATTTGAATTATCATAAATCCCCATTATTGCCTACAAGATGATAGATGAGGTAGGCAAGTTGAAGTTTGTGGAATTACACAAACAAAAGGGGTAGAAGCACTAAATGTTGTATACATCTAACCATTAAGAGATTAGTGATAACCTGATTGGGTGCTTTGATATGAATGACAACAATATGGAATTTCCATTTTAGAGTAGCTAATTAAAGCACATGTTCCACTTTTGTGTATCCATGTCGTGTTGAATTTCTTAGGGAGTTATGGAAATTGGGGAAAATCCTCTAGGATGAATTGATGTAATAATAAGATTTCAATCTCTCACTCTCTTTCTCTATCTCTCTCTCTCTTGATTACGAGATTGGAAATTGCTAAAAGTGAGTGGTAAGATCTCTTAACAATTTTGGTAAATGGATGGAACAATATGAGTAATCCTAAGGGCATTAGAAAGGATGATAGTGATGATTCGTATCATCTAAATGTTGAGGTTAAGTTTTAGGGTGTCAAGATAGAGATCTTCTAGAAATTCAATTCACTTGAACCAACATGTCCTTTTAATAGTAACTGAAGTTATCTTCGTGCATGCGTAAAAGGACCTTGTTGGCTCTGTTATCGCACAGATTATAGCTTGGGAAAATCCCAACCCAAGTCACAAAGGTGAGACAACTACGAGAGTACCTACCCATTGTCACCTTAGATAGAAACTCCCCTCACTTTAGTGGTGGTGCAATCACCACAAGGGGGGAATCCCGGTGACCCTAGATGGATTGAGATGGAAAGTGAGATGATGATGAATGAGCACCCATATAGGTCAAAATTGGAGAGGAATAAAGGCTTGAAGATGAGACTTTGTGAGAGGGAAAATGGTTTCCAAGTGTTGAATACCTGCAAAACTATGTCATCCATGCCTGGAACAAGACAAATGATGATAAACCAAGCCTTTAATCAAAAGGGATCGAACAAGAATCCTTGTTGTCCCAAATTGAAACAGTAAATCAACAATGAATGAAGTTAATAGTTGCAAAACTAACCACCAAAATCATTTACAAGATGATGGAAACAAAGTTATCAATGACTAGTTAAACTTCCAATTAATAAAGCAAGACTTTGGTGATGTTTGAAGGGTTGTGATATGATGTTATCAAAAAGTTTTTATGACATCCAAATGGCTGTATCAAACAATTGCTACAATAGAAAATTCTAGCCACCAAAATCAACAAACAATCCACCCAAAATATAGCCAATAACAAGTAGATTTAAGATGGAAGCTTGTAAGAAATTTTTAGTGGTAGAAGGGTGAGCAATGAATGAAGAGAATATGATTTTGTAGAAGCCCTAATGGCTGTATCATTAGTTTTTAACAACAAAGAGGATTACTTGGCTAAATAAAATTCTCTTAGGGCACAAGAAAGATTATAGCATATAGAATCAATTCCAACTTAGACAATAACAATATCTCAACAATTCATGTATACCAATGCAATGCTTTTATATCTCCAATAAAAATTAGACTAGCTCTTAATAAATTGGGAAATGGGGTCTCTTGTGTAAAATATAGGTTTATTACTTCTCTAGGGGTGTAAGTCTTTTTACTCCCTAGAGCAAACAAACCTAGCAAGGTAAATCTACAAGGGTGTAAACCCTTTTACACCTTGTAACAACCTTTACAAAGTAGCTTATTCAATGATAACAAAGTATACTTGATGGAGGGTGTATGCCCTCATAATCTCCAAGGTTTTAAACTAATTAAATCTTGAAAAAAGAAGAAACAATACAAGAAATGCAAAAATTCCTTACCAATTCCAAGACTAGCATGAAGAAACCCTTCTTTATCAAGAATATTTCATCAAAAATGCCAAGAAAAAGCATCCAAGAGATAGCGACTTAATTTTCTTCACCAATATACAAGTACTAGCATCCAAAAGAGAGAGATAGAGAAACATTCCCAAGTAGGGCGAAAATTTCAGCCATGTAATATGTAATTCTCAAGTGAGTTACAATGAAAATGAAAAATGACTAGACCTTTATTTATATAAGGTTTTGTAAAACCAATTTGTCCACTTATCTAAAGTCAATCAAAAATTAGGGAGGCCAATCTCCTCTATTTTCCCTTTTACATCTTAAAATTCAAATTGCATAAAGAAAATCCCCTTTTAGGGGTGCCGTCATGCCATAAAGGGTGATGTTAGGCCTTTAAGAGGGACTATTTGACATATGATGAAGAACGTTGGGCCTCCAAAGGCCATATTCCCTGCTACCAAGTGCCATAATGCATGCCAAGTGTCTCTCTCTCCATGAAACCATGTCACATCACCATCAACCATGAGAGCCCCATCAAAAACCCTAAACCCATGTGATGTCTAGGGCCTAGAAGATGACGTCTTAGGCCTCTAAATGCAAATTTTTGGGTGCAATGGGATGAAAATTGATCACCTCATGTCTCTAAGTGCCTTCAATGAAAACATTCCTTCTCTCATGTGTCCAATTAGAGGGGGTGCATCATCCAACCTATGGGCTCCATGCCCCAATGAAGGTCCAAGTGAACTTGTGTCTCCATGAAAATACTTTCACATGGAAAAGCCCTGCAAAGACAAACAGATTCTCCCTCCAAGGGTCCACAAGTCACACATATCATGCTAAGTAAACTACATATAATAAAAGAAACACCCAAACATGTGCATCAAATCCCCCCTTTTCAAGATAAACATGCTCAAAGACCTTATACAACTTGCCAAATTTAACTATGGGAGGGTTTTCATGGTGACCTATTGGGTAGATCATTCCCCAAGTCAAGGAGTGTTTCCCAAGAAGACCCTTTCTAAGTCATGTAAGAGAGTGTGAAGTGGACGTGGGTGTAACTTTTGGGCATGGGGTTTCTTGACATACAAGGGCTCATATTGTCTCATTTATGGGTTCATTTGTTGAGGGTGCGCTTGCTCTTGAGTTACCAACTATTTTCATGCCACCTTTTTCCAAGCCCCTTTTTTCCATATTTCCAATCCATGCTTTCATTTGTAATTTTCAAATTTGAGGGTCCCCCTTTAAGGGTTTCCAAGCTTTAGCATTACATTTTTGGGATCGGGGTGAGCACTGAGTAAATAGAGCTCAAGTTGGACCGACTTTTGATTATCCTTATTTGTTGTGTTGAATTTATTTTTAGCATTGGTTTCTTATTATTTTATAGCATCTATGATCTTCCTTCGGGCCATCAACCCCTCTTCCCATGAAATGAGGTACAATCCCTTCTTGGGTCAATAATGCCCGAAAACTAAAAGATGAGGAAACAAAGGGAAATGAGTGTGGAAAGTGATAGGTATGGATGGGAGTGGTACGATGACCCATCAAGGAGACTCCCTAGTAGCAACCCTTTTCCCTATGGTAACCCACTTTCTAGGATAACATGTCAACCACCAAGGTGACATGAGGAAAAAGGCATAATTTCCAAGCAAACGTTTTCAAAATCAAGAAAGGATCCTTTGCACATGTTCAAATGCTTCAAATATTAAAATGACACTTACCACGACACCGGACTTGTTACATCATGAATCAAGACATGTTTTCCTCTATGGGCCAAGTTGGGTGTAGTGGATGTTGTTGCGATCAATTGGATGGTTATGTATGGTGAGTGAAGGGCTCTGCCGGCTGATTTGCCTCTCAATACTCCATGTTTGCAACCTATAGGCCTCGAGACATCATCTCCTTAGTTATTCCTAGAAATGGGGGATAACAGGTTCATGTAAAGTTGTGTTGGGTGTAAGTTCCCACTATCAAATCTCAAAAGAGAATTACTTACCATATTGAAATTAAGCTTATTTTGGAAAGCATTGAGATCTCAACACAATGGAAAGTATTTTCATCCCAATGTTATGCCCAAAGATATAGAGTTTGATCAAATGGTTTTGGCTAACTACATAGATCATTTTTAGAAAACTTACCATTGATTGTAGCAATTGATTTATGATTTGAAGAGAAACAACCAGAGCTTGTGACTATAATATTTTAGAATACTTCTCCTATTCTTGATGTGTAAGTACACTAAAATTGTTTCATGTTAAAAAGTGGTGTTCCTTAGTTATGACAAAGACATCAAACAATTGAATTTCATCATTATTATGACATATAATAGTGTGTGAAAGTTACTTGTTCAATGACTATTTGGGTTGAATCGTGTATAAATTATTCATATAAAGAGATGGTTCAAGCTTGGTGAGCATTGTATTATACATAGTGCTACTTAGGAAAGAAAAGCGATTGAAATAGTGGATGGAAGTGTATCATAAATATGGTATCATGACCCTTATCTACATTCTAAGTTTTGTGAAAACACTAATCTTGTTTTGATTTTATGATTCATGAGAGCGAAACATATTGAAGAATTGGTAGTGGGAAAGTTGGGGCAACAACCACTTTGAGATATCCTTTTCCCAAGTGTACCTCATAGTTGTCTGGTTGTGTTTTAGAGACTCTAAAGGAATGAACATAATATAACTTTACTACACAAAATAGGCTCTAGTGTGTTTTGTTAATGTTTGTTGTGGGCTCAAGAGAATGACCCAGTTGTTTAGTGTGTGCATGTAAGAAATTATACACATGAAAACCTCGTTGAATGGATTGACATAATATTTTTATCAATTAGAAGCATGATTGGGTTTAGATATTTGTCATCAAAGAGAGTATTGAGAAGATTTGGGTTTATTCAATAATATCTTAGAGGATTCTAGTGATCAAATCATAGATTTTGACATGGAAATATAGCTAGATTTGAATCCTACATCGATAAAAATGGAAAAAAACACAACACGAAATTGAAGGATCTTACAATTGGTGAGGACCTAGTGAATTTCTTTTACAAATCATCAAGAATGGTAGTCCTAAAAATGAGTAAATCAAGTAAGGTTATGTGACTTTATAACCTCGGGGAAGGGTCAAATATGAATAATGCTACAATTCATGGCAATGAGATGATGATTTAGCAATGGATGCATAATTATAGGAATCTTTTTGTGGCATCACATTATTTTGCTAAGTATAATCCAACTAGGAATATCCCTTTTCTACTAAGTGAGCTTTGTACTTCTCCACTTTACCTTCCCCCCATATACTATCAATAGGTTTTCTTCTAGCTGGAAACTCAACTAGATCCTAAGGCTCATTCTTATCTAAGGAAAAAATTCTTCAACCATGGCCTTCATCCATGGTTTTCTATCCTCTGTAGCCACTACTTCCCTAAAAATTCTAGGATAATCAAAGTAATAGATAAAAAAAAAACTAGAACGAAATTAGGTGAAGTATACCTTTCTGTTTTCCTTCTTTGCCAATCTTATCTCCTAAAAAATGGAGCACGAGGTTCTTCTTATTTTAATTCATCTTATTTTGTTGAGTCATATTTTTCATCATTCAACTCAAAATCTATTATCTCTAGATATTTTTCCCTTTGTAGGACTTCCTATTTGGGAACATCTTTAATCTCTCTAAAAACAATATCTTGACCGCAAACAATCTTCTTAGTTACTGGGTTCCAAAGTTTATAACCTTTTATATGATATTTATAACCAATAAAGATATATTTTTCATCTTTATTATCCAACTTACTCCTATTTTCCTTTGGAACATGTACATAAGCATCAAAACCAAAAAAATTGAGATGTTTAAGAGAGGTTTTTTACCAGTCCATGCCTCATGCGGAGTTTTGTCACCAACATTGATGAGGGTGATCGATTTACCAAGTATCATGCAATATCCACTACATTTTCCTAGAATTCCTATCCTAACCCAACACAACTGAGCATGCTCATTTTATTTTCCATCAACATCCTATTCATTATTTCCACAACTCCATTCTATTGAGGTGTGCATGTAGTAGTCTTTTACCTAGATATTCCACACTTATAGAATTCCTCGAATTTATTTCTGTAGAACTCTCCACCATTATTTGTCCTCAACACCTTTATTTTCTTCTTTTCCTAATTCTCTACGAGGGCCTTAAACTCTTTAATTTTTTCAAAGACCTCATATTTATTTCAGAGGAAATAAATCCATGTGTTCCTTGAGAGATCACCTATCAATGAAAAATAGTACATAGATTTATGTAATGATGGAGCATGCACATGTTCAAACACATCATTGTGTATCAACTCTAAGATTCCCTTTGATCTTGTAACACCAAATGATTATATTTCCCGATTATGTTTACCATTTACACAATGTTCATAGAAATCAAAATCTAGTGTATAATCAAACATATCTTCAACCATAACTTTACCATGTAATGTTCAAACGCCCTTCTCTCAAATATGTCTTGGTATTTGATGCCATATCATTGTCTTTCCTCTAGAGACATTAGAGGTTTTGTATTCTTCATTTCCACCCTCAGAAACAAAAAAATTGTTACACTGATCAATGATAATGCTTCCCAACATCTTTTATAGAGTTCCATTCCAAACTTCCCTCATCAACACCATTGTTCCTCAAACCATTTTGTAAGTTTCCTTTTCAAACACAGTATGTATACTTGCATCACTCATCTTACTTATGGATATTATGTTTCTAGCTAGCTCTTGAATGTGGAAAACCCCAAGGAGTGTTATAATCCTTCCATCCTTGAGAAGAAACTTAACTCTTCCATTTCCTATGATTCTAGCTATCGAGTCATCTCCTAAGAAAACATCACCTCCATATACTTTTCATATTCACAAAACCACTCGTCGCAAGGAGTCATATGAAAAAAAAACCCTAGTCTATCAACTATACATCATGATCTGGATGTGTGCTTGTAGAAGCCAAATAAACATCCCATCCTTTCTCTGAGGATGTCTTCCCTTCTATGGAAGAAACATCATCAAATCCCTTTCCTTTATCAACATTTTTAGATCTACAATCCTTCTTAAAATGCCTAGATTTACCACATTTCCAATATTTCCTTAAATATTTTTCTAGAAATTTATATCTACCTCTAGATTTATATATCCCTCTTGAAGACTTTTTTTTTATTTCTATATTGGGGATGAACTCTTATAAATAAGGCATGAATTCTATGACTATCCATGGTTTTCTGCCTCAATTCTTTTGATAGAAAGGATGCAACCACAACATCAAACGTTAATGTGGTTGTATTACTCCCAATAGCTACAACTAGACATGTCAACATAAACTAATGCACTTATCTTCATCATAAATTTTAATATCAATATGCAACAATTGATGTACCGCAATGTTAAAGGAATTTAGTGTTGGAATACTGAGAGCGGGTGGGGGGTGAATCAGTTTGATCACTTTTACCACTTTTAACCACAATATATA
>JZKD02S1676687.1:361895-373738 GCA_000966675.3 Picea glauca | reverse complement strand
CTATAACTCTGTTGCAACACTTTCTGTAACTTTGTTGCAACTCACTATAACTATGTTGTAACTTTGTTGCAACACTATGTTGTAACTGTACTTTCTCCTTCGAATTTTGTGTTGTTACTCCAAGGAGGCTACAATAAACAAGTTCGAGAAATGGTCTTAAGATATCATCCATAAATCTTATAAGTGTGTCATAGATATTGTGTAATATAAATTGCATAATGACTCACTCATGCAATCCATGTGTTTTTTTGAAAGTAACATTCCAAATTATTCTTTGTGTATATTGTCATATAGGTATCCTTACTTCTAATCCAACTTCATGATAACACATGCTTACAATATTTGGTTGATTAGTGCCTTGATTATTTGTAGGGGATATATATATTACAATATATTACAATATTACAATATTACAATGTAATAGTAATGCCATATTACAATGTAATATGGCATTACCATATTACATTGTAATATGGCATAAAATATGGTATACCATATTTGATGTAATTTTTTTTTTTAAAACCTAAATTCATCGTGGCAATATCGACGCAAGTTCATTGAAATTTTCCACAAATATTCGTCACATATACAACATGTGCATCGTAAGTTATTGGCTTGGCATAACTTTTCGTCCCAATTGTGACGAAGTTTCATCGTAATTACCACATTTCTTCGTTGTTATTTCGACGATAGTTCGTCGTAATTGCGACGATGTATAGGGTTAACCAATATTGAAGGTGGTGACAAGTGGAGAGCTATTTTCGTCGATGTTTCCATGCACACTTGAATCGTGGATATAGCGACAAAATTATTTTGACGGAAAAAAATATCGCCTTTCGTGGAAATTATGATGGATAAGTGTGGCAATATCAACGAAAAACCGTCGCAAATTTTCTCATATGTACTAGTGAGAATATGTTGGAAACTATCCTGATCAAAATTTCTAGAATCCTTGATGTTGTTAAAAATGTTTTTATCAGGGTAGACTGTTCTCAAGATGAAATTTTTCAGTATACAACACTTTTCAAAGAATCTCATGACATTTTCACATGGTCGTATGAGGAAATTCCTGGAATGGATCCTCGGATTTTCGAACATGAGATTCAAACCTATGAAAATGCTAAGTCGATTTGGCTAAAATTACGACCAATCAACTAGAGGAAAGAAAAAATAATCAAGGTAGGCTTTATCTATCCAGTCCCATTGATGGAATGGGTATCCAATCTCGTTCCCCACTCTGGTAGACTAGAAACAAGGTAGGATTCAAGTATGCATGGATTTTCATGATTTGAATAAGGCATTTCCTAAGGATAACTTCCCTATGTTTTTTATTGATCAAATTCTTGATGAATGCGTAGGAAATGAGATTTTCTCATTCATGGATGGTTTTTCTAGTTATAACTATATACATATCCACCTCGAGGATCAATATAAGACAACTTTTATTTGTCCTTGGGGAACCTTTATGTACAAAAACATGCCTTTTGGCCTTAAAAATGTTGGAGCTATTTTTCAGCGGGCCATGATGTTCACTTTCCACGATCTTAAGAACATAATGGAGGATTATTTGGATGATCTCACTGCCCACTCACGTAAGAGGGCATGACATATTCTACACCTCCATCTTTTCTTCGAGAGATGTCGCCACTATCGAATTTGCTTGAATACACACAAATGCATTTTTTGTGTGACTTCAGTATGTCTCTTAGGATTTATTGTTTCAAATGAAGGGACCATAGTTGACCCTTTGAAGGTAGAGGAACTAATTTAGTTTCCTATCCCACAGAAAATATGCAAACTTCAGAGTCTACAAGGAAAGGTGAATTTCCTTTGATGTTTTGTACCAAATTATGCTAATATCACAAAAGGTTTTATGCGCCTATTGAATAAGGGGGTTCCATTTTATTGGGACGAATCAACACAACGTTCTTTCGATGTATTGAAGAAATATTTAGTTTTGACTCCTTTACTTATCCCCCCATATTATAATAGATATTTTTTGCTATATCTCGCGCCAACTGAATCTTTGATTGAAATGGTATTGGTCCAAGAGGATGATAATCTCTAAAATCATGTCATCTATTATCTATGTCGGGCCTTTATGGGACCTAAAATAAAGTATTCACACGTCCAGAAACTAGCCTTAGTAGCATTTCATGTTATTAAACACCTCTGACATTATATTCTTTTGTGCAAGATGACATCATGAATCTAACCCTTTTTAGTATGTTTTGACTTGACGAATAATTGGAGGGAAGTATAACAAGTGGATTGTTGTTATTTAGGAGTTTGATTTGGATTTTGCTTCTGCCAAATCCAGGAAGTTGTTAATCTTCGTCGAACTGATGTTGGAGTTCCTAGTAGAGTATCAGGAAAATGAAGTTATTGAATCACTTCTTGATGAGCGTATATTCCTCATCTCTTCTACTAACCCTTGGTACATATATATCCTTATATATCTCCAGACTCTCAATTTTTCCCTGCATTACTAAAAGGTTGAATGATGTTGGATTTGCCATTAGGGGAAGAATTAACTTATCATCAAGGATACTTTGTATTGTCGAGGAATTGATTCAATTATTTTTCATTGTTTAACCCATGATGAAGAGGAAGTTGTGCTTAATTAATTTCACAATGGATCATGTGGCGATCAATTATCAGGATTGGCGACAACCCATAAGATATTTTGGCATGATATTTAACATAGCCTCCAATTCTATTACAATAAATTACTCCCTACAGTCTTTGGGCCAAAACCACAATAGATTAGAACCCAAGGAATTTGTATCAAACTCTATTTAAACAATCAATTAGGAATAACTACCTACAATAACTAACTTTTAGAAAAGGGAAGAAGAGTGCACCTGTAATCCTATGTTTGAAGTAGATCCCACTTGATGTCTTTCGCTATGGAATTCCTTTTGAACAACCCTCTGAAATTTCTACAGACAAAGAAATATGCAACTGCAAGAAAGTATTTATCCACCAACTAACTTATTGTAAATAGTTTAGATTCAATGTTATATTCAAAATATCATACATATAATATCATCAAAATCATAAAATAACACAAAGAATTAAACGAGACTAAGAGTTCTTTTATTGATGATAGAAAATGGGATTGGTTACTAGCAAGAGAAGGGGTTCCATTTTTTTTCATTTTATATTGTTTCATAACTAATCATAATCGAGGAGTAGATATTTTGTAGTAGCCATATTAGGAGGGGTTCCTCTTTCTTTGTACTTGCATAAAATCTATATTAGCGAAAAGAGAGTAGAGCAACCTCACCTTCTATCTAGGTTTTCTCCTGTATTGGGTTTCCTAGGTCATATCTTGTGTTTATTTGTGGATGGTGGGTGCATTTATTTCTATTCTCTATTTTTTCACATTTCAAATATTTCATATGTTTTGTAAGAAGAAAACTAGTAATCAAGAATATGAGATCTAAAGGAAAAATAACCTTAATAATAAACATTTCAATTATTTATCATATTTATTGTGAAAAAATGTTCCAGTGGAATATCCATGACAATTTACAGATCACCAACTATTCCAGGATCTCATTCTCAAGGGTGCAAGTCAATAGATTTGACTTTTACATATTAATCTGCATGCTTGTAGTGGTGCAATACAAATCCATGATGGACTTTAGCATTTTAAACTTTTGCACCTTACCTACACCAAATATCTTTATTTCATCAACAAATAATAAATGAGTTAGGAAAACCTCAGGAGAAAATTTCCTTTAAGTATTGTCCTCTTTGTGTTTTCAATGAGTTTGTTAAGGCCCTCTACCATGATAAGAAAAAGTAAAGGAGACAAGGGACATCTCTATGTCAGACCTCTAGATGATATTAAAAAGTAAGACAGGGAGTCATTAATTAAAAATTCAAAGGAAACAGATTCAATATAGCTCATTATCCAATTAACAATGTGAAAATGAATTCCAATCTAAATCAAAGCAATCCTCAAGAATGTCCTGTGGAATTTGTCATATTCCTTTGGAAAAAAAAATTAAGACAAATGATGGCACTGTTTTGGTCTTGATGGAGTGAAGGGCCTCTTGGGCCAAGGAAACAAAGTTATGTATCTGTATTTTAAAAAGAAACCCAAATTGTTCCTTAGAGATAACATCCCTTAATATTGGTTTCAATTGACTAGATATTATCATAGATATTAGCTTGTATATCCGGTTACAACATGACATAGGTCTCAAATATTCAAAGAGGATGTCTCCTTTTTGGGGGCGATCAAATCCAAGAAAGTAGTTTTGAAAGAGACATGGAGTTTTATATACGTTTGTTATTATTGGACAAACTTGAGCAAATATTATTTTATAAGATCGTCGAAACCAAGGATAAATTCAAGTGAAAGTCCACATGGACCTGGACTCTTAATTTTTTGGAACACTTTCAACATGGACATGATTTCCCTCTCTATAATGTCCTCCTAAAGGGACTCATTAATCTCCTCTATGATATATCTTGGTAAAAGTTCGACTACCTATAAGATTTCCCTAACATGACAGTCAAGGTGTTTAGACACAAATACCTGAAAAATAACCAACACCAACTTTGGAAATCTCATCAAGCGAGGATACCAACTAACCAAACAAATTTCTGATTTCAGATATCAAATTGAGTTTTCTCTGACGGTTCTCATAGATGTGAAAAAAATTAGAGTTATTGTCTCCTTCCTTGAGCCATATTGCCCCAGTTTTTAGTCGCCACTTTGATTCTTTTAAAGCCAAAAGATCAAGCTTCTTTCTTAGAAAATTTCCTAACTCAATCTCTTCCTCTAAAAGGGATTCTGCGGACCTCAAAATAAAGACGTAAACATGCCTAACCTCCCTTAGAAGCGAGAGATTTTTACGGTTCAAGTCATGGGTCAAAATCCTAGATACATGTTTGATTTTTTCAAGAATTTTTTTCCATTTTTTTTTTGCATATTTCCATTTATTTATTTTTTTGCATAAATGAGCATTTATGGGATGAACCCATTCATCAACAATAAGTTTCCTATAATAAATTTCCTTCAACTACTCATAATTTAATTTTAAGGGAGATGGGGGTTTAAACCCACATTTTGAAATATTCAAAATTATTTGCATATGATCCTAAATACCTTCAACCGTCATCGTAAATTTGATTATCCATGAGTTTTCCAACATGTATTCTACCACCAAGAACCTATCCAACCTTTTTTCCAATAAATAATATCCTTTTCTCTCGTTTCTCCAATTCTAAGAGATATTGGGGGCTCCAGGTCTGTAACTTATGGGAAGTTATCAAATGGGAGCCAACAAATCCTTTCTAGGATGCTTCCCCAGATTTATTTTAGGGACAAAGTAAAATTAAGATATCCACCTAAGATAACATTGTAGGCCTGAAGGATTCTATATTCATTTAAATCCTCCCAGAAGGGGATTTTAGCAGCATAGGGATCATATATGTTTACAATTGAAAAGGAAGCCACCACGGAATAATCCTCCACATCCAAAAAAACACCAGATGGAGTAACAATAGAAGAGATAGATTTAAAATTGGGGCTCCATGCTAAAATGAGCCCCCCTGAAAAACCTATCAAGTCACTTGCATAAAAAGACCAATCCCGTAACCAGGATCTGAAAGCTTCCATTGAATTTTCTCCTAAGCACATTTTTTCTTGAATTATTAAGATGTCAAGCTTACAATATGGGACCACTCTTTTGAGGGCCTAAATTTTTGAGATGCCCCATACCCCACAAGCGTTGAGAGAAACAATAATAATTTATAACCTTTTTCTATAGGGGATTTCCCCAATCCAAGGGCTCTAATGATTGTCAATTGTTCGTTTTTTGTATATCATTCATAACACATTTCTAGGATAAGGACAAATGTTATTTTATACAAACATGAGGGGTCGTACCCCTTTCTAATGCTATACCTTCAACATAAGATGCCTCTTTCCATTTCTTGACTATGGACCTTAACAGATAATCCGATTTTAAGATGGATTTGGAGGAAAAGGAGAACAAGAGATAATTTGAGGAAGGTGACAACAGAGTCAAGTCTAGTGGAATGAGGGTTTTAGGGGGGAAACCCTCATCAGATAAAGGGGAGGAAAATCCACCATATGGTTCCAAAATCATTGTGTCAAAAAGGACCTAAACTTCCTTAGGGATATGTGGGGGATAAGATGAAAAAACATTACCCTCAACAAAATCCACAAACTTGACATTTGATTCCAAAACAATATCCATAGCAGTATTGAAAAAAGGTAGGTCTTTTATAACATGACAAATTGACTTACCATATTCCACTATTGATTGAGCCCCTGTAGAAAGAACAAAGTGTATGGATTTCAAAGGGACTTGAGGGATATTAGATGAAGAAGAGTCTTCATCTGTCACCCATTTTGTATCTTCGGTGACCTCGATGGATTTCTGCTTCCAATATTTTTTTAAAGGAAAGACCTATGAAGGGAGCCCACAACATTGAACCATCAGGTGACTCACCTCATGGCACCCAAAGAACCTAAAGGGAACTCTCTAGTTATATATTTGTTGAACCCATGTGAAACTACCATAAGAAAATTCTATTTCACCTAGAAAACCATCTCTAAGATCAAATTCTATATGTAGTCATGCCCACCTCATGTCTAGTTTGGTTTTCCAACCCAGCTCGCTCCCCACAAACTTTCCAATTTCGTTACCAATGGATGCTGGGATGGCCTCGTTCTATAACACCATTGAAAAATTGTGCAGGAGTGCCTAGACTTTAGTAGGATAAAACACATCTTGGGCCGTGTTGAAATTCATGATCCATTCCTTCAGGTTGAGATATGAAGGCCCCCAATTCCAGACTTGAAGGTCCCCAATTCCAGACTTAACTGAAAATATTTTATAAATCCTCTTTAGAATTAAATTTGAAAACAATCCAAGTTCATGAGAGTGTATGGAAAATAGTTTTGTATCCTGATAGGCCTTACCAATTTAAGTCGATCCACCCCGCTATTCAACCCAACAAGGCTGTAATTTTTCTCATATCAACATCCTCCCCCACTAACATTCTCCTCTTTTATTTCCTTACCTTTCAACACTTGGCCTTGTTCTTGGGAAGAAGTGAGGATTCTCCAATACATGACAAAAGGATCTCATAACAAGACACTGGTAAATTCTCTCCCTTCACCACAAACCGACTATGTTCATGTGATTTTCTCCCTCTATACTTGAGCAACTCCCACTCCCCTTCTTAGCTTGAATGCGGTCACATGCATGAGTTAATTGCATGCATAGGACTTTGACGTCCTCCTCCACCACAAAAGTCTTCGAAAAATTGGAGATGAGAGCTAATTGAGTGATACTTTCCATCGAATGGTTCCCAATCCCTGTCACCATCATTGTGACTGTGCTTCCACACGCTGACAAACTCCTCATCACTGAAGAAGATATCTGTAGGACCAATCCCCTCTACCTTGTAATCAAGTGAAAATACCCACACATTTTATCCCCCGATTGCATGACCTGTTGAGTGGGTTTTCATAACAAAGAAAGAATGCAACCTACCGAGACCAACTCCATCGATGGGAGATTGAGCCTATCGGAGTAGAGACAAATCAGATGCTATGCCCCTCTTAACTTCATTCCAAACTAAATTCAACCATATTAAAACATTGTCAATAATTTTCACTCATAGTTAAGCATAATTAAAGATAGTCAAACTTGATCAATTATAGTCTTGGCCTTAGAGGAGAGGAAGCATCTAGTGCATGTAGTGTTTTCAAATTCAATAAATAATAAAAAAAATCAATATTTTAATAATAATGTGTTTGTTTTTATAGGTATTTTATTTGTTGTGGTAACCCCAATGGTAAAAATTTCCACCCATACTTAGGGAGAGTGAGTCCACAATTAACAACCATAGTGTCAAAGAATTTAAATTTCAATAATTTGTACTTGTTGAATCAAGAGGAGTTTATTATGATCCAAGTCATATAGAATCATAATTAAAAGAGTTTTGATATAACTTTCAATATCATAATTAAATAATATTTTATTTTTTTCATAAATAAAATCACATATTATTATATTATTATATTATTATATTGTTATTTATTATATTTTAAGTGATGAATAAAATCACATTATTTAAAAATATTATTGAATGATTTTTATACATTCATTTACATATTAGAAAAACATCCATATAAAAAAGACCTTACCATAATAAATTTTTAACTTTATATATAATAATTATAATAATGATGAGTACCCTTTAATGTTTTACAACTTATTTATATGATTTTATTTTTAATCTTTTCTTGATTAGAATATGTAATAAGTAATCTTTAATGTTTTACATAAAATCAGATAATTAAAAATAGTTAAACATAATCAACCATAGTATTGATCTTAGAAGAATATAAACCACTACTATATCAGTTTTTTCATATTCAATAAATAATAAGACAATCAATATTTTAATAACAGTGTGTTTGTTTTTATAAGTATTTTATTAACTGTGATAACCTCAATGGTAAAACTTTCCACCCATCTTACGGAGCTTAGAGAGAATGAGCCAACAATTTGAGAACCATAATTTGAAAGAATTTAAATTTCAATCATTTATATTAATTGAATCAAGTGAAGTTTATTATGATCCAAGTCATATAAAATCATAATTAAAGGATGCTTTGATGTAACGTCCATACCATAATTAAATGATATTTTAAGTTTTTGATAAATAAAATCACATATTATTATATTGTTGTTTATTATTATATTTTAAGTTTTTATAAATAAAATCACATTATCTTAAATATTAAATATTATTGAATAATTCTTATACATTCATTTACATATTAAAAAATAGTTTACTTTTAATAAATTATGTACTTTATATTAAATTAGTAAAAAAAAAATTAAGATAAAAAAAATTTAACTTTTATTTTTTTAAGAAAATATCTAATAAGTACTCTTTAATGATTTACAACTCATTTATATGATTTTATTTTCAACTTTTTCTTCGTAAAAATATGTAATGAGTACACTTTAATGTTTTAAATAAAACAATAATTATAGATAAATTTCTTTTTGACTTTATATTTTTTATAATTTGATTCATAATTTTTTAATAAAATTTTAACTTTATAATTATAAATAATTTTAATTAAAATTATAAATCAATTTAATTCATGAAATTATAATTATATATAAATGGCTTTTTAAATTTGATTTCAGCCTAATTAAATTTATGAAACTATAATTATATTTAAATAACCTTTTAATTTATGTTTTTAATAACTTAATTTATTATTTTTTAAATTTAATTTTTATTTTAATGATTAGATTTTTTTATGTCTCCTCTCACTAACGATGAGTTTCAAACTTAAATCTCTATATAGAAGAAAGCTTTGATTTAACTAAAATATAAATAATTTTTAATTAAAATTATAATTGATTTAATTTATGAAACTATAATTATACATAAATTTCTTTTTGAATTTAATTTTTTTCCCTGACATAGATTCCCCTTGTGATTCAGTGCAGTTAATAAGCAAGAAGCCTTACTATTTTCTACATAGTGATTTCCTATTTGTTTGCTAGAGTTTGTCTAGTCCGCATTATAGGTTGTTAGCCCTTCCAGAGTCACCGTGAATCCTAAAAATGACCTCTGCAACTTTCTCAGGCAGAACCATTCTTTGTGTGACAGGAGCAACAGGTTTCGTGGCCTCCTCGCTGGTCAAGCACCTACTCCACCAGGGTTACACTGTTCACGCCACTGTGCGCGATCCAGGTAATTCCAGTCTCCTCTCATTCAAAAGAATATATTATTTGCACGAATAAGAATATTGCTGGGTGTCGACGCAGAGAACGAGGGGAAGGTGCGGCATCTCGTCGACATTCCAGGCGCTGGGGAGAGGCTCAAAGTCTTCAGAGCGGATCTACTGAAAGAAGGCAGTTTCGATGCTGCCATCGACCGTTGTCATGGTGTTTTCCATGTGGCCAGTCCTGTCAACTTCACCCCCAAAGATCCCGAGGTAAATAAAATAACATATCGCCCCTTCAATTTTCCCCAAACGGCATGCCGTTATCTGCGCCGAGGTATTAACGTTCTTAATAATTAACAACATGAAACTGCTGTTGCGATCCGCAGAGCGATGTCTTGAAGCCGGCAATCCACAGAACGCTGAATGTTCTGAAGGCCTGCACGAACGCTAAAACCGTAAAGCGACTTGTGGTCACATCGTCTGCGTCCACGGCTTCCATAAACGAGTCAGAGGAGCAGAGTCAGTGTATCGACGAAACCTGCTGGACAGACGTGGATTTCCTCCAGACTAAGAAGCCGCCTGCCTGGGTAAATACATAAATACCCAACAGAAAATTTAAAACGTTGCAAGATTCCGCGATTCCTGAGAATTTAAAGTTTTGTGCGTTTAATGATGCAGACACATCCGGTTTCGAAGACGCTTGCAGAGCAAGCAGCACTGCAGTAAGGGAATGAGCCAGGGTTGGATGTGGTGACGATGAACCCTGTCCTGGTGGCCGGATGTTCCATTAACCCCAACGTCCCACAGACCATCGAGGTTGTCTTTTCCCTCCTCACCGGCATTCCCCAAGACCTAGAGGCTTTTAAAGTTATTCAGAGGGTGAACGGCTTCGCTTCGTTGGTTCACGTGGACGACGTCTGCAGCGCCCAGATTTTCTTGATGGACAACCCCTCTGCAGTGGGCCGTTACATCTGCTGTTCCGTTAACAGCTCCTTTCCACAGCTCGCACAATACTTATCCAAACGCTATCCGCAGTATAATGTCCCAACGCAGTGAGTATCAGGGTGAAGAAATTCGCCCTTCTCTTGATATAAGGTGGATTGATTGTATTTACTGTTTGTATTTTCAAAAACAATGATGAAAATTGATCCAGAGGTTTCCAGAACCTTCCCACAAAACAGCTGGCCATGGAACTAACTCTTGATCGTATTCCATATTAGAAGGGTTATATTATTATTTAGAACTAGTACAAGTTTTTCATATTAGTATTCTTATGGATTTATATATAGACAGTAATGGAATACTTGTGTGTATACATCTAGGTTTGAGGATGTGACACCGATCCAAAAAGTAAACCTTTCGTCGAAGAAATTGGTGGAGAGCGGTTTCTCCTTTAAATTTGGAATCAATGAAATCTTCGATGATGCTGTGGACTACTTGAAGACGAAGGGAGTCTTCAATTAATTAACATCATTAAAGGGTGTTTCATTAGCGATAGGAATAATATGGCTGTGTTTGGTTGCATAGATTGAAATCAGGAAGCTTGTTAACATATATTGTAAAGTCTTTGATTGTTGGTTAAGTAGTTGAAATAACTTTTCAAAAAGATTGCTTAATGAATTTAACATTATTAAATGAAATGGGGTGTTTAGTTAGGCATGACAATATTAATGTTGTGAATTTGGTGATATAATATATATTGTGAATTTTAATATAATGGAAAAGTTTGACATAATTATTAGGTGTTTTTTATGAGTGTGTAGGTTTTTTCAATTGGTCATAATAGTTCCAGATTTTTACTTTATCTAAGTTTTCCAAAACTCTCACACAATTAAATCTCAGAATTGGATTCATTGTCGACCATCCATTTGTTTTCCTTTGACTTCAAATATTGATCATCCATGTTAGTTTGCTTTTGATTTGAAATATTTTTCTTGATGTCCAATGTTGTACATATGTTTAGCAAAATAATTATTTTTTTGTAATATTTAAATTACTTTTATCACATATGTAATTGGGTAACCAATTTGATGTCTTATGGCTGAACAACCCCCACAACTGGAAGAAAAGACTCCGACCAAGTTATTATTCT
>JZKD02S1676687.1:314255-338644 GCA_000966675.3 Picea glauca | reverse complement strand
AGTGGATCTCAATCTAATCTAATATCAGAAGAATTGGTTAAGAAGTTGGGATTAAAAACACAAACACATCATAAGCCTTACACACTTAAATGTATAAGCAATCATCATTAGATGCACATAACAAAGCAGTGCACAATCAAATTTGCAATTTCAGATAAGTATGTGGATGAAGTAACTTGTGATGTTGTGTCGTTAAAAGATTGTGGAATGGTCTTAGGTAGTTCGTACTTGTATGATCGTAAGGAAATCTTCTACAGAACAAAGAATCAATATCAATTCACTAAAGAAGGTCATGATTATGTGGTTCATGCTCATCATGTTAAAGCAAGTAAAACACTTCAAACAATGGAACAATTAATGAAGGCAATGCAAGTAAGAGACAAACCACTAATTGTTTCAAATGAAGTAATTGATCTTAAGCAAGAACAAGATATGGTTGTTGAATGGAAAATCAATCATAAGTTGCTTCAAGATAAGCTCATGTCGTGCAGATATTTCAAGTATATCAGTTCATTTGCAGTCGTCCTTTTGATACTGTCATTAGAAATGTTTTCTACATGGATGATAGTGGCTTCAGTAAGATGCAACAGGGTTCAAATGGCTAACAATATCCTGTCAGTTGTCATGATTGTGTTACAGTTGATAATGATGAGACAGGTGCACAGGACAGAGTTCAGAGACAGAGAGCAAGTCGGGTGGCCTATCCCGAGCTTGTTGACTGGTCAGTAACCTTTTGGGGACCAAAATGTCTTTTTGTGGGGAGGTGTGATCCGAAATCAGATCCAGAAGCCTGATAGGGCTTGAAAAATGATCAAAAATGAAAGTGCTCGGAATGTGACGAAACCTATGCCATTGTGTCTGTCTCGTCTTCCCGATTCCAGTGGTATATTTACTTTGTCAAATGGAGTCCGTATGGAGAAGATATTGTGTTCTGTCCGAAAAGTCAAACAGGCAAAAAAAGGGGGATGACTGTACAGTCCGTACAGTCCACATGGCATGTTCGTACAAATGACGTGGCATGTCCATAGATCTGATGTGGCAGTTTCAGATTGTGACACATGGTAGCCTCGGATGATGACATGTGGCAGCACTGGAAGGTGACACGTGGTAGGCAGATTTGACCGATTTGGTGTATGGTTGGACTAATCCTGAGGTGACACGTGTCACCACTGAAAGGGTGACATGCGACACAGGTGACGTCATCCAGTGACGTGGCAGGCTGACGCGACAGGTGACTGGGTAGTACGGCGGCTGACATGACAGGTGACAGAGCAGTGACGCGTGGCAGTACGACAGATGACGTGGGCCAATCAACAAGCGACACATGTCATGGTTCGGTTGGTTGGTAAGGGTGCCACGTGGCCCAGTCAAGGGCTTCCACGTGGCACCCCCTTATTGGTTGTTGGTTATATAAAATTTTGGTTTTGGCTCAGACCAGATTCGAAACCGTGACCTTCCACCGGGGCAATGACTTGGCAGGACTGGGCTAACCACCCGGGCGCCCATTAATGCTTGCAATACAAATGGCATTAAATTGTTTTGAATTTGGTTTAAAGTTTTCAGGGCGGGAAAAAGGGCCGGGGCCTTAGCCCCAGCCCTTGGTTCAACCGACAGTACCATATGACCATGGGTGCGACAGGGTTTCGACAGGGTTTGTTATAACCACCAGCCGTGGTTCCATAGAACATGCCACATGACCAGGAGCGAATGCAGAGGGGGCGGTTACTATTGTTAAGCCCGTGGCTCTATTGGAACGCCACGAAACCGGGAGCCAACTTCTGGAGTGCGCGAAAAAGGGGTGGCCAGCGCATGGTGCTTGGCCACATGGCCTCCATGCAACCAAAAATTAGGGGCGTGCGCCTAGGAGAAGGGGCTTAGGCCCGATTTATTTTATAAAGTGGGTTTTTATATAATGTATTTGGTTTTTTGTTGTAACTATGCCTATTATTAGTGGATTTTCTCCATTTTTGGGGGATATTGGGCATTTTTGGAGGCCAGATTCTTGGAGGAAGTTGGAGCTGAGAAACCAACTTCAAACCTATATAAACCAGGCCTGTTCGAGGCCATTTACAGTCATTCAGAGCAGAGTTATGCTATAGAAAATCCAAGCCAAAGTCAGTTTGATGCAGGGAAGCCTTTGAGGAGGAGACGTTGTTGGATCGTTTCTGGGAGCTTGGAACATCCATTTTGCGTGCCGTTTTCTTTGCAGGGTTCTAGAGATCTGGGAGAACAAGATCAGATCAGTATTGTAGCCATTTGGCATTGTAGAGATGTAATTTTGAGCACTTGAACATAAATAAAGAAGCCTCCCCCACAAAGAAAAGGCCCGGAGACGTAGGCAAAAGTTGTGCCGAACTCCGTTATCAACCTGCGTGTTTATGGTTTGCTGTCTATTATTCATTTCAGATCTACATATGTGTATTTGACTGTGATAATTCCTCTTCTTTCCTCATTCTTTCACTAAATTCTCAAATGGTTAATTAATACATGCAAGATTAAAACTCAACCATAGTCATTTAAAAGATCCTATGGATCACCTGTTCACCACCTCTGTTTGTCCATTTGTCTGAGGATGATAAGCAGAGCTAAACACCAAGTTAGTTCCTAGATTTTTCCATAAGGTCCTCCAAAAATGCCCTATGAAATCGGTGTCCCTGTTCGGAACTATACTTTTCGGCAATCCATGAAGTCGAATGACCTCCTTGAAAAAAAAAATTGCGATATGAGTCGCATCGCTGGTCTTCTGGCATGGAATAAAATGTGTCATTTTAGAAAACCTGTCCACTACCACAAAGATGGAATCAACACCTCTTTGTGTCCTCGGCAAACCCAATACAAAATCCATGCTAATCGCCTCCCATGGCCTCTCTGGTATGGGCAAGGGTTGATAAAAACCTGCATTCTGCTTTCTTCCCTTCAAATGCTGGCATATTCTACATTTGTCAACAAAACTCTTGACATCTGCACGCATCCCCGGCCAAAAATATGACTCATTCAGCATCGCGAATGTCTTGTCATGCCCAAAATGTCCTGCCAATCCACTGTTGTGTTTCTCCTTCAACAGGTTCTCCCTCATGGAGCAATTCGGAATACACAGTTGATTGTCTCTGAACATCAATTCTTCCTGGATCATATAATCTATCCACGGGCTTCTATCTCTAAGAACTGGATTCTCAGCTGCTTCATACGCTTCTCCAAAATCTGCATCTCCTGTGTACATGTCCCTGAGATTTTCAAAACCCAATGTTTTGACTTGGAATTCTTGCAACAACAAACACTTTCTGCTCAAAGCATCAACCACTTTGTTAGCAGTACCTGAAATATGCTTAATCACAAATGTGAAATTTTGCATATACTCTACTCATTTTACATGTTTCTGATTCAACTTCTCCTGTTGAGTCACAAACTGTAATGCATGATTGTCACTATACAAAACAAATTCTTTCGGGATCAAGTAATGCCTCCACTTCTTCAACGCTTGTATGATAGCATAGAATTCTTTATCGTACATGGAGTATTTCAGCTTTGCCTCATCCAACTTCTCATTGTAATATGCAATTGGTCTGTCTTCCTGACTTAAGAATGCTCCTATGGTGAATCCACTTGCGTCACATTTCACCTGAAATGTCTTTTGGAAATCCGGTAACACCAACACTGGTCGTTCCATGATCTTCCACTTCAACAGATTGAAGCTTTTCTCAGCCTCTGCTATCCAATGAAAAGTCTTATGCCTCTTCTTCACTGTATCCATCATCGCCACGCTAATTCCACTGAAATTCCTGATGAATTTCCAGTAGAAACTATCCAAGCCATGAAAAATTCTCACCTCGAAAATATTTCTCGGTGATGGCCAATTCTTGATCACTTCTACCTTATCCGGATCCATCCTCAACTCATTCACCGAAATAACAAAACCCAAGTAAATGAGCTCTGTCTTCATGAATGAGGACTTCTTCATGTTTATCAACAACTTCTCCTGCTGTAGCTTCCTCATCACAATGGCTAAATGCTTCAAGTGTTCTGCCTCTGATTTACTATAAATCAGTATATCATCCAAATAAACAATGACAATTTTTTTGATGAATTCCCTCAGGACTTCGTTCATCAACCTCATAAAGGTACTTGGCGCGTTTGTCAAACCAAATGACATGACTAGCCATTCATACAGTCCTTCGTTGGTCTTGAAGGCTATCTTCCACTCATCGCCTTCTCTCATGCGAATCTGATGATACCCACTTTTCAAATCTATCTTTGAAAAATACTTTTCCCCACTCAGGAAATCCATCAAATCATCCATTCTCGGCAGTGGAAACCTGTACCTGATGGTTATCTTATTAGTCTCTCTTGAGTCGGTACACATCCTCCAGCTTCCATCCTTCTTTGGACTGAGTACTGTCGGAACATCACATGGGCTTAAGCTTTCCCTGACCAATCCTTTGTCCAATAAATCCTAGACCTGCCTCTTGACCTCTTCATTTTCTTGCGGCATCAATCTATACACAGCTTTATTCGGCCAACTAGCTCCTGGTATGAGGTCTATATGGTGATTCACACTTCTCATTGGTGGCAACGAATGAGGTAATTCGTCCACTATGATGTCATCGAACTCTTCCAGCAGTTCCTGAACCTCATCTGGTAAATCATCCACTCTTGTGCTAGTCAGAACAATTCTCGACTTTCTGACCACAAAAAATTGTGGATCTTCTTTCTTCTCAACCTCCGTAAAAAGCTCCTTCCCACTCATGAGAATTATTGTGCTATTTACTTCCGACTTCACCTCCTTATCCTTTATAGGAAGAAACATATGGGTTCTCCCATTCTTCTCCAGGGTATATGTGTTCATTCTCCCATCATGAATCACATTTCTGTCATATTGCCATGGTCTACCCAACAATAAATGGCATACATCCATGGGAATAACATCACAAAGTACTTTATCATTATACCCCCCTATCTTGATTTCAACTAAACACTGTTTAGTGACACTCACTTAATGTCCCTTCTGTAGCCATGAAACTTTGTATGGACTCAGGTGATCAGTTGTCTCCAACTCCAATTTCTCTACCATCTTGGTTGAAACGAGATTATCTATGCTACCACTGTCAACAATAACCTTGCATACCCTATCCTTGGTTTTGCAAGCAGTCCTAAAGAGTCTGGTCCTTTGGACTGAACTTTCCACCTCTTTCTCGGGTGTCAAAAGGACTTTATGCATCGCAAGCGATCTTTTGCCCTCTGCATCTTCTGTCTCAACATCCCGCCTCTGCGCTTTGGTGATGTGAGCCTCCCCAATGTCCTTATTTTTTTCTGGACACTCAAATGACTTGTGCCCATTTTTCCCACATGTGAAACATGTGATTACTCCACCTCGGCCTCTTCCTCTACCTCTGGTACGAGGAAAAGTGTTTGCGTCAACATAATCTCCCTTCTTCTCTATATGCTGTCCTCTCTGTTCAACATAGGGTCCTCGCTGTGAGGTTCCACCTCTTTCAACTTTACCCTGAGGTTTCTTCCATTTCTCTTTGGGTTTCTAGTATTTCTCCTGGGCAACTGCTTTGCTCCTGGGCTGACTTCTGCCTCGCCCTTGTTGACCTTGTTTACAGCTCAGCTTATCCTCGGCTTTCAGAGCCATCTGGTAAGCATCCTCCACCGTCCTGATGGTAACCATGCTTAATTCATCCTGAATGATGTATCTCAGACCATTCAGATATCTAGCTACCTTCTCATCATCGCTCTCCCGATGACCTGCTCTGATGTTCAGTCGATAGAATTCCTCAGTGTATTCTTTCACTGTCATTAGCTTCTGTTTCAGGTTCTGCATCCTCCTGAACAGAGTAATTTGATAATCTCTTGGGATGAACTTCGCTTTCATCTTTGCGATCATTCTGTCCCAACTCTTGATATTTTGCTTGCCTTTGCAGCGTCTATCTGCTTGTAACTCATCCCACCATAATGCTGCATGTCCCTTCAAGAACGTAACAACATGCTTGACCTTTTTGTCCTCTTCGATCTCTTCATAATCGAAGTAGGTGTCAAGAGCTCTAATCCATTCTAGAAGCTCTTCTGCATCCAGATTTCCCTTGTAGACTGGAATATCCATCTTCGCCTTCGCATCCATTCTGGCAATAGCTTTGATCAATCGCTCAGTTGATGCATCTTCGGCTGCAACTTCCTCCTCGTGTTCAGCCTCAATCTCACTGTCGGAATCGCTAAGATCCCCTGCACTAGTTGTGCGTCTTTGGGCTATCTCCATATCCTCGAGTCTTGCTCGGAGATCTCTCATCTGTCTCTCCATTTCTGGATTTCCTGCCGGCCTGCCTCTTCTTCTCACCTTCCTATCTTCCGGGTCAGGTGATTGCCTCTCCCTCCTGGGCGGCATAGTGAATTTTCCTCTCTCTTTGCTATAGAAAGCAAATAATTTCCTCTCTGATACCACTTGGTCACATTGCCGCACCCGCAAGTACATCCGCTTTCACATGACCTTCTTTCTTCTCGGCCCGAAGAGCTCCAAGGCTCTTCTATTTCCCTATCGGGAAATCTGCACCCACAATTCTCTTCACACGATCCCCTTCCTTGACTTATTGGCGGATCGGAACTCGCAACTTCGCGAGTCCATTGTCGATCATTGGGTTCTCGAATCCCCGAGACCCGATGGTCAGTCAATCGCTGACTTTTCTCCTTCCTCTATCGGAACTTCCACGCTATCACGATCTCGTCACTCGTGACTTCGCTACTCGCGAGGTTGAATAACTTCCACATCGACTCTCGATATCCAAGACGCCGAAACTCGCGATCTCACTCCTTCACGACTTCGCTTCTCGCGAGGTCGAATAACTTCCACGTCGACTCTCGATACCCGAGACACCGAGACTCGCGATCTCACTCCCTCGTGACTTCGCGATTTTCGTGGCCAAATCTTGGACACTTATCTCATGAGATCCCGATAGGCGATCTCGCGATGGATCCAACGGCCCTGATTGGCTTGGATCTACGGCTCTATTTGTCCTAAGCTTTGATCCTCCTTCACTCTTACACGGTAATCTCCCTGCACCTCCGTGAGATCCAACAGCCCACGGAACTTCGCGAATTCTCCTCGAAGAATTCCTACCATCCGTTTCTCCCTTGTGCAATCCACGAAGTGACGAAACGCTCCTTCACAGAACTCGTCCACTTGCTCACAAATCCATGACGCTTCTTGCGAGCCTTCCAGGCACGACCCTATCTATACCGTCCTTCGACGAATTCGAAGGCCTATCATTCCAGAACTTTTCCACAAATCCTCGGTCTCTTAGAGAGAACTTTGAACGCACTCCTTGCGGAAAATCTTCAACAACGCTTAAGTGTTGAAGACACTCGACTCTGCGCACTCCTGCAGTAGCAGTCTCCCACTACTTCACTCAGAATCGCAACTCTGAGACTTCCTTCAACCTACGCACTCCTTGCACGGGTCCTCTGCTCAACTACACTTCTGGGAACTTAGAACAAAAGTTATCTCTATCTGAGACCCTTCTGTCAACGCACTCCTTGCGGACGATTCGACTGCACTCCTTGCAGGAATTCTCTGGCTCAAGAGAGAGAAACAAATGAAACTAATTCCTTGTTCCTTTCAGACTTCAATTCAACCATGAAATCACATACACATCGTATAAAAGCAAGTGCATGACATGAAGCAAACATTCATGAGCATAACATCAATACACAGAGAAATAGCACAGAACCATGAATTTGAATCCAAGCTTTCTTCTATTAATTCAAATATCTGTACATGGGTGTTCTTCATACAATTCTCTGCTTGCTCTTCTCTTCTGAATGCTCTCCATAATGTTACAATGTACAAAGGAGGGTGTCTATATCCCATTTCCCTCTTGCGCTCTAAAACTATCAAATCTAGAATTAAATACCTATCTACCAGCATTAACTATATTAAATGCCGAATATCTACCTAAAGACGAGAGCTATCCGCTCAAGTTCCATTACAATATACAAAGTGCGCCTTCATAAATGGCTTCATTAAAGATTTGCGCAACAGTCCCAAAGTATTTTTTTTTTCAAAATTTGTGCTGGCTTGTCCAACTGTCTCCCGCTCCACGCTGGCTCGCTTGATGAGTGAGCGATGCTCCTGCATCAAACACACAAACTTTACAGTCTCAGGAATCGTGGAATCTTGCAACGTTTTAAATTTTCTGTTGGGTAGTTATGTATTTACCCAGGCAGGCGGCTTCTTAGTCTGGAGGAAATCCATGTCTGTCCAGCAGGTTTTGTCAATACACTGACTCTGCTCCTCTGACTCGTGTATGGAAGCCGTGGACGCAGATGATATGACCACAACGCGCTTTACGGTTTTAGCAGGCCCTCAAAACATTCAGCGTTCTGTTGACTGCCCGCTTCAATACATCGCTCTGCAATCGCAACATGTTATTAATTATTAAGAATGTTAATACCTCGGCGCAAATAATGGCATGCCGTTTGGGGAAAATTTAAGGGCAATAGGAGTAAGCTAAGTCGGGGGCTATCGTTTGGGGAAAATTAAAGGGCAATAGGAGTAAGCTAAGTCGGGGGCTATCTTCCCTTAGTTAAAAATGGGTTTGAATTCAGTCAGTTTTTTTAGTTTGAGTTTTGTATGATCAAAGTTTCATACATTTTAGAATCATATTTCATGAGTTTTGTTGCACTTTAAACTAATCAGAATTTCGTATTGGCTGAAAAATTAAAAATAAATTACCAAAAGGAAAATTTCCTCTTGAATTAACCCACTTCCTAACAATATCTTATTTACCTCGAGATCCTTGGAGGTGAAGTTGACAGGACTGGCCACATGGAAAACGCCATCACAACCATCGAAGCTTCCTTCTTCCAGTAGATCCGCTCTGAAGACTTTGAGCCTCTCCCCAGCGCCTGGAATGTCGAGGAGATGCCGCACCTTTCCCTCGTTCTCTGCGTCGTCACCCAGCAATATTCTTATTCGTGCAAATCATAAATCCTTTTGAATGAGAGAGGAGCATGGAATTACCTGGATCGCGCACAGTGGCGTGAATAGTGTAACCCTGGTGGAGTAGGTGCTTGACCAGCGAGGAGGCCACGAAACTTGTTGCTCCTGTCACACAAAGAATGGTTCTACCTTTGAAAGTTGCAGAGGTCATTTTCAGTATTCACGGTGACTCTGAAGGGCTAACAACCTATAATGCGGACTGGACAAACTCAAGCAAACAAATAGGACAAATAGGCTTATTGCATATTAACTGCACGAATCACAAGGGGAATCTATGTCAGGGAAAAACGTCCTCAACGGGAGTGTACACAAGCTAATCCCTTCCCTGAATCGGCTCAGTTCTGCGTTATTATTACTCAGTAAATCAAACAACTCACGTTTACCTCGGGTGCCAAATTCAATGGCGCTAACTAGATTTGACAAAATCTCTCTTAATTTATAATCACTCATAATTATAATTAAAAATAATTTATAATTTTTATTAGAAATATCTATACTTACACGGAATTGTTCAATTTCAACATACTATTTTGTTTTTTCCAATAACAAAAAATATAATGCTTCAAATTTACAAAGATGTTTAAAGTTTATATATGTAAAGTTTAATTTTAAAAAGATGTTAAAATTGTATATATGTATTTTTAATTTTGTTTTTCATTTTTTAATGGAATATTTATGGATATTAAAGTTCCAGTATTGTGTTAAATATATTTACTAAAATTAAATCAGTAATTTTAATATTGTAGTTGTTGCAATCGAAAAAATATTTCTCTCAATTTCTTCAATTTTATTGAAATAAGATTTAAAATGTATCAATATCTCTATACATTGTAATCTAAAATATTTTTTATATTTTTTAATATATATTATTGCGGTTCCCAACTTTAGGCTTCTTGTAAATTTGAGGGAAACTTCTACCAGTTCTAGTATCCACGTTTTCAACGTTTGTCGTATCCAGGTTCTCAACATTCCACGTTTTGAAAACTCTTATAATTATAAGGCAAAATTAAAAAATAAATAAATAATTAATAAGTAATTTGTATAGATTATAGTCTCATAAATTAAATTAATTTATAATTTGGAAGATGTTGACACTTTGAAGAATGTTGCAGATTCATTGACAAAGTTAATTTTGTGAGCATAAAGAACCTCTCCTGGTGTAGAGTAACAATGGACATTGTTGCCCTAAATTGTTGATTATGTAATCTTGTGAACTCCTATGTGCACTCCTATGTGCATGTGTGTGTGGGTGCATCCGATTCGACAAATGCCTCTGATCATCCCAACTTCCTTATCTCTTTGTGTCGGGTGAGTTGGGTGCAGCGTTGAGAGAGGGCAACACCTCAAAATTTGTTTTTTGGGTGGTTTTTAATATTTAAGCGGATTTTGTTATTTTTAGTTGTTTTCTAAATTAATCCCGGATTAAGGGATTAGGGTTTTGGTAGATACAAAATACCTAAAATATTGTATATATTGTATGGTGAATGGTGAAATTAATCAATGAAGATTTGAAAGATGTGACACCAAGGAAAGTTGGTTTTCTCCTAGTTAAGGGTTTCCAACTTAAATATCTGTGTACTATGTGTATGGGCCATTGATTAATTTATGTTTTTCTTAAGAATATGTATGCATTTCTTTACTTCATAGGTTTAAAACTTACAAAAACTTATTCAATACAAATAGCATAATAGCTTACTTTAATACTTCTTGAGCTTAATAACATTGTAGTTATTTAGAAAGTGTTTTATTGTGATATGTTCAATAGCAAAAAATATGCAATATTCTAATAAAACTCAACCAATAACATAATTTATTTTATCATTTAACTATGTAGTGAAAATTAAATTCAAAAAGAAATTTGTGTATAATTATAGTTTCATAAATTAAATCAATTTATATTTTTAATTAAAAATCTTCTATATTTAGTTAAATAAGATCCTCCTTCTATATAGTTATTCAAGTTTGAAACTTATTTATTAAGAGGAGATACCAAAAAATCTAACCATAAAGTAAAAATTATATTCAAAAAATCATAAATTAAATTATGGAAAAAATAAATAAAAAAATTTATTTAAATATAATTATAGTTTCATGAACTAAATTATGCTAAAATCAAATTCAAAAATCCATTTATATATATTTATAGTTTCATAAATTAAATTAATTTATAACTTTAATTAAAAATTACTTATAATTATAAAACTAAAATTTTATTATAAAAATCATAAAAAGTCAAAAAGAAATTTATGTACATTTATGATTTTGTTTAAAACATTAAATAGTACTCATTACCTATTTTCATCAAGAAAAAGAAAAAATAAAATCATATAAATACGTTGTACTCATTAAAAATAATAGTTAAAAGTTTCTTATCCTAAGTTCCTTCTTATATGCTAATTTAGTATAAAATACATAACTTGTTAAAAATAGAATATTTTTAATATGTAAATGTATAAGAATCATTCAATAATAGATGGGATTTTGTTTATCAAAAACTTATAATAATAATAATATAATAATATGTGATTTTATTTATAAAAAAATTAAAATATCATATAATTATGATATGCTAATTTAGTATAAAATACATAACTTGTTAAAAATAGAATATTTTTAATATGTAAATGTATAAGAATCATTCAATAATAGATGAGATTTTGTTTATCAAAAACTTATAATAATAATAATAGAATAATATGTGATTTTATTTATAAAAAATTTAAAATATCATATAATTATGGTATGGTAAAGTAGAATATTTTTAATATGTAAATGTATAAGAATTATTCAATAATAGATGGGATTTTGTTTATAAAAACTTATAATAATAATAATAATAATATAATATGTGATTTTATTTATAAAAAATTTAAAATTTCATATAATTATGGTATGGTATGAAAGTTACATCAAAGCATCTTTTAATTATGATTCTATATGTCTTGGATCATAATAAAATTCATTTGATCCAAAAAATACAAATGATTGAAATTTAAATTCTTTGTTGTCAATTCTAGGTTCATTTTTCCTAAGCTCTCTAAGAATGGGTGGAAAGTTTTACCATTGGGGCTACCACAAAATACCTATAAAAACAAACACATTATTATTAAAACATTGATTGTCTTATTATTTGTTGAATTTGAAAACACTACATGCACTAGCTTCTTCCTCTCCTCTAAGGCTAAGACTATGGTTGATCATGTTTAACTATCTTTAATTATGAGTTTGATATGGTTACCATGTGCAAATTAAAAATGTTAAAAATGTGCACATTAAAGATCTTGAAGCCTATATTTGTAGTGAGACAATAAAAACCTCGCAATGCTTTACAATTTTTTTAGAAAATTAAATAAAATTTTGCTACTAGATACTCAATATTTTAAGGTAAATGTGATAGTTTTTAGTTAAAAATGACACAATTGTTTTACAACACATTTTGTTGTACCATAATCTCCATATAGTGATATATATACTGATTGTTCTCTCCACTTAGCCCACCAACATATTAATAAAGGAAAATCAACTAAGGCAAGTCCTCTTTACTTTAGTGCGATATGATATAGTTCAATTATCACATAACTTTTATGTTATAATAATCAACCCACTCCAATGGATAAAAATTGGATAGGACAATCAAATTAGATTCCCTCCCCTTCTCCCACCGAAACATAAGTAAATGGTGTTCATCAGATAGGACAAATGATTGCTCCCTTCATTTTCCCCACCAACCTATTAATAAAGAACAATCAACTAAGTCATGTCCCCTATACTTAAGTGTGATATGATATAATTCAATTATCACATCACTTTTATGTTATAATAATCAACCATAGTCCAATGGATACACATTGGATACGACAATCAAATTATATTCCATCCCCTTCTCCCACCGAAATATAAGTAAATGACTTTCATTAGATAGGATAAATGAATGTTCCCTCCATTTTCCCCACCAACATATTAATAAAGGACAATCAATTGAGTCAATCCCCTTTTACTTTAGTGTGATCTAGTATAGTTCAATTATGATATCACTTTTATGTTGTAATAATAACCCACACTCCAATGGATACACATTGGATAAGAAAATCAAGTTAGATTCCCTTCACTTATCCCACGGAAATATAAGTAAATGAATTTCATTAGATAGGACAAATGAATCTTCCCTCCATGTTCCCCACCAACATATTAATAAAGGACAATCAACTTAGTGAAGTCCCCTTTACTTTAGTGCGACATGATATAGTTCAATTATCACATCACGTTTATGTTATAATAATCAACCCACTCCAATGGATACACATTGGATATGGCAATCAAATTAGATTCCCTCCCCTTCTCCCACCAAAATACAAGTAAATGAATTTCATCGGATAGGACAAATGATTGTTTCTTCCATTTTCTGAGACAACATATTAATAAAGGACAATCAACTGAGTCAAGTCCCCTTTACTTAAGTGTTATATGACATAGTTGAATTATCACATCACTTTTATGTTATAATAATAAATCACAGTCCAATGGATACACACTGGATAAGACAATCAAATCAGATTCCCTCCCCTTCTCCCACTGAAAGATAAGTAAATGACATTAATCATATTAGATAAATGAATGTTCCCTCCACTTTCCCCATGAACATATTAATAAAGGACAATCAACTGAGTCAAGACCCTTTTACTTTAGTGTGATCTGATATAGTTCAATTATCACATCACTTCTATGTTGTAATAATCAACCACACTCCAATGGATACACATTGGATAGGACAATCAAATTAGATTCCCTCCCCTTATCCCACTGAAAGATAAGTAAATAACCTTCATTAGACAGGACAAATGACTCTTCCCTCCACTTTTCCAACCAACCTATTAATAAAGGACAATCAACTAAGTCAAGTCCCCTTCACTTTAATGTGATATGATATAGCTTAATTATCACATCACTTTTATGTTATAATAATCAACTCAGTCCAATGGATAAACATTGGATATGACAATTAACTTTGATTCCCTCCCCTTCTCCCACAGAAAGATAATTAAATGACTTTCATCATATAGGAAAAATGATTGTTCCATCCATTTTCCCCACAAACATATTAATAAAGGACAATCAACTGAGTCAAGTCCCCTTTACTTAATTGTGATATGATATAGTTCAATTATCACGTCACTTTTATGTTATAATAATCAACCATACTCAAATGCATAGACATTGAATAGGACAATCAAATTATATTCCCTCCCCTTCTCCCACCGAAACATAAGTAAATGAATTTCATTAGATAGGATAAATGAATGTTCCCTCCACTTTCCCCACCAACATGTTAATAAAGGACAATAAACTCAGTCAAGCCCCTTTTACTTTACTATGATCTGATATAGTTCAATTATCACATCACCTTTATGTTGTAATAATCAACCACACTCCAATGAATAGGACAATCAAATTAGATTCCCTCCCCTTATCCCACCGAAAGATAAGTAAATGGATTTCATTATATAGGAAAAATGACTCTTCCCTCCACTTCCCCCGCCAACATATTAATAAAGGACAATCATCTGAGTCAAGCCCATTTTACTTTAGTGTGATCTAATATAATTCAATTATCGCATCACTTTTATGTTGTAATAATCAACCACACTCCAATGGATACACATTGGATAGGAAAATCAAATTAGATTCCCTCCCCTTATCCCATTGAAAGATAAGTAAATGACTTTCATTAGATAGGAAAAATGACTCTTCCCTCCACTTTCCCCACCAACATATTAATAAAGGACAATCATCTGAGTCAACTCCCCTTTACTTTAGTGTGATATGATATAGTTCAATTATCACATCACGCTTACATTATAATAATAAACCAAACTCCAATGGATAAACATTGGATGGTACAATCAAATTAGATTATTTCCCCTTCTCGTACCAAAAAATAAGTAAATGACTTTCATCAATAGAACAAATGATTGTTTCCTCTACATTCCCCACCAACATATTAATAAAGGAAAATCAACTGAGTCGAGTCCCCTTTACTTTAATGTGATTGAGGTGAAGTATCACATCACTTTTATGTTATAATAATCAACCACACTTGAATAAAAACATATCCAAGACAATAATACCAATAATTTTGAGACTCAAACTTTCAGAATTATGCCAATGATTCAAAATTTTGAGACTTAGACTTTCAGAATTAAAGGGAATTTATGTGAACTAAGTAGATAATGAAGTTACTACATGGATACATATTTGGTCATACACCACATATCGATTGCCAAGTAGGTGTTGCATCCAAATAATGAACTCCTCCTTATCATCCGGGGAAATGTTTCTGCTTTTAGTGTCGATAATGTAATATAAAATTATTCCCACACCGCACATAATAAACTCCACTTGATCCAACGAGTACAAATGATTAAAATTAAAATTATTTTTTATCAATTATGGCCTCACTCTCCCTAAGATCCCTAATGATGGTTGGAATGTCTTACCATTGGGGCTACCATAACCAATAAAATACCTATAAAAACAATCACATTATTATTAAAACATTGATTGTCTTATTATTTATTGAATTCAAAAACACTACATGCATTAGCTGGTTCCTCTCCTCTAAGGCCAAGACTATGGTTGATCATGTTTGATTATATTTAATTATGTGTTTTATCAAGTTACCATGTGCAAGTTAAAAATGTGCACATTAAACAACTTGAAGCCTAGATTTGTAGCGAGAAAATGAAACCTCACAATACTTTACAAATATTTAGAAAATTAAATAAAAAAATTCTACTAGATGGTCGATGTTTTAAAGTAAATGTGATAGCTTTTAGTTAAACATGAAACAATTGTTTTACAACACCTTTGGTTGTACCATAATCTCCATATAGTGATATATATAGTGATTGTTCTCTCCACTTTCCCCACCAACATATTAATAAAGGAAAATCAACTAAGTCAAGTCCCCTTTACTTTAGTGCGATATGATATAGTTCAATTATCACATAACTTTTATGTTATAATAATCAACCCACTCCAATGGATACACATTGAATATGACAATCAAATTAGATTCCCTCCCCTTCTCCCACCAAAAGATAAGTAAATTACTTTCATCGAATAGGACAAATGATTGTTCCCTCCATTTCCCCCACCAACATATTAATAAAGGACAATAAATTGAGTCAAGTCCCCTTTACTTAAGTGTGATATGATATAGTTCAATTCTCACATCGCTTTTATGTTATAAAAATCAACTACACTCCCATGGATACACATTGGATAAGACAATCAAATTAGATTCCCTCCCCTTCTCCCACTGAAAGATAAGTAAATGAATTTCATCAGATCGGATAAATGAATGTTCCCTCCACTTTCCCCACAAACATATTAATAAAGGACAATCAACTGATTCAATCCCCTTTTACTTTAGTGTCATCTGATATATTGAAGTTATCATGTCACTTTTATATTGTAATAATCAACCACACTCCAATGGATACACATTGGATAGGACAATCAAATTAGATTCCCTCCCCTTCTCCCACCGAAAGATAAGTAAATGACTTTCATCAGATAGGATACATGAATCTTCCCTCTACTTTACCCACCAACATATTAAAAAATGACAAGCAACTTAGTCAAGCCCCTTTTACTTTAGTGTGATCTGATACAATTCAATTATCACATCACTTTTATGTTGTAATAATCAACCACACTCCAATGGATACACATTGGATAGGAAAATCAAGTTATATTCCATCCCGTTATTCGAATGAAAGATAAGTAAATGCCTTTCATTGGATAGGACAAATGATTGTTCCCTCCACTTTACCCACCAACATATTAATAAAAAACAATCAACTGAGTCAAGTCTCTTTTACTTTAGTGCAATATGATATAGTTCAATTATCACATCACTTTTATGTTATAATAATCAACCCACTCAAATGGATACACATTGGATATGAAAATCAAATAGATTCCCTCACCTTCTCCCACCAAAAGATAATTAAATGACTTTCATCGGCTATGAAAAATGATTGTTCCATCCATTTTCCCAACCAACATATTAGTAAAGGACAATCAATTGAGTCAATTCCCCTTTACTTAAGTGTGATATAATATAGTTGAATTATCACATCACTTTTATGTTATAATAATCAACCACACTCCAATGGATACACACTAGATAGGACAATCAAATCAGATTCCATCCTCTTCTCCCACCAAAAGATAAGTAAATGGAATTCATCATATAAGATAAATTAATGTTCCCTCCACTTTCCCCACCAAAAAAATAATAAAGGACAATCAACTGAGTCAAGCCCCTTTTACTTTAGTGTGATCTGATATGTGTCAATTACCACACTCCAATGGATACACATTGGATAGGACAATCAAATTAGATTCCCTCCCCTTATCCCAACAAAAAATAAGTAAATGATTTTCATTAAATAGGAAAAATGATTCTTCCCTCCACTTTCCAACACCAATGTATTAATAAAGGACAACCAACTGAGTCAAGTCCCCTTTACTTTAATGCGATATGATATAGTTCAATTATCACATCAGTTTTTTGTTATAATAATTAACCCACTCCAATGAATACACATTGGATATGACAATCAAATTAGATTCCCTCCCTTTATCCCACGGAAATATAAGTAAATTACTTTCATTGGATAGGACAAATGATGTTTCCCTCCATTTTCCCCACCAACATATTAATAAAGGAAAATCAACTGAGTCAGGCCCCTTTTACTTTAATGTGATCTGATATAGTTCAATTATCATATCACCTTTATGGTGTAATAATCAACCACTCTCCAATGGATACACATTGGAAAGGACAATCAAATTAGATTCCCTCCCCTTATCCCACCAAAATATATGTAAATGACTTTCATTAGATAGGACAAATGAATCTTCCCTCCACTTTCCCCACCAACATATTAATAAAGGACAATCAACTGAGTCAAGCCCCTTTTACATTAGTGTGATCTGATATAGTTCAATTATCACATCATGCTTATGTTATAATCATCAACCACACTCCAATGGATACACATTGGATAGTACAATCAAATTAGATTCTTTCCCCTTCTCCCACCAAAAAATAAGTAAATGAATTTCATTAATAGTTAAAATGATTGTTTCCTCCACTTTCCCCACCAACATATTAATAAAAGACAATCAACTGAGTCGAGTCCCCTTTAATTTAATGCCATCTGGTATAGGTGAAGTATCACATCACTTTTATGTTATAATAATCAACCACATTTGAATAAAAACATATCCATTAAGAATAAAATACCAATAATTTTGAGACTCGGACTTTCAAAATTATACCATTGATTCAAAATTTTGAGACTCAGAATTAAAGGGAAATTAAGTGAACTGGGTAGATAATGAAGTTACTACATGGATAAATATTTGGTCATACACCACATATCGATTGCCAATTAGGTGTTTCATCCAAATAATTAAATCCTCCTTCTCATCTGGGGAAATGTTTCCACTTTTAGTGTCGATTATATAAGATAAGATTCTTCCCACACTACTTTTAAATTTTTTGTTGTGTAGTGGGTAGTTATTATGCCAAAAGGAATACACCTAATGAAAATGGGCATTGTTATCACACAGTTTTTAGTTAGGATGAAAGATATATGTCAAGACACAAACTGGCGTAACTGAACCAATCCCATCCAATGTCACCTTGATGGGAAGGTTATTTCTATTTAGGGAGGTAAGGCACAAGGGAGACATCCCCGATGACCTGGAGTTTTGAGAAGGCAAAGGATTGTAGGATAAGATATAAATCCCCCCTCCTTACAAGTCACCACCAAGAAGATAGTTCAGCTAACCATCCAATAAAGAGAAGTGTAACCAAAATGAGATGTACCTGCCTGAGACAAAGAAACAAGAGATATATATGCAAGCTTATTCGCTTGGTTAGTACTTCATATATTATAATGACTATCTAATATATAAGCGATTGGATCAATAAAATATTGACGAAGTCAATGTTTGTACAATAAAAACAATTTATAAGATCACTTCTTCAATAAATGCTAAAGAAACTTGGCATTCAATGTAACTAATTAACACTTCATTAGGTAATGCCTTAAATAACGATTCAATTGCTTAAAAGTAAAACATTACCTCTACAATGATGTTTATAGAAAAAGATGATGGCAACAATAAGTTAGCAAGGTTAGTCTTAAGCTAGGGTTAGAAAGGTTAGGGTTTGATCAAAGGTATTTGAAGTTGTTTTAGATTACACTAATAGTGTGTTCCTAGGGAATATGGAGTCAACAGGAGGACGCAAGAGATGAAGTATCAAATGATAATAATATGAATAAGGACAAGAGGGTTAGACCTTGAGGTGTTGCTATGGCAAGACCTCAAGGATAAAACCCTAAGGGAGAGAGGCTCACTTTGGTGTAGGAGAACTAGGCCTCAGTGCTCTCTCCTCCTTCCTTGGCTCAATGGAAAATAGCTAGCTCAAAAGATTGCATAAAACTAAGAAAATATGTTTTGCAGGTAATGTGTTTCTATGGCAAGGCTTTACCAGACAAACCCTAGGGAAAATCGTCTCACCAAGGTGTAGGGGAACTAGGCCTCGATGTGTTTTCTCCTTCTCAGCTTTAAATAAGAAAAATGGATAGCATGGGAGAAGATATATTTGAGTGTTTCTATGGAAAGGCTCAATCTTCTTCTACAAAGGCTAGAAAGAGTAGAGTGTTTCTAAGGCAAAGCTCTATCTCATTTCAGAAAATAAAATGGCTAGAACCTTGATGGGGACTAAGACAAGGACCTTCTATGTGTGCTTGTCACCTAGGGTATATATCAACAAAATATAACCTTAAATGAAAGAAAAGAAATAATACAACCATTCAATTAATAATTTTTGCAAAAATTCAATTACATTTAACCAAGAAATCAAGTAGCAAACCCTAGTTGTAACACCCTCCACCAAGAGAAATGCCAAAATATGCCTAGAAAATATTCCTTTAACAAGTGTGCCTCACTATTTCAGCCAAAACCCTAGAATATGGTGCAAATTTCAGACCTCACCAAGTGGTGAGTGATAGATGATCTAAAAATGAGAGCAAAAACCCTCAGTTTATATTGCACAATGCCCTAATTTCACTTTTAGGTCATAAAAAGGCCAACAAGGCCAAAATATTAAAAATCATAATGTTTTACATTAAATGCTAAAAATTGAACCCTAATCAAGCTAAAGAGAGATGTCATGCCCCTTTTAAGGTGACGTTAGACCCTTCTAGGGAAAATGCAACATTCTAGAGAAAAATGTTAGCCCTCCTTGGGCTTCTCCAACCTGCCACTTGTGCCAAAAATGCCCCAGCTGTCTCCAAAAGAGTCCATGCTTCCAGGTGACATCATGGTCATGAAGGGTGATTTCCTAGGCCTTCCAAGGCCAACGTTCCACTTAAAAGGCAACAACCCCCCTAGGTCAAGCTCTGTCGAGGTGCCTCTGCAAGACATCCTTCTTCTCTCCTATGTAAACCCCTCTTTCTGGTCTTTTCCCCTTTTTGTGGTCTCATCATCCATCTGGTGGCCTCTTCACCCCCATGGAGGTCTGAACTAATCATCTCCCCATGTGTACTGGTCCAACATGGTACCTATCTGTCAGGCACGATCCTGCACATCAACTTCTATGCCCTCCATGGGCTCACAAGTCACAGGGATCATAGCAATGTCAATCACATATCATCATCAATATTATTAAACATTTGCATAAAAACCCTATTACCCTAGTTAAAATCTCAAAGACATTATACAATCCTGCAATACGAGTTTGGGGAAAGTGATAGGATGTCCTATTGGGCTAGTGTACACTGGAAGAGAAAAGTTTCTAGAAGAGACCTCATATGAGCCATGAAAATGGGTTATGTGGATAAGGGATGCCTAGGAAAGTGGGTGCAATGAGAGAAAAGGGCGCAAATCTTTACCTATGTGTGCCTTTGTAGAAGTCGAGCTACACCTGTCCTAGATGAAATTTTTTCCAAGCCCATTCATGCCTTTTATTATTTATTCTTCATTCTTTTATTCTTTATTTCTTTTTCTTCAAGAGACTAATCAGGGACACTGCGCTGGCGTGGTTAACAGTGGTGAAAATGTTACCCACAAGTACTTTCACAAAAATGAGAAGGCTAGGTCATGATGAGACCCCCTTTCCCTTGGCCATGCAACCAAGGGTCACTACCCTGGCATGGTAACCAGCTGGTGATAATGTCATATTGCTAGGTACCCATGGACCTAATAGGTTGGCTCATGATGAGACCCCCTATCCTCTAACTAGGTCTTGTTTTATTATTTTACGGGTCCCTCTTGTTTCTTGCTGAGAAGCCTTTTATTTCTTTCTTGGGGATCCCTGGGAGAAGCATCTCGATGTTTTATTCTAAGGATTTTATATTTTTCTAGCTTGCTTTTACATTCTGGGCCTTTATCCCCTTCTTCCCACTAGGTAAGGTGCAATCCTCAAATGATAGGTCAACACAGTGTCCAGACAAGTGTAATGGGATAGGTGAGTGGGAAGCAAGATGAAAAAGTGGTGCTATGATGGGAGAGGACGATGGATATTTAGAAATCCCTCCAGTGGAAAACCAAAACCTACATACACAGGCTTACTAGGGCATCTTGTCAATCCCCCCAGACATGGTCAAGCGGGCAAGTATAATATATAATCATTTGTTAGAAACAAAATGAATTAAATTCACATATTAAAGGGTTTTGATGATCAAAGTGACACATACCATGATACCTGGGCTCATTACCTCATGGAGAAAGAACCATCTTTGACACAAGACCAAGCCGATGGTGATGGATGTTGTTGCTGCTGGAAAGGTAGAGGTGCTGAAAGGGAGAAAATATGGGCCCTCCAGGGCCATGATAAAGTCAATCCAGCTCTCGGTACTCCATGTCTAGAACCTATGGGCCTCGAGACGTGATCTCCTATTTATCCCTAAAAGTGGGGGATAACATCTGTCTCCAACTCAGGGACATGTGCTCATTGTAGAGTGCATGATAACCTCAACATCTCTGGCATAACATGTGTACTTTCTTGATCTCAATAGAAACTATTAGCAACCGATTGGGGTGGTAATGTCACCCCATCATATATAGATATGCATAAAACTGAAATAAAGCAATCATAAGTGTGAAAGAGAAAGAAAAATATCATGCAATGCAAATGGTATAATACATGAACGAAAAAATTCCTACCTACTTGCTTGTACTTACCTACTAGTTGGATGTTGGATGCAGTCAAACAACCAGTGAAGCCAATCTAGGAACGTCCCACAATACCTTCCTTTGTGCTTCATCATAAACCAAAATAGTGATAAGTCAAGAAAAAAAATGACATGGTTTAGAACATATATCATATCATCGAAAATCACAAAGTCTAACTCATGGAGGCAGGTGGGAGGGATAAAATACATGCCTTTGTGCTTCATCATAAACCAAAATAGTGATAAGTCAAGAACAAAAATGACATGGGTTAGAACATATATCATATCATCGGAAATCACAAAGTCTAACTCATGGAGGCAGGTGGGAGGGATAAAATCATGCCACGTGAATCTATGAGGAAAATACTCAATCCACTTCAGGAAGGGGTCATGAAAAGTCCAAGGTTTAGAACTCTAACTCAACATCTTTGAAAACTAGCTACCTAGGATGTCCTCGCACTCTGAAGGGACTAAAAAGGATCTGGCAGATGACTGGAAATATCTTAAGGGAAAGTTGAAACATTGAGATGATAGACTTAAAATTGTAGTATTCAACCAACCCTTAGACTCTAGGGTTTTCCCTAGAGGAAACTCAACATCAAAAAAGAATTCCCTAACTACACCTATAGAGACACAACAAAGAAAAGTAATCGGAGGTGGCTTGGGAAAGTTGTCACAAGGATCCTTCTTTAAGTAAATAAGGTCCTTACTCCTATCAAGACTTGAGCACAAAGGTAGTTGACAATCATCTTCATGGAAAGAGTTCAAGTGCCCAGATGAGTACTCATTAAAATCCTCAAAGTAAGACAGAAAATGATCAGGAAAATAGGGTACTAGGTCATCCATAGGTTTTTGAAAGGTACGGGTGAAAAACTCATCCCCTTGTTTCCACTGGTCAAGAGTAATCTGTTGTGATAATTGTAAAGACAACACTTGAAAATGATTATCAATGTCATAGATGGGATCCACATCATAACAAACTATATCCCACCTATGTCTCCCAACATGTATGAACTCATCAATGTTATTAAGCGTGTCACTATATGTATCATAACATGAAGGACTTGAAGCATTCTAAGAATTATTTATCTCCTCCTCATTTCCCTCATAAAAAAGTAGGGCATCATCAAAATTTTGGGGAGGAGGGTAACTTACTATTTCTTCTTGTGCAAGGGCTTTGAGGACTTCAGTGTTTTCAGTTTGCGTTATTGTTTCATCCTCACGAACTGCGCCTTTATATTCAATTGTACAACAAGGAATATTTACTTCATTCAAGGATTTCATTTCTCCTTCATTTTCTGAATCATGGAACAAGGTGTCATCTAAATCCTGAGATGGAAAATAACTAACCTCATCGTATTTTTGTTGTGCAAGAGAAATAAGCTCTTGGACGGCCTCATCAAAAGGAGCAACGCAGGTTGATACTTCATCATTTTTCTTAAGCTCCAGCTCCTCAACTGTGTCTTCATTCTACCATTTTAAAACTTATTTCTTTCTTTTTTGTGAATCAGTAGTAAATGTTTCATGGGAAAGTATTTTTTTCAAAATAAGAGTGTCTGAGGTATCATCATTGATTTTAGTCCATAGAGAGTGTTATCACCCCATAATTTATGGGAATCATCTTATGACTTGGATATTATCTGTATCTGGTGATGTGGTTCACAAATAATATTGCATGTTTCAAATTATCTGTGAAAAGAAAAAAGGAAAAAGAAAAAAGGAAAAAGAAAAAGAAAAAAGAAAAGAAAAAAGAAAAGAGGGCCAAAAGAATTGAAGCAAAGGCCCCATGCAATAATAGCAGCTTGGTCATACCTTTCAAGCATGACCAAGTTCTTTTAAATTTTCAAGTGTTGATAGGTTAGTGAATACATCTGATCAGACCCTCTAATCCTGATCAGATAACCCCTAGGTTAGAATTAGTGAATACATCTGATCAGACCCTCTAATCCTGATCAGATAACCCCTAGGTTATAATTAGTGAATACATCTGACCAGACCCTCTAATCCTGATCAGATAGCCCCTAGAAAGAATAAAATCTTGACCCAACTGTTTAAACTTGGTCAATCTCCTTGTGACAGTAGGTTAGGATGTAGATTAATTGCCTTGCCTCCCTTGCCAAAATGAAGCTAGATTGATAAAA